>CM056197.1:131395681-131718181 GCA_029692085.1 Gymnothorax javanicus
TATGCTGTCTAACGTCAGTTGGCCATGAGTCATACATTATCCCACCTCAGACAGAATACTTGAATGGCATTGGTCGAAAGCAGTCACGTGGAAACCCTGTATATTCCCATATTACGTCTCCAAGCCCATACATGGTGTGCGAGTAAATTATCTTAGCCTCTCTGGAGCAGCCAAAATGGCATGCATTTGAAAAAAAGGTCTTTGGTGGGATAAATTCATTACACAGTTTGTGAGAGGGCCAATATGGAAATATATGGGGTCAGTAAATGGCATGGACCCCATATATTTCTGTATTGGCCCTCTAACAAACTGTGTAACTTATAATACGCTAGCTAGACTTTGCAATAAATCATATTATGCGATGCAGCAAACCCTTAAACTAGCTACATTAGACATAATCGAGTTATTAATCTAATGTTCGTTATATCTGCGTTTTCCTCCAAACCAATTTCGACGATGAGCTAACTTTATTAATTTCGGCTAAGCGACTGACCTTCTGAATCCGATTGTAGCTAGTTTGCCGGCTAGCTACCCAGCCAACTAAAGTTTCTAAGCAGATCACTTCATGCCGTTACAAAATCCGTCACCATCTGGGTAAATGTTTTATAATATCTAGTGTTGTGAATGCCTCTGCTGGGTGGCATGAAGGAATCATGTTCTCAACAGAATAGCTACTGGTTTGTAGCTACATCTGGTATTGCGTGCAGATGTCCACTGGGGAAAAAACAATACTATGTTAACATATACATCAATGATGCCACTGGTGTAATTCTGTCTTCTCTGCAAAACATATATGTAGATTGTTGGTAACTAGCAAATTGGCAAAAAAAATTAATTTGCTTACCTTTGAGCAAACAGCCTTGTGTTTGTTGATCTTATTCACATTGAGTTGAGTCGGAGGCCTTCCACATGCCTCAACCCATTGCAAACACTTTTCCAACTGCTTTTTTGGCCTTGGAAAAAGGATTAATTGAGCTCCCTGTTGCCGGGCAGAGTATCTTTAGTCAGTGTCACACGTTCCCCAAGCATATCTAAGAACCATTTTCGATAAGGTCAGACAAGTTACCTGTTACACACAGCTAATGACTGCATTGAATGTGGGACAGTATGGTGGAACTGTCAGGGTAGGCAGGACCTTAGTAAGATAAGGCAACCTGATTGGTAGTTGTTCTACACTTGATTGACATGTCGGAAAGGTCCATTGAGTAGGCTGTAATGGGGGAGGTCAGGATGCCAACAGGCAGAACCTCCAGAGGCTGTATGAATGATAACCCTTTTTTCTTCTTAAGTTCCCAAACCCGCATCAGTGACTCATCTATTTCTGAAGCTGAATGTCGATAATTTTTACTTCACCTTTGAGTCTGACTTCTTTGTCAGGATTTTAATTCTCATTTTTGAAGCAGAGAAGTCCGTTTGAAAAGGGCTCTGGAGGTTGGTGAAGCCTCCCGCCTTTGGCAGTGAGCCAGTATCATTCCGGGTCTTTCCAATGACCTTGGGGGTGTGTATGTGTGTGTGTGTGTGTGTGTGTGTGGGGGGGGGGGGGGGGTTGATCCAGAGATCTAAAGTTTGGGTCGGAAAGTCAAAGTTCTGTCCTGTATTTTGTTCTGACCTCCTAGATTTGCTTATGAGGACAATTCTTTAGACAAAAGGCAGAACTGATTGGTCACCAGTTTACTGTCCGGCCCCTTGACTTCTCACCTCTGGTAGTGTTGATTACTGAGTAGTGAGTATCAGACGATTCCAAGCAGTTCTGTTCATAACCAGCTATTCAGACGTCGGTCCTAGAAGCTAGATTTGCTCTATGAAATGCACCAAAAGGTCACCGGAATATTAGTCACTCTGTTACCATGACAACAAACGACTGCGGCTTCCTTCTCCATTCAATGCTTTTGAAAACGTATGTAAATCATGTCATATAAAGTGGAGGTACCTGGTTTTATATGCTGCGTGGAAAATGGTACATTAGGTCACAGCAACAAGGTTACGTGTTCAAATTCCTCTCAGTATTCCTGCTTTTGCTCAATGTGTGCTTGCATAGGCTCTGGCCCACCATAACCCAACCCCCCCCCCCCCCTCCCCCTAGTTTTTTTGTTTTTTCCTGTTACGGAATTACTGTTAGTTATCTATGGAGTTAATTATGTTCACTATTTAGTGAATTGAACATTTAATTATTTTTAGTATAGTATTATCATCAGTTGCTTATTAATACCAGTAATGTCATTATTTAACTGTACTAGCCTGGGGAAGGGCAAGCAAGGATGACTTGATGCATATACATAAAGGAGGTGAGTAATTATGGAGAGCCAAAACGAGCAACTTAAAATAGCACAGAGACTTACTTTTTCAAATATAAGATACTATTTTCATTTGTTAAAATGGATTTTATGACTTTGAATAGCTTACGTTACCTTTTAATGCTTTTGTCTTATGAGTAGAACTATTTTTTGTTCACGTGTACACATAACATGTTGAGCGTTCACACATGCTTTTTTGTCCGTCCATTTGGTGGTAATCGGCTTATCTTGACTGCCTTAGCAAGTTCGGTATCCTGTTTTTAGTGAACAGGGAGTGCAGCTATTCAACGTCAGAGTCATGTTACTTTGACGCCGTGTCACTTATCACTGCAAAGCCTGCAGAGCAGTGCATCATGGGAGCTCGGAGGGCCAGATGGTCTGTTTGATGGTCAGGCTGGTCTGTTTGGGCTTCGCAAGCCCATGATGGCCACTGAAATGAGAAATAGCTGTCCCGTGAATGTAGTCACCAAGGAGTAGATTGATTTGGGGGCGAGCACAAGCCGATGATCGTTTGCAATCACTCCGACTCGCCGGAGAGCTTTCTCCTGTCACCTCAGCCACTCAACGAGGAGATTTACCAGCGGTCTGAGCGGCAGGGACCCCGGCACAGAACATCTTAATGGCACTGAAGATAAACTTTTCAGTGGCGCACCATTACCCAGCTTAATGCCTGGATTAAATGCAGTTTTATGTTTGTAATTACTATCGCAACACCCCGCTTGAGATTCGAGCCCTATATCCTGCAAGCTTGAACTTTATCTCCTCCATCAGTGACTACATTGGTGTGTATCCAGCTTATAAATGCTTAATGTTTGTGTTGTAAATGTGTTATACATGTGCTACGTCACTGTCTAATATGTGTGCTTTAATTTTCAGCTGGTGTGTTATGAATCACTTGGACATTGTATTGTTTATGTTTGGACATGTCAAAAATAAATATTAGCGAAAGGTGTTGAAGATGGCAGGGCAGTCGGCTGAAGTGAAAACTTCACATCATGTCACGTCAAAAGTTGAACATTGAGTCTTCCTACGCGCTTAAAATTAATTGAAACAGTTTTTTTAACATCTAGTTGAGGAAAACGTATTTTGTGTTTTGAAAAAGAGCCTCCATTTGTGGCACAAGTTATAGATCTGTATCACAAAAGCAGTAGTTGAAAAAAATTGATGGGATCTTAATGCATCCTTTCTTTTTGCATAAAATGCCAGCGTATTCTGAGTGATGCTCTTTCGAGCTTAGGTGGAGTTTTAAACATGGCAACTCAAGTGTCATCCTGAAATTCTCCACAGTGCTCTCCCACTCGCGTGTTCATCAAATGCAGCTGCTGTATTCAAACCTGAGGAACTTCAGGCCTATTTCACATTCCTGTGGAGATCCCAGTATTTCCAAAAATCCCAAATATGTCCTGCTGAATTACAGGGAAATATGTACACAATGATGGACAATTTCTCAATATTTTCCATTTGATGTAAAGCTGCAGTCCTTGAGTCCTGGTTTTGAAAATTTCACTCGATACAAGTGTGAAGCACTGCTACCAGCGGTTACAGGAAATGTATGTGACATTGTACTGCAGTTTGGAAAAACTTGAATTTCTGACTCTGAACTGTCTTAAGGGGAAATTCAAATGAAAACTAGAGTTTAAGGAGTTAATAATAGATTTGCTTGCATCTATTTGTCTGGCAGAATATCAACAGCAGATACAGTCTGAAATATAGTTATTGGATTGTGTGCCGAGTGGCGGGTGAGCTCCCCATTTTCTGTTGTGACATGTTGCATATTAAACATAACATCGGGAGCCCTTTTTCACTGCCAGGGTACTCCACTGATCCACAGCCTCTGGGTTTCCAGAGCTCCCAAAGCTCCCAAAGCTTCTCTGTTTGGGTGAATTGTGAGAGAGGAAATCTCCTCCGATCTCTTTGACTTCACCTTTCATCACCCCTGATGCAGTTAAATGGTCCGTAGATAAACTGCAGCTCAGCCAGGCAGGCAACAAAGAGGTGATAACTGTGAATAAGGGCAATAGTATGGTCATGATAAACAGCAAATAAAACAGGACTCTGGCCATTGCTGCGACTGAGCTTAACCCAGTAAATGCAGCTGCTTAAGTCAAACCTGAGGAACTTCAGGCCTGTTTTAAATTTTAGTGGAGTACCTTTGAGGGTACTGCCCCAGTGACAAGCCTTGGTTGTCACAGGGGCAGTACCCTCAAAGGTACTGCTGTTGTACTTTAGAAGTGGATTTTTATTTGTTTTGGAACATAAAAGTACCTTTTAGACCCTAAAAAGGTTCACACAGGTACCTTGAGGTCCTATAATTAGCCATAAAGGGTACGTAAGTGCTGAATGTACCTTAGGGAACAGAAATGGACTCCTGCTGTACCCCTATTTCTGAGAGTGTGGCGTGATAAAAAAAAATTCAATTAAAAAAGTTTGCTCACGAGGCAAGCTTTAAGAAAAGCGATTGACTACTCTAGTAACTTCTGTGTCAGCTTTCTGAATATTCTGCAATGTGGCTGTCTAACCTGCACTTCATGTTTAAATGATCATAAAGAAAACAAATCGCAGCATGGATCCAAATTTGAAATAACATCAATTCAATTGCAAGGAATGAAACCTTTTATTTTTCGCCTTACCTTAATAATGAGGAGAACTGGCTACAGCTAACAGTGTTGTGTGTTTTCCTGGTCAATGTTTTGTTATTCATGGAACATCATCGGAAACAGGTCAAAACAAATTATCATTTTAATGGGATGCGTTATGCTCTTTCTTTTTTCAGCTCAACGGTTGCCTCTGATTCAAACTGTCTGACTGATACCACCTCTCACGTAAATGGTGAATGTAACCCCCCCGCTCACTTACTGCACAGCCACATTCTTTTTATTTTTTGCCTTTCTTGTCAAGGCACCAAACAAATGTGACCGTAAGACATCCCATATTAAATTTATGCATTCTGCATATTGATTGGCTGTTGGCACATCATACTCCATGCTCCACTTACACTGACTGTCAGTTAATTAGCTGCGCCACGAGTCACGCTGTAACCCTGATACCAGTTACATTAATGCAGGCTGTTTATTGATTGGCTGTTGGTGAAACCCGGCCAATATTGCACACATTTTTTCGCCTGCTCCTTTGGCCTGCGAGTTGATGCTTAACGCCTTGGTCGATACTGCTCTACTTAATTCAGCCTATATCAGCTCAACGAGCGACATATCTGTCAATATTGCCCAGATTCTGACTTTATCTTTCTCTTTTTGTATATCTTAACGGTCGACTCGCTCATTTTTATAACCAGCCAACACTCTGAAATGAACAGCGAGAGAAGCACTTTGGCAGCGTTTTGCCCGGTATATTGCTTTTTATGTTGTTCTGTGGTGTCAACTGAACAGCCCCGCCCCCTCAATTCCAGAGGCTAATATCTGTATTCCTGCCTGTTCCCCCTGTATTCCAGGTTTCATAAACCAGACTTATACTCACTGCGTTACTGCATCTGATTAATCTCGCTGCACTCCTGCAGTCCACCACTTGCCAAGCAAACCTCTTGCTCTCCTGCGGCAAATTCATTGATTTACCCCCCAACCCCCCCCTTCCCACCCCCCTCTTACGCTCCAAGCACACCCCTTCAGCCCTCCCCCCCAGACCTTTTCCTGCTTCTATTTTGGGAAAACGGGTGATGTACGTCCCATTACAGCTGTCTGCAGGTTGGCTGGAGACTCCCAGGAAGGCAGAGTGATTGGACACTGCACAAAAGAGCTGCTTAAT
This sequence comes from Gymnothorax javanicus, assembly GCA_029692085.1. NCBI lineage: Eukaryota > Metazoa > Chordata > Actinopteri > Anguilliformes > Muraenidae > Gymnothorax > Gymnothorax javanicus. The sequence goes on from CM056197.1 coordinate 131,401,735, forward strand.
GCGGACAGCAGTGTAAAGTCAACCACCGTGGTGTGCTTTCAGATCATCCGGAGTATGTACGGTCATTTCAGGACTGACACAGACTCTGTTATAGTGAGCCTAACACGGGGAGTCTACAAATTGTATTCTGACCATGTACATCGAGAAACCATAGAACAAGATAAAAACCACGAGTATCTTGGTGCACAGTATACATGGACTTCTGAAGACTTCTATATTTTGTTTTTGCTACCAAAGACAAAATACAGCTGATGAGATGAGCTGGTTTGATTCATTTCATGCTTTGCCATAAAGGTAGGGCACATCTAACTGTAACTCAAACGCAGCTAATATTTTCTAGGCAAGAGAAAAGACAGCTGATAAGTCTCACATCAAGATGAAACCAGGCAGTTTTTGAGCATGAGAGACAGGGTATGCACATGATAGACTGTGTATGTGCGTGACAGTGTGAGTTAGTGTGTGTTGGTGTGTAAAATTGAGTGAAAAAGACAGATCCTGACCATTCGACTGTGATTGATAACAGGGCATCATGAAGGCCCTTTTATTCCAAGCTCTGCGCTGCAAATGCTGCAACCGCACTGCAACTGGTAAATAGACCCTACTTGCTGCTAACCATTCTCAGTGTGATTCTGATCATCCTAAATTTGAATGTTATCATCCATTAAGAGGATTTACTTTCTCCAAGCCATGAAAATGAATGTTGGTCTCATATTCACATCCCAGAAATGACTATTTCTGAAACCAATGTATGCTTTCATTTTGCTTTCATTTTCTGTGTTTTTTGTAATTCAATTACAAAATTCAATCAAAAAACAAGTTCAATTACAATTAAAATTGATTCAATCACAAACTGATCTGAAATCAGCTGGGTCCCATTTGCAGAGTGTGTGGAAATATAAAATCAATGAATGAATATAATATTGCTGGCAAATGGCCTAAACAGCGGCACATGTGCTGTATGACTTTTCGTTTAACTGCCCATTAATCATAGGCCATGAACATATTTCTACAGCCTTAGATAACTGGAAGATTTAAGCCAGCATATGCTGTGTGTTCTTAGGCTGACTCTGGAGAAGTACACTCCTTAAACAATATGGAAAGTCCAAAACATGACTGCTCAGCACTGTTATTCACATTCCAACAAATGAAGCCATTTACTTATCCTGTGACCTGCAGAGATGACACCTCAGTTTCGCCTCAGCTCAGCCAATTGCATTACTGCCATTTACCTGACACTTTTACCCAAAGTGGTTTGCAATTGATTCCACTTAGTTGGTGCCAATCCCCCCTGGAGCTATGTGGGGTTAAGGGCCTTGCTCAAGGACCCAACAGCTCCACTGATCTTATCATAGCGACCCTGGGGGTTGAACCACTAACCTGTCAGTTCCCCGCTCAGCATCTAAGCCGCTAGGCTATTAGCCCACAAACCGTATCTCCTCCATCTCTCTCCGGTTTTCATTCGTCATCAGTTGTCCTTTCTACTGTCTTTTTTTTTACGTTTTACCCTGCAGGTTTTATTTTTATATCTTTTCCCCGTGTTTTACTTCGTTGAAAATAAAAGTGACAGCCAACAATTCCACTGAGGCTGCCGTCAAGCTTGCGTGTATTCAAGCTGTCAAAACTGACTTCGCAAAGGACACCTTGTCTTTCAAACTCAAAGACTCAGGGTTTTAAGTGAGCTGTCACTGTAACGGTCTCCTCCCAGTGTAGCTCGCATGTAATTTCTGGCTGAAAAAGGACCTGGTGTCCCTTGTTGAGGGAGAGGAGAGCAGGAGGGGATTCATTCTTTAAAATTCCCCTCACACGTTGCTCCCAAATGGGTTTTTCATTTTGTGAGGAGGACACTACCACACGGACCACTAAATTGGTCCATTTCTCTCCCAGCAGTGGGGTCGTTAGTCTGGGGAAACAGCCACACGCTGAGAGTTCCACCACACTACTGTGACATCAAACTGGCTTGTTTCAGCCAATCGGAGATCAATTTTGGGAACTGTCAGCCAATCAGTGACTGTGGCGGGCCCTGGAAGGGGGTTGTAAAAAGATGACCTTTGCTTTTATTAGATGGAAGTTATTGATTCCATTGGGGAATTATAGCCCACTTAGAAACAGGCTTCATCTCTCTCCCTCTTCAGAGCATCATCTTCTAAACCAGCCACTTTAACTGGAAACCACCCACTAATGGGAGGGCCTCCTCTCCGAAAAAATATTTAGTTAGCTTTTAAGGAGTAAATTTGGGCGGTGAATTTTGGGGTGCACTCATCATGGGAATTGTAGTTGATAGAAACCGAGAGAAGTTTGTACCCAGGTTCTGCTGAACTTCAAGCAGGAAACCAACCACCGAGACAATTTGCCCACTGTGTGTTGCGAGTGATGCCAAATTCCCCACCTTCAAATGTTAAAGTATCTTTCAAATGACCTAACAACACATTTTCCAACCGAAAACAATTCTTTAAATTCCAGACTTGCTGATGATCAGTTATTGTACTCAGCTGATTGGCGCACATTCATTACAGTACGCTTTGACACTGTAAGATCACTAATGTGTGTTTAGAGTGTTCATAACACCCAAATTCTGTTGTGACAATTGATATCAGTTGTTGAAACTTATGGAGCCCTTGAACATTGGATGAGGATTTTTTTGGGGAAAAAAACATTCCAACAGAATACACCCACTTTTATTAGTTTGGGATGACAGGGATGCCGAGCAGACTCTCTTGGAGCAGTTGGGAGACCTCAGCTCATTAGCCTTGCCATATGCCACGAAACATCGGGAATTGTCGCCTGCTTGTTACTCCATATTAAAACTTGCAGGTGTGCTATTTTATAAACAGATCTGTCAGGCTGATTCAGATAATTTTAGTGAGAGCCATGATGTGGGAGGGGGTAACATTTGGGGAGGCAGGTTTAGTCTGATTTTCTGTACTATAGTCCTCAATGGCATAGGAAGTGTCATTATCAATCCCAGCATGCAGTCCGGAACAGAAAGTGCGCCACACTCTTTGGAGGCGTGATACCTGGATTGTTAAAATAATCATCTCAGTAGTTTCTCATTTTAAACTCTATAAAACTAACCTTCTGTTTGTGTAACACAATCAACAACCATGGGTGCATGGGAATCTCCCAACGATAGTGTTCTAGGGTGAAACCAGTGATTATATCACCTCAGGAAGAAAATATAAATTGAATCATCGAGTCAGTCAGAATGTCTGAATCAAATTCAGGCTGCAATGCAGTGGAGAACACATAGACATGGAATAGCCCCGTCTTCGCCCAGGAAGTGTCTTTTTTAATCCCAGGGTTCAGTGCAGCCAGGAAATGTCTCATCAAATCCCAGGCAGCAAAGATAGGAAATAGTCCAGTCCAAGCACAGGAAGTGTCTGTATTATTCCCACGGTACATTGCAGGCGTGCAGCCAGGAAAAGGCTCGTCAAATCCCAGGTAGCAGAGACAGGAAATAGCCCAGCCTTCGCACAGGAAGTGTTTATAGTAATCCCAGGGTACAGTGCAGCCAGGAAATCTCACATCAGATCTCATGTAGCAGAGATAGGAAATAGCCCAGTCTTCGCACAGGAAGAGTCTACATTAATCCCACCATACAGGGGTGCATTTCCTGAAATCACAGATGCTAACTTACCTAGTTGCAACCACTGACTGTGAATAGACAAACTATGTAAGTTGCTAACTCGTTAGCGACTACACTGCTGGGAAACGCACCCCAGAGCAGATCAGGAAGGGTCTCCTCAAATCCCAGGTAGCAGAGATAGGAAATAGCCCAGTCTTTGCACAGGAAGTGTCTACATTAATCCCAACATACAGTGCAGCTCAGGAAGGGTCTCATCAAATCCAAGGAAGCTCAGGCAGGAAATACCCCAATCTCTGCACAGGAAGTGTACATCAATCTCAAGGTACACTGCATCACAGGACGTGTCTGATTTATCCACGCGAGTTGGATGGATTTGCACACGTGTACACATATCCATACGCGAGGAACAGAGATAGTAAGTCGAGTGATCTTCACTATAGAAGTGTGCGAATGCACTATTCGCGGGTGCCGCTGGGCGCGTCTGCGCTTGGGGCATCGGACTCTGCGCTGGGGGGGCCCCTGCGGGTGGAGGAGAGGCGGTCCAGCGACTGGGGGGAGGAGTCTCTCGCCCGTCTCCGACGGCAGCAGCAAGCCGCCAGGTCGGCTCGGAAGGACGGGGTGTACAGGCCGTAGATCACGGGGTCGCAGCAGGTGTTGAGGTTCCCGAAGACGAAGAAGATGTGGTGCACGTACTCCGGCGTGACCTGCAGCATCTGAGGGTGGAACCAGTACCAGATTCCCAGCAGGTAGTAGGGCGTCCAGCACACCACGAACGACGCCACGATCACGATGGTCATCTTCAGTGTCTTCATGCGCGCCTTGGGGATTGTGTCTGTCCCGCTGCGCCTCAGGCACGCCTCGCCATCTGAGGACAGATGGACAGACATATAGAAAGACAGATACATGAACAAACAGCGATCGATCAACAGAAAGATAGATGGACATAAAGACACAAACAGGTGATATGACACATAGAAAGTCTTAGCGTTAACTGTAGGGAGGAGAATTTGTGTTAAAGTGTGCAGGCTCTAAGCGGACGGGTGTTTGAATGTTTACCCTTGCTTTTGCGCATCTGTCGGCTGATCTCAACGAATATTCGGGTGTAGCAGCAGGTCATGACCAGCAGGGGGACCACGTAAAGCGTGACGAAGTGGAACATGTTGTAAGCGGTCTCCTGCCAATGCTTCCGGAAACTTCCATGGGTCACACACTGGGTGAAGTTCACACCTTCCGCCTTGATCGCTCGGAAAATGAACAGCTGTTGAACCGAGGAGGGGAGATGTCGGTCAGTGGAGGATAAGAGGTGGCAGGGGTGGGGTCATTTTCATGGAGAGATTTTCAATTCTAAATGGTTTGTGTGTCCTGCAGTGAATCAGGATGTACTCACTCCCCCAGTGGGCTCTAGCCCTGATTTGAGTAATTTTGTTTCCATTGCATAAGACTCAGCTGCTTTAAACAACGGATATTGTTGCATTATTTCTGTCTTTACTTGGAAGGGAAACATAAAGTTTGGGCGAAAATCACAAACCAGCCAGCAATGGTTTCCATAGGCATAAGAGGGGAAAATGTTAAGACATGAAAAAAGCAAATATGAAAAAAACTCATTCACTTTGGGATGGTGCCCAACAACTTGATGGAAACAGAATGGTTCCATAACCAGATTTTCCAGAACCTTCATGTTGCAACGCTATTTAGGAACTCTTAGTGATCAGGCCTGAGCAGGCTAGAGAATGCATTGATAGCCTCTTGCAGCCAAGTGCATTCACCATTAGGCTGCCAGTTTCCATCAAAGGGATCATCAGGAGGCAAAACTAAGTTATTAGCTTTGCATCTGAACCCATGGCCCATTTTTCTGTTGGCAGCACTGTGGCATGGCGGTCAGCACCATTACCTCTCAGTAAGGGGGTTGCGAGTTTAAGTCTTGGCCAGCCAGGAACTGTCTGCAGTTTGCATATTCTCCTAATGTTTGTGTGGGTTTCCTCTGGGTACTCTGGTTTACTCCCATCCAAACGACATGTCATATAGGGACACTCCTACCAGTGTCCCTGAACAAGGCTCTGGCTTTAGAACTGGAGTTGGTCTGTCACTGCCCACTGCTCACTAGTAAACCGGTAGCCCAGGGATGTCTGCCTAGCTGGGAAGGTTACCAATTCTAATCCCTATTACAGTGTCGGGCATGGGTCCCAACAGAAGGATAGAAGGTGTTTAACCTTCCCAGCTAGGCTGACCCCCCCGGGCTCCTGCTCTATAGGTTGGGTTAAATGCAGAGGACAAGTTACCCCTCGAGGTTTTCTAGAATTTTGAGTTTTCGAGTAAAGGCACCAGAGTGGAAGAACAGTGGTGCCTGCATATCCCAAATTCGCGAAGCGTTCCACTAGGGACAGTGAACTTCCTCCACTTTAAATCGTGTTATTTTACAGCAAGCACAGTTGGTTCCGTGTGAAATGAGGATAAGAGCAGGGAGTGGGTGGAGGGGACTGGGCCTATCTTGGTGGTTGAGGAGAAAGCCCTGAAAGGCTCATATTTGGTCTGAACCTAGGATCTAGGACAGGGGTCCTCAACCCTCTGTAGTGGCTGTAGGCTTTCATTCCAGCAAATCAGTTACACATAGCAACAACTTCCGGGGTTGATAAGGGGTTGAGCATTAGGTATGTGGCTGCATGGCAGGAAGGAGGAGATTCCCTGATGGAGGGGCCTTCTGTCGCTGCTATGGCCTGGAAAAACTTTCTTCAGTACACCTTCCTCCCCCTTTTACAAGGAGAAAGTTTCTCAAGCAGATGTGATGCTGAAAGGCTTTTGAGAATACCTGCACAGTAAACCCTGAGTGTTTAAGTGTTTGCTTGATGATCTTGTGTTCATAGCACTTAGAAAACATGTAAAAAGTAAAAAATAACTTAACCTTATTGTCTTTAAGTTCCTTCCACACAATGCAATTACGTTGCCCTTCACATTTTTTTTTTGAGGTAATCGGTTTCCACAAAACATTTGAGTTCACCACACTGGCAGGGTTTACAGTGTAGATTAGGGGTCACCAACTCCGTTCCTGGAGGGCTACCATCCTGTAGGTTTCTGCTCTACCTCCTATTCAGCACACTTGATTCAACTAATTACCTACTTAACAAGATCACGAGCTGGGCAATTGAGTGACTAATTAGTTGAATCAGGTGTGCTGAATTGGAGATAGAGCAGAAACCTACAGGATGGTAGCCCTCCAGGAACGGAGTTGGTGACCCCTAGTGTAGATTATGGTGCCTCGTCCCTGCTAGGGCCTCAAAAAGCTCTCCCTGTCACACCTCCCTCCAATCATCTGTTGAATAGCGAGTGGTGGTGAGAGAGTGGGATCAGGGAAGGTCTCGGGGCTTGATAGGGGGTTGGTCACCTGTGGAGAGGCCAGAAGGAGGCTGAGTGCCCAGGCCACCAGCAGCATGCGCTTGTTGCGGCGGCCAGCATCGAGTGCGTCGAAGGGCCTGAGGATGGCCCGGTGTCGGTCCAGACCGATCACCACGAGGATGAACGCGGCCGAGTGCATGGCGAAGAGCTTGAGGAAGCAGAGCAGCTTGCACATGGCATCGCCCGCGTACCACTGCACAGTCACGTTCCACGCCGCGTCCAGCGGCATCACTATGAACGTCATCATCAGGTCGGCCGCTGCCAGGCTGGCAATGAGCGGCCGCAGGTGCGCCGCGAGCCTCCGGCCGCGCCCCCACGCCACACTCGCCAGCACTGATAGGTTGCTGACTGCTGCAAACACAAAGAGGACCAGTGTGGCCGCCACACGAAACTGGGCTGCCCGGGTAAAGGTCGGGGCCTCCCATTCCGGGGGTGGAGTCTGTCTGTGGAAGGGCGGGGCATGGGAGGAGTTACGTGGGAAGTCCTCTGGGGGAAGAGCTATCGTTGTTGCTGTTGGCAACAGGAAGGACAAGTTCCCAGACATCCTGTTGAAAGCAGAAGCAAACCATTAAAGACAAATCCTATCACTGATTTGTTGATGTTTAATTTGATTCTTGTGTTCTGTAACTATTTGCGGAAAGGCATTATCCAATCTGGGCAGCAGCAGGTCTACATGTTTCTGTTTTCACCATACATTCAACACCCAGTTAGACTAAATAAAGCACGATGAAATGAGTTAATTTAGTAATTGTCGGTTTTAATTGATAAATTTAGCTGTAATTTAGGGCATGGCATGGCCACTGCAGTATCCTCATCACCATCGTCATCAGTCATCGACAGGAGATATGAGATAGCTTAAAAATAGCTGGAAATGTAGTTAAAACAGAAAAGAAAGAAACCAACACAATGTCAGTTAGAATGAGAACAATCTCCATTCTTACTCTGACACCATTTTACTACAGACCACTGCAGGACACTGGGATAAAAGGCACCAGGCCCACATCCTGACGAGATGGCAGAGAAGTTCACCCAAGAAAGATGTGTGCAAACATGCTCATGTATAGCGCTCCATTTGATTGGATGCCTGTTTCCATGGTTACCTAAAAAAAACCCGTTGAGCACCTCTTGCCATTGCTATTCTTTACTTAGCACTGCTCACGGCAGCATGGTTAACAATGGGCTCATTCCAAATGGGAATTTTACCCTGCCCTTCTACCTTTTCTTGCTCTTGACTCCATCCATTGGGGACTAAAAAGAATTCTTATGAAAGGGGAAAAACTGTGGGGGCAGGATTGTGTGGTTGAAGCAAGGTGTGTTAGTTAAATGGAACCTCCTTGCTTTTCAAACGCATTTTGAAATGGCATCAGTAACCAACAGTAATAGGATGCAACGAATACATGTCAAATGGGGATCAATCATTAATATGGCAGGCATTCCACAGAAGAAAAAAAAACTTTTGGAGAGGATGATCTCAACAATCATTAACTGAAGTTACCTTGGGGAAATGTCTGTTCCTTTTTCCAAACTCATTTAATGGGTAGGAAACTCTTTATCTCTTGATAGCAGGTCTCTATTGATTTCCTGGTTAAGCGGAAGACAGGAAAGTAAGTAAATCATAAGTGATTAGAGTGAGCCCATTGTATGCTAACAGTATATGGTAAGGTCACCCCTGGGAGACCTCACACATGCACTCTTGTGATGTTTCCGTTTGATTGGCTGTGATAAATGAAACTGAAACTTGAATGAAAATGAATAGGAAAGGAGGTTCCTCCTCGGTTATTTCAGTTAAGGTCGGCCGATTTCATCCTCTGAAGAAGTGGTCTTTCAACAAACCGTGCCATGTAAATGATTCATCTGTGAATCCAGCCTGCTTCCGAATTCTCCTGAGACAAGAAACCTTCCTTGAGAACAGAAATGACTCGGAAACGGTTTGGCTGGCAGCCTTTACAAAGAGCATCTGAATGTCCAAATGAAGGAAAGGAGGCAATTATAACTCCTGGCAAAAAATTATGTCTCCGTGTTTCCAGTAAATCACAAAATCCATCTTGGCCTTTGAGCTCATTATGTATAGAAGGATAGGATATACGATTTATACTCAAAGGGGGATACCTCCAAAATCACACTGCAACTTTCCCTTGACCCAAAAGACATTTGCTAACCACGTCGAGGGGTGGAGAGGGAAGGACACTTGTTTAAGAGAATTCAGATGCACCCAACCTTGCCCCATTTGGGACACTTGTGACAAGCAGGAAACCCTTGGTAACTGACGTTTTTAAAAGTTTCTCGCGGGATCAGCCTGTGTCACTTTGAATGCTCTAACTGAAAATTACTCGTGTTGTTTCCCCCAGTCCCATGCCTCGCGAATGAAGCGTGACAGAGCGAACACTGCGACAGATACTTAAATCAATTTGTTCTGAACATAATCGCATTATCCTTCACTGCTTCTCACTTTCTGACGGTCATGCTTTTTGGCAGGATTTGTGTTAAGGGATTTTAAAACTGACCCCAGCCAGCCCGCAGGTTGCTGCCGGCCCAAGTACTACAGCTGGTGAATTACAGAGAGGCACATGAAACTGATCCAAGGTCAGCAGCAAGGGCTCACACCCCAACCAGCGCAAAGCCATTATTCATCGAAACCAGTGCCGTAGCCAGAACATCCCTTTGAAACTGTCACAGTCTGCCCTGCTGCTGCTGTCTCTCCCTGTGCCTGGCCACACCCCTTCCACTGCTGGCCACACCCCTTCTACTGCAATTGTTCCCAGCTGAGTCTCATTATCCAGCCAGTATTTAAGCAGCTCCGTTTCACTAACTCTTTGCCAGATTGTTGCTGCAGCATGCACTACTCTCCAGCCTTTGTCTTCGGTCTGACTTCCTGGAATTGACTCTGCCTGCCTATGACGATGTCCTCTCGTTCCTGCCCCGGTAAACCTGAAAGCCTTCTGCCTCTGACTCTGAGTTCTGCCTGTGTGCTTCCTGGTTCCTCTCTGCCATCTTCCGAGCCCCTGTCCAAGCCATCCGTCTTGCCGCTCCGCTGAACTGCGTGCGTGGACACAATCCTGTCTGCCGAGCCTCCAGCCAGCCTGCCCCAGTGGCCCAGTGGTAACTCTCCCCCCTGCTGTATAGGCGACCTGGGTTCAAATCCTGCCATCAGCGCCTGCGCCCTCAAGTTCCACAAGTTCCTGATCCTGATCTGCACCAAGCTACCCTGCTCTGCATTCTGTTTATCCCTGTTCTGAGATCATTAAAAGCCAGTGAAACTTGACTCATATTGATTGTGTTGCATTTGGGTCCTGCCACCCCCCGTGTCATGAAACAATGATAGATCAACTTGTTCACAGTCATTTTTCCTAATTAATAATACTTTCACTCCAAAAATCAGGATTATTCAAAATTTTGTGGCGGTGTTTCAAATACTTGTCTTTGATTTAAGTTACTCAATCTAAACGATCGCAAAGGCAGGTTAAATCACCCGATGTGCCAGAAAGGCATAGCCGAAACTCCTGAGCAGTTTACCTTTCATAAAGCATAGGCCTAGCCAAAATTATGTTTCTGAACTGAATTTAGCCAATTATTTATTTGTCCATAGATTATCCTTATAAGTTGACTGGATAACGTGCTAATAAAGGACAGTGATTGCAGGTAAGGACTAATAAGTGTTGTGAAGCGATGTTCCGTGTCCTTCCAATTTACGCCACTGGTCGGAAAGTGGAAGGCCTCAACTATTCTCAAAGGAACAGGCTATTCGCCCCACAGCGGTTCAGCGCGAAAGATCGAAGAGCAGGGCGGAGAATAAAATGAAATCTCTTATTGGCCCAATTGTGGGGCAAATAGCAGAAGTGCTTCTCTTGTCGACCCCGTTGTGGGGCAGATAGCTGATCTCTTTCCCCCAATTCGAATAGCCACTTCCATTCTGGAATGGCCCGTCAGTAATAGAGAATACTGAATTTTTAAAAATTTATTTCAATTTTGGACGCATGATTCGATTTTTTTTAAAAAAACTGTTGCTGTCAGCAATCATTAATTTGGCGTGCATGAATGTGACCTGGTTTAGTACAATTGGTGAAAACACATTTCTGGCTCTGATGTTAACAAGCAAAACAAATATTTGAACATTTTTCGCGTTGGTGGGGCAATGCAGGGATAGCAGGCTGAGTCATCAATCTTTTGAGGGATGAGAAAAAGGGGCCGTTGCAGCGGTAGGGCTTTGTTAATCATGCCCTTGTAAGCTTGCGCATACAGCCTCATTCTTGGGAGGGTGATTTATTCTAAGTTGGCGCGCGGTGTGGGCGCTATTACAGCGGATATGTCGACAAACGCCAGTGAAAACGGCCTCGTCAAGAGCGAGCCAGCTGGAGACGAATCAGCGAGTCCCAACAGCTGCTATTAAGCGATACATTGAGGCAGGTGCTTCAAGAGTCATTCCCTCTGGTCCGATCGGGGTAGTCCAAAGAGTTATCAGTTCCCTCGAGACCTCTACGTAGCCTGTTCGGAAAATAATGAATAAGGAAGTGTCTAGAGAAACGGCAGTTTTTTCATGGTACGGCAGTCGATTTCAAGGGATTAGGATAAGGATTCGGGATTATGGTTAGGGGAAGGGTTAGGAGTTGGGGTTAAGGATAGGGTTATGGTTAGGGTTAGGATTAGGTTAGGGCAGGGCTTGAAATGAGGACTGCCGCACCTCTCCCCATTGAAATGCATTGAAAAACTGCCGTACCCGTAGCAACTGCCAATAAATAATTAGCCTAAACATAATGGCAGTTGCTACGAGTACGGCAGTTTTCCAATGCATTTCAATGTAGAGAGGTACGGCAGTCCCAATTTCAAACCCTGCCCTAACCTAACCCTGACCCTAACCCTAACCATAATCCCCAATCCTTATCCTAATCCTTTCAAATCGACGGCCGTACCCATAAAACTGCCGTAGAAACTGCGAAACATAATAGCCTTGTCAGTTTTAAGCGTAAAAACCCCATCGACTGCAACCCTGGGACCAAGGGCTTTAGACTGCCACAATATCATCAATAAAAACCGATTACAAAAACTGTGCAAACACGATGTATTTTCATCACTTTTGACTTGATTTCACTATGAGGCAGGTTGAACGAATCCATCTTTCCCACACGTGCAAATGACGGAAACCATACAGCGGTTTGGCTGACAAGAAATGTAGGATACGGTATGCGACTATTAGAAGAAAAAGCAGCTCTGTCCTGCGTTCCTATCCAAGTGCTTCGATCCTCAGCAACGAAATCCAGTTCGTTTATGTGCTCGTTGAAAGCTTGAGAGCTGCCGCAGTTGGACAGCTTTGCCCGCGCACAGAGCTCACAGGTGCCGTCCAGCAATACAGAGAACAGAGCAGTTCTACATTGACATATTTTTGCGGGAAATCGCTCCAGGACTTTGAAAACTAACCACTGAATGGATGCAGCATTAAGGTTTTCAAAGCACACGGGGGCGCGTGCGAGAATCCCGACCAACCGCGGCCGTGACAAACGCTGATCTTTACCTAACAATAAAGTCGGGTTCAAATCTTTCGGCAGGCCACTCTTTTCTGAGCAAGATTTTTATGGCATAAATAATCAATTAAAAGCTGAAAGAATTGGTGGTTCACAATTCAAGGCTGAACGAATTGTATATCCGCATGTCCTGCACGAGCGAATACTGATTGTAGCTTCATTCTCTCGTTACCGATAACATCAGGCAAATCAGTCAACCCAAATATCTCCTAAGTCCACAAGTTCTGACGCTGCTATATAATTGTAAGGCATTCTATGAACAAATTTAATTCTGAATTTCAGGACTTTAATCATATCGAGGAAGTAAGCTCAGGGCACTCGTGTGCCAGCAGATGGTTGCAGGATCCAGGAGTAGCTTAGAGAGACCTCGTCGTTCAAGTATTTTTGAACTGCCTGTGAAACCGTTTTTAAATTTTATTTTGGTATGTTTACACTCATGTACAGAATCCATAATCAAGTGCACTCCACCGAGCCTATTAATTGCTAATTTCGATAAGACCTAGAGTTTTAAACTGACAAAATATTATCGGTTGTATTTATCATCGTTGAATGTAGGCTACACGCAGAATGAGCTGTTGTGTCGATGGAGATGGCGAAGACTTGACAACTTTGGACAAGGAACAAATGAGAACTGACGAATTTGCATTTCGGGTTTCAAGTCCAATTCTTTACGAGTATCAAACGAACTCTACTTCTTCCACTTTGATTGCTTAAGCTTCGTGGTTTTTTTTTTTTTTTTTTTTGCTTACGGCCGCAGTAATGCTTAATACTGTTACTCAGAATTAGAATGACATGCGCGCACACTTACCTCATTAATTTGTCCAAAACTCTCGGAAAGATCGGTTACCCATAGAGTGAAAAATGTTTTTCTTCTGTCCAGAACGACATGCTCCAGCTACTGGAACGTAGTAATTTAGATAATGAAATTTTTCAGCGAGGTTTATAAAAAGAAAATCACCTTGGACATCTGATACGTATTTGTACCGTCAAAACAGTAGACCACTACACACTCTTTCACAATGATTCGTGTAGTTTTCGCAGTAATGCATCCACAAATGCAAATCTTCGCATTTTCCTGGTTCCCTTTTCCAATACCATCAAGGTGAAAATCTCCTACGGTACTCCAGCAGCGCGGGCGAATGCGGCAGTCAGCACTTATCCACGTGCCACTCGCAAAGCTAGTGGTGATTTCAACCCCAGGAATACATGTCATCCTTCGAAATCGCAATACTTTGGCCCACCTTCCAATTTTCCTCTGAGTGCGAGAAAAGGGTGCAATGAATTACGCTGAGCATAATAATCGGAGCGAAGGGCAGCTCTCCCTGAAAGCGAAGTGCTGAATCGATAAAGATTTGATGTTGCTCAGAAGACCGACAACTACGGTAAAGTTGAAGATAAGGCAGTTATTTCCGCCACGCTATATATTACAGTATATTATCATATGTCATTCCAGCGCAGAAGTACACTAAAACGAGTCGATGTGCATTATAATTATACTAATTTTAGCGTACTGTGCGCAAAATAACTAGTTGCTACTGCAGAGGACCCGGACCTAAAACATAATCCACTGTCGAGCGAGTGATGGTTTTCTGAGGAAGCTTACTCGGTCCAGTTATTCACAGCAAGCCACGTCTTTCGTTGTAATATAAAGTTACTGCAGCCTGAATCGTACTCGAATGGTGTGCTCATCCCTTTCTCTATTGCGTGGTGGTTCACGTTTCAAGAACAGGAGGAGAAAAAAACAGCTTTGCGTCACTCGCAAAGAGAACCCAAGATAAACCCCCACACAATGGATGGTTTTCATTCTAGTCCGTCCTTTCTCGACACGATTTCCTTTGGATTTAAAGATGTGAGCATAGCAATAGGAGTTATGGCATGCAATTAAAATTAAAGCTGATAGTTTTTTTTAAAAACTACACTAATGTTAAAGTGACAGAAAATGTTAGCCAAGGGATGATTTGCTCAATATTGTATTCCAGCTTGATACATGCGGTAAGCAGGCCGGGGTCAGCAGTGGAAAGAAGATCGATTTGTTTGTCATCAGAATAAGTAATGGCCATGAGAGGTCAAGACTGAGCAACTAAAGAACCAAGGACTAAATCTTGGGGCACACCTGTTAAAATATTCAGGAGACCTCAGAAATTAAGTTGCTGTAATTTCCTCAGGGCCTTAGACTTGGAGACTTGCATAAGACTTTTTAGACAATGACAATGACATGCCTTCCTCCTTAAGTGTTCTTGACCTGACCTGACGTTATGAATGGGGTTTTTCTTCGCCAAGGGAAGAATTCTTCGATCATCCACTTCAGTTGCCTTAAGTGCTCCTCTTGACCTTCTGGTGTTACTGAGCTCTCTGGTGCATTCCCTCTTTTTAAGAATGTACTAGACTGTTGATTTGACCCATCCAAACTTTTTTGTTATCTGTCTGATCGCTTTAGCAGCTTGCCTTTTTCATCTGTACTGATGCATCTTTGAACTACATACAATGAGTTCCCAAGAACAGCTGCCAAATGGAAATTCAACACTTGAAATAAACTCTATACCTTTTTCTGGTTAATTTGTTATGAAATAATGAGGGGACAGACCATGCCTGGCATTAACTGATTGTCAGTCAATTGTCCAATTACATTTGATCCCCTGAAAATGGAGGGCCTCATATAAAAACGGCAGCAATTCCTCACGGTCGATGCAAGATTAATGTGAAACCTACTGAATTAAAGATAAAAGTCTACACTTCAATCTCATTTTGATTGATTCATTTCAAATTCATTGTGGTGGTGTACAGAGGCAAAATAATGAAAATTGTCACTGTCCAAATACTTCTGGACCTAACTGTACATAGTCTGTGTGTATTTGTGTGCATGCATGGACATTGTCCATGTGTATCTGCCAGCAGCCATACCACTATTCAATCTGCTCCAGCTGCGTGGCTGAAGCTAAGCAGGTGTGGGCTTGGTCAGTACTTGGATGGGAGACCACCGAGGAAAACCAAGTTGCTGCTGG
This sequence comes from Gymnothorax javanicus, assembly GCA_029692085.1. NCBI lineage: Eukaryota > Metazoa > Chordata > Actinopteri > Anguilliformes > Muraenidae > Gymnothorax > Gymnothorax javanicus. The sequence continues at coordinate 131,417,226 of CM056197.1, forward strand.
AAGAGGTGTTGGTGGGTCAGTAGTTGGCGATCATCCCTCTGGTGGAATAATTCCCCAATGCCCCAGTGCAGTGATGGGGACACTGTACTGAAAGCGACGCCGTCTTTCGGATGAGATGTTAAACCGAGGTCCTGACTCACTGTGGTCATTAATGATCCTATGGCACTCTTCGATAAGAGGAGGGGGTTCCCCGGTGTCATGGCTAAAGTCCCAACCTGGCTCTTTCAACCTGCCACCTAATCATCCCCTGATCCAATTGGCTGGGCATTTGCCCTCTCCCTCCCCATCTCCACCCCCAGGGCTCCCTTGAAAAAGAGATTTCAATCTCAACGGGACTTCCCTGGTTAAATAAGGGTTAAATAAATAAAATAAATCTGTGTACATACATGCATATTGTATGTGCGTACTATATGCATGTACATAGTATCTGTGCATGCATATATATATAGTATGCGTGCATCTATGTGCATGCATGGATAAAGTATGTGCAAATGAAGAGTTTCATAGCAAAACGAGACATATCCATTTTTGCTGTTTTGAGAAAAAGGCCTTTTTTCTTCCAGACAAAAAGTTTTCAGGAAAACCAGTTATTTTTTATTTCTCAGTCTTGCTCTTGACTTACCAAACATATTTAGCCATAAAATGGAAATCTAGCATCACTTTGATTATTTGGTGCTGGTAATGCATTAAAATAGTTTGAACTTTTTTTTTTTACAAAATGAGATATATTCATGGATATGTCTCGTTTCGCCAAAAAAGTGAAATGGATATGCCTCACTTTGCGAAAAAAAAACCCCACTAATTTCAGCAAAGTGAAATAAGGGATTAAATCGCCGTTTGACCCAAAATGGATACTTGGACATGTGCGGCTATCCCTTGGCTATGTTTCTAATATCACTACTAGAAAATTTTGAATTTGGCGCATGTCTTGTTTTGCGATGAAACTTTTCAAATATGCCTGTATAGTCAATGTGTGTGTGCATGCATCAATACAGTATGTGAGTATGACAGTATTTCTGTGTGTTTCTGCACGTGTGTGTATGCATATAAATGTGTGCTTCTTTATGTATGTATATTTGCGTGTATGTACTAACGTATGCAAGTATGTACGGAAGTGTTATTGTGAGTCTGTGAATGTGTGTGTGTGTGTTTGTGTGAGATGGGGTGAATACTTGCACACACCAGGTACACAGCACTTTCCATCACTCATTAAATGTATGAGCAGAACAACTTTCCATTGTCAATCACTCTTTTTTCAGCAAATGAAATTACTTTGCTCATCGTGGGAAGAACAGTCAACATGGACAGATATCAACGAAGAAATTCCCTTTAAAAGTTGTTAAGTTGTTGTTAAAAACCTTGGCGTGACCCTTGATTCAGAACTGTCTTTCCAGGCTCACATCAACAATATCATTCAAGTGGCTTTTTTCCATCTTAGAAACATATCAAAACTCAGAAAAATGTCCTTTCAGGACGCTGAAAAAATGGTTCACGCATTTGTGTCCTCTCGGTTGGACCATTGTAATGTCTTACTGTCTGGTTGCACTAGCTCGGCCCTGAAACGTCTTCAATTAGTGCAGAATGCTGCCACTAGGGTTCTGACTAGGACTAAGAGATATGATCACATTAGCCCGGTGCTCAAAAATCTTCATTGGCTGCCTGTAAAATTTAGAATTGAGTACAAAATACTACTACTAACTTACAAAGCTTTAAATGACTTGGCCCTGGAACATCTTCGCAGTCTTTTCATTCCTTACTCCCCGCCAAGATTACTTCCTTCACAAGGTGCTGAGTACTTGAAAACTCCAAATATAATCAGTTACAATTGGAGGCAGAGCATTCTCTTACAAAGTGCCAATTTTATGGAACAATCTCCCAAGACAAATTTGGGCTTCAGACACACTCTCTGTCTTCAAGAGTAGGCTGAAAACTTACCTTTTTAGTGAAGCCTATGATTAATTCATAATTAGTTATGTCTAAATATTTATTTGGTTCTGGTGGGACTGACTAAAACCTAGTTGTGTGGTAGGTTCACATGATATTGGAAGACAGTGTTAAGTAAATCCATGTGGAACCGGTGGTACTGAGCATGCATTAACGGTGCCAGTGGGGCTTGCTACAGCCTTAGTCACTGTGGAGGTCCATATGGTACTAGTGTTTAGAAAATCAAAGTGATCTTGCAGTCTGATGTAAATGGTGGGCCTCTGTGCTGCAACAAGTGGATGGAGGGGTGTTGACTGTTTCCTGACTAATTGCTCCTAAATTCTTACTTGGCACATGACACAGGATAGTATTTTATTAATATGCAGTAGTTTAATCCAGTGCCTCACCCCCCCTTTTTCTGTGTCTCCTTCCGAGGATCTTTCCGTCCCCCACCCTGAGTCCTGGACCGTCCAAGCCCTGTCCCTCACCATAAGCACTGGCTGCTGCTGTCCTGCTGTCCTGATCCGGTCCTGATCCAGTTCTGCATCCTCGACCTGCCACTTCCCGGAGCCACAGGCGCCACTGTTTAGATGGACTTTAATTGAACTCTACTACCCTTTAATTCTATTATTACTTTATTTTACAACCCCAATTCCGAAATAGTTGGGATGAAGTGTAAATTGTGAACAAAATCCAAATGCAATGACTTTCAGATTACACGAGCTAATATGTTATTTACAATAGCACATAGATAACATTTCAAATGATGAAACTGAGACATTTTACATTTTCATTCACAAAATGAGCTTATTTAAAATTTTCTGGCTGCAACAGGTCTCAAAAAAGTTGGGACACAGGCAAAAAAGGGCTGAAAAAGCAATTAATATATAAAAGAATCAGCTGAAAGAACATTTAGCAAGTAAGTAAGTTAACTGGCATCAGGTGTGTAACATGATTATGTAATGGCCAATAGAATTAGGAGGCCAAGCCCAACGACCAGAGAGAAAGTGAGCAGCAGGGACATAGTACAAACACAGAGAATAATAGAGACCAGAGGAAAGTACTCGCGCTTCCAAAGGACGTATAATAGTCCGAAACACGGAAGCAAAGCGAGATAGAAAAAGGGAGAAGAAACTCCAATAATCAGAAGATAGAAAGTCAGACAAAACCTGACTACAGATATCTTCGGCTATAGTGCGAAGCTAAAAACAGACACTCTAGCGAAGGTGGTGTGCCGGACTTCCTGCTTATATAGAGTCCGGGAAGGCGCCGTCCCAGCTCAATCAGCCAGCTGAGTAAAGAATCTGATAGCCAAGGAATTCAATATCGTCCTGGGACGAGAGCCACAAAGAAAAGTCCAACAACACGCATACCCCACAACCCATGACAGATTGGCTACAAAAGGGATGTCTTAGAGAGGCTGAGTCTCTCAGAAGTAAAGATGGCCAGAAGCTCTCCAACCTATGAAGGCTTGTGTAAAAAAATTGTGGAATACTTTAAAAAACAATGTTCCTCAACGTCAAATTGCAAAGGCTTTGAAGGTTTCATCATCGACAGTGCATAACATCATCAAAAGATTCAGAGACACTAGAAAGATCTGTGCGTAAGGGACAAGGCCGAAGACCTTTACTGGATGCCCGTGATCTTCGGGCCCTCAGACGCCACTGCCTCACTCACCGGCAAGATTTTGTCATTGACATTACTAAATGGGCCCAGGTATACTTCATGAAACCACAGTCTGTTAATAAAGTCCGCCTTGCCATCCACAGATGCCACCTAAAACTCTATCATGCAAAAAGGAAGCCATTGTTGAGCATGATCCAGAAGCACCGCCGTGTTCTGTGGGCCAAGGCTCATTTAAAATGAACTGTAGCAAAGTGGCAAAGTGTCCTGTGGTCAGATCAGTCCAAATTTGACATTCTTGTTGGAAATCATGGGCGTCGTGTCCTCCGGGCTAAAGAGGAGAAAGACCACCCCTCCTGTTATCAGCGTTCAGTTCAAAAGCCAGCATCTCTGATAGTATGGGGATGCATTAGTGCATATAGTGTGGGACACTTGCATGTTTTAAAAACCACCATGAATGCTGAAAGGTATATAAAGGTTTTAGAGCAACATATGCTCCCCTCCAGATGACATCTATTCCAGGGAAGGCCTTGTGTATTTCAGCAAGACAATGCAAAACCACATAGTGCAGCTATTACAACAACATGGCTTCATAGTAAAAGAGTCCGTGTGCTGAACTGGCCTGCCTGCAGTCCTGATCTTTCACCGATTGAGAACATTTGGCGCATAATTAAACGAAAAGTCCGTCAAAGGAGACCAAAACTCTCTAGCAGCTGGAAGCCTGGTGATAAACAAGAGTGGGATCAAATTCCAATGGCTAAACTCCAGAAACTTGTCTCCTCAATGCCCAGACGCCTCCACTCTGTTTTAAAAAGAAGAGGGGATGCTACACCATGGTAAACAGCCCCCTGTCCCAACTTTTTTGAGACCTGTAGCAGCCATCAAATTTGAAATGAGCTCATTTTGTGGATAAAATTTAAAAATTTCTCAGTTTCAACATTTGCTATATAATCTCTGTTCTATTGTGAATAAAATACTGGCTGGTGTGATTTGAAAGTCCTTGCGTTTTGATTTTATTCACAGTTTACACTTTGTCCCAACTATTTCAGAATTGGGGTTGTATTATTAATTAGCTAGCCAGTGGAGGATGGGCTTCCCCACTATAGTCGGGTTCCTCCTGAGATTTCTTCCCACTGGGGAGTTTTTTCTCACCACTGTTTGAGGATTTTTCTCCCTACTGGGAGTTTTTTTTTTTTTTTTTTTGCCTCATTTGCGAAAGTGGGGAATAGGCTGGGCACTGCCTTTTCATTTATTTAATCTCTCACTGTAAAGCGTCTTTGTGACAGTCTATCTGTGAAAAGCGCTATACAAATAAATTGAATAGAATTGAAAAGTTATTCACACTGCCAGCAAGTGCTATTTAGCAGGTAACATGGGTTCAGACAGGTGTTTACAGGAAGCATTTGTGAGAACACATCAGAAAATTCCAGGAAGATTCACAGACAGAGCCGACATACAGACGTTCAGATGCATACTGTCGTATGCACACATTTATAAACGCGCTGCAATGATTTCACACACGCGCACACATAAACACACACACACACACACGTCTTTCTTAGGTGAGAATTAAAGTAGTCTTTAATGGGCAACAAAATCACGTACATCTTATTGCAAGTAATTCACCAGCTATAAAGTGTAAATATTCAGACAAAGACCCCATGTACAAATTTTTTGTTTGTTGGTTTGTGTCTGTTTTTTTTTTTTTTTGCAAACACTTCGACGCAAATTTCGGAACCTTCAAAAACCAAAGACACAAACTGAAAAAGAAAACTCATTTTCCACATTTTTAAAAACACTAGTTTTTTTTTTTCTCCTTAACGCACAAACTTAAATCAACTGTGCAGTAAACCAAATCACTTGTGTACAGTGACACAACTTAATAAAAAATTATTAGCATGACAAAATGCAATACACACATTACATATGATACAACTGTCTCTTCACTTAATTACAGCGGCCTGTCTTACAATATTTCATGATAAATTCTTTAATTGTTCCAATGATTATAAGAGAAAGATCCTTTCAAGATATGAATGCACAATGTAGCATTTTGAGCACGGTACAGCCTGTGTTGCAAGTGCTGATTGTTTTGAGTGCTGAGTTTATGGTTTTAAAACGTGAGCACAAACTTATAAAATCAGTACCGAAGTGATGGTGAGAAAAAAAAAAAAAGCACATGACCTCTGTGCTCATGTCTGTATTGCCGTGCCAGCGAGGAAATTACTGCTTTGATCACTAGAGGGAAGCACTGGCCTGACACTCAGGCATGGCTGAGGACCATTTCAATCGCTACAGCTTCTGCAAATTGCACAATCACATCTCGCAGTCTGGCCTGTATGTTTCTGTTTTTGATGTGTTCTGTTAATCACTGACTCATCTACAAAGTGTGTTTCAGTGTCTATGATCTGACAGACAGATGTTTGGGCGTTTCCCTCAGATATAGACAAAGGCATGCAGTAAAGAAAAATGGTATCTCGCACATCGGTACTCCTACAGATCTTGGCCTGCATATCTCTTATTTCACATAATAACATCAGGATCACAGGACATGAGGACTACTCCACAAATTATTGCTCGTAAATGCATAGTGCACTCATTGTTAAAATGTACAACACTACAAATCCAGTTCAGAAAATTACCAGAGAGATAGTTATGATATTTTTGGAATAATTTTCTTTGGACTATTAACATTTTTACATGTGGGACTTTGACTGGCCCACTCCAAAACCTAACTTTTTTTCTTCTGAGTCAGAGGTGGACCAAAACATGTGCTTCGGATTGTTATCTCACCGCATAACCAACTGCGCTTTTGACTGCCCTTGGATACCGTTGGAAACTGTCTCATGGGTAAAATTTTTCTTAAACCTGCTTCTCATGGTGGTATCATGAGCACAGCCCTTATCTCAGGTGAGCGAGGCCAGCACTCTTTTGAATTCTCGTATAGCCTCTCTCATGATACTAATTTTGAGGAATATTAGTACACTCGCCATTTCCAGGGTAATTTATCACTTGTCCAATTTATCTTCAGTTGGAGCTAATGGCTCTCACATTGGTTTGTTGGAGTCTCAGAGCCTTAGAAATGGCTTTATAACCCTTTCCATTCTAAAGTATTTCAATTAGTTTCTCATCTCTTCCAAAGTTTGTATTGAATGCAGCATTTTGCACAGAACTAGGAGGAGTATGTCATATTGCTGCACTGGTTCTAGTCAAATGATGTTTAGATTCAACAGAGCTGGCAGTAATCAAGGCTGCATGTCAAGTCTGATTTCCATGGAAAATAAATATCGGTTAAAACTTACTGAATAACTATTCCACACAGGGCCTGATGGTGTTGGGTATCTTTTCTGTCCTTCGGCACATTAAATCACTAAAGAAAGTATGTTGTGTTCACACAGGTTGTCTTTGTTCATTAATATGATTTGTTTCAAGATCTGAAACAAATAGGTTTGCCGAGTACACCAGAATAGAGGAAATAAATAAGAGGGCAAACACTCTCTCACAGCACTGCATACAGTATCACAACAAATATAGTGCTACCACAGCAGTGCAGTCTTTTCACATGGTCATCACTCGAGACCACATGCAGAGTATTGCATAAATCCATACTACACTATACGCTATGTGCCAAATTCCATCCGTGCATTAGATATTCGTTTAAATGAATAAAACTTGCAAGTTAGCTGATGAGGATTAGTTCTAAAGAAAATCTAATATATAAAAACAACTCAAATAGATTCTGTCAAGGTTTAGTCCCCCCAGATGCAACAAGCAATCCGGCAGGCACTGGGACCATGTACCCAAAGGCTGAAAAGGGGACCCACTCGCACAGGCTGGTAAGAAAAATAGAAGACATTTAATAAATATATTTTTTAAAAATGACAAAGAGACAGGGGAGCAGCAGCAACACATACAAGGCTAAAATACCAAAATGCAGCAGTGCAGCTCTTAAATACTCTAAACTGCACCTCCACTTCAACGAGCAACAGGTGTGGCTCGTTGAAGTGGAGGCAAAGACAGCAGGAGGGGGAGGGGCTGCAGGGCAGAACCATCACAGTACCCTCCCCCCAAGGCACACCTCCTGGCCAGCCAGGAAAGGGCCCCTCTGGAACTCATGGCGCCAGCCAGACCCCGGAACCCAGGTAGAGAAAGTAAGGGAAGGACGGGCGGGGAGAACTGTAAAAGGCACGAATAGCACGCTGCTCAGTTACTCTGGTCCCTAACTGCCTAACCAGAGCTAAACTAATCCTACGAATAATCTTCAAAGGTTCGCCGGGCTCGGGGCGGCTTTTAAACACTGAGCTCCCAAACTCTCAGTCCGCAAATAAAGACTGAGGGAATGAATAGTGTACCCCCTATGGAAACAAGTTTTTGCCCAGAATCACCTTCAAAAATAATAAAGGAAAAATAACAAAGCAAAATAACAAAGAAGTGCCCTGATGGAAGGACTGTGAGATCCAGCTGGGAGCACGCTAACTAACCAGAGTAAACCTAACAGCGTACAAAAGGGGCAAGACGAGAGGGGTAGTCAGATACAGAAACCGAGGTCCAACACCGGGAATTCACTGAGCAACCAAACCAAAACGCAAGGGCTAGAATTCAAGTCAAATGGGACAGGCCAAGGGTCAACCACCACAATTCAAACAAACCAAATAAAGGGCATGGCGAGAATCGTAAATCCAAAGGCAATCCCAGTCAACACAGAAGGCAGTAAAAATACTCACAGGTCGTGAACGCTAGGTTCAAATCGGAAGAGCTAGTCTCCACGGTTCGACACTAGACCGCGCTTTTTCAAGGGGTGAACCGGAAACGGAAGTATCAGACCTCAGGCGAACCAAAAAAAAAGCAAAGATAACAGATTCACAAATGTACGACAGGGGTCATAACAAGCACGGCTCCGCCCAGCCCACACTGGAGCACGCCTCCGCCTGGCCCACACTGGAGCACGCCTCCGCCCGGCCCACACTGGAGCACGCCTCTGCCCAGCCCACACTAGAGCACGCCTCCGCCTGGCCCACACTGGAGCACGCCTCCGCCCGGCCCACACTGGAGCACGCCTCCGCCCAGCCTACACTGGAGCACGCCTCCGCCCGGCCCACACTGGAGCACGCCTCCGCCTGGCCCACACTGGAGCACGCCTCCGCCCGGCCCACACTGGAGCACGCCTCCGCCCGGCCCACTCTAGAGCACGCCTCCACCCAGAACACACTGGAGCACGCCTCCGTCCGGAACACACTGGAGCACGCCTCCGCCCAGTACACACTGGAGCACGCCTCCTCCCGGAACACACTGGAGCACGCCTCCGCCGGACCCCACTGGAGCACACCTCCGCCCAACCCGGAACACTGCTCCCAAAAAAAAAAAAAAAAAAAAAACACTGCTGTTGCTCCCCTCACAACCAGCCTGGCTGGGTCCCGAGCTGGCAGCTGCATTCTGTCAAGGTTTGGTCCCGCCGGAAGCAACAAGCAATCCGCCTGTTACTGGGACCATGTACCCAAAGGCTGAAAAAGGGACTCATTCGCACAGTCGGTTAAGAAAAATAGAAGACATTTAATAAATATACTTTTTAAAAATGACAAAGAGACAGGGGAGCAGCAGCAACATATATGAGGCTAAAATACCAGAATGCAGCTGCACTGCCAATAGGAGCGATCTGATATACAATACGGCACATCGCCTCGCCAATATGACAGCAGAAAATCACGGGTCAAATGTAAAAATGTTGACGAGTGAACTTCCGCTCATATCCGCACACGGTCGAACGCTAGCTAATATAATGGCGATTTATAGCATTTTCGTTCCAAAACGTGAACTCCGGCTTTGACTCGTTTGTAGCGTTTATTTGAATTTTGCGGTATTTTCATGTCCATATCTGTGTATCCATGATGGTATTCGACTGCGAAGCTGCTTGAATGCTCAGCGCATTTCGTCATGCATGCATTGGCTTGGCGAAGCTGATCTTATTACCGGAAGTGCGGATGTCGACAAAAAATCCCCTTCCTTCATCTCATCTCCCGATTTACGACAGTTTTGCGCTATATCAGATCGCTCCTGTTGGCAGCGCAGCTCTTAAATAATCTAAACTTCACCTCCACTTCAACGAGCAACAGGTGTGGCTCGCTGAAGTGGAGGCGAAGACAGCAGGAGGGGGAGGGACTGCAGGGCAGAACCATCACAGATTGAGAATTTTACCAGTCAAGCATATTGTCATATGTCCTTCCTCGTCATACTGAACACCATATCTGTTGTTCTTCTGTTCCTGGTAGTGGTTCTTTGGGAGTTTCTGTGGAGTTACAGGTTCCACAACTAGAGTTATTCAAAAGGTACATTTACGGTCCTGAGTGAAACCATCTTTGATGGTCAATTTTTGTGGCTGTGCAGCTCTTCCGTCAGAGGTGCAATAGGGCAATTTTTTGGTAAATAAATCCCTTGTTTTGGTTTGTTCCAATATAATTTTTACTCAATGACATGTACAGTATATGATAAGCAGAAAAATGCGTGACAGCACGTTTTCCCCATCAGTTTGTAACTTCATGCAGTCTCATCCAGCAACTTCCGCAGCTTTTCCACCTTCTCTGTGTCGTTGTTCTTCTCCAGTATTTCAATTAGCTTGAGAATGTCCTGGTGAGTAGAGTCTGAAAGAAACTTCAGAGCAAGCTCTCTGAGATGGTCAATGGACTGGAAACAGCTTGTAATCAGTTTGGTCTTCTCAGCCTCTCTGCTCTCCAAATCTTGTTGGAGGTTGGATATCATTCCCTGGACTGCAACTCTCTTATCCTCAGTGGCATTTTTCTCATCTTCATTCATTTCAATTCTTTTCTCATTCACTAGTACGTATATTTCTTTTCTCTCAATGTAGTCACTGCAATTATTAGGACATTTGAAATGTTTCGTGCCCCACTGCATGCCCAGTGTATGCCACTCAGAAACGATGGAGCATTCTTTCTCACACTTAGTGCAGACAGTAACAGGTTTTTCCAGACCTATCCTCTTCATGACGGCTTTATTGCATTCATACTCAAACTTGTTTTTTTGCTTCAAATCCTCTTTGAGCTCCTCCAGAGTTTTCTGAGCTTCTTCAAGTGCCTCATGTGTCTTCTGTACATCCATGAGCAGTCTCTCTAGGCTCTGGATATAAACTTCTAAGCTCTGATGCTCCTTCACAACCTTTTTAGTCATCCTCATGTTTTGAGTTTCCATTTTTTTCAAAGCCTGAAGAAACTTGCTCATGTTCTCCATTCCGTTGTCCCAGTCTCTTTTATACATTTCCTCATATATCTCATCTGGCTTCTGAAGAGGGTGATTGTTGAACTGGAAGTGAACAGGTTCATTGTTTTTGTCTTTGGCCAAGGAGACACCAGACTTCATAAGAGCCTCAAGACCTCCTGAAGGTGGCAGCCAGTCAGAAAAGGTGATGAGAGTCACGATGTTTTTCTCCAAGTTCTTCCCAAAGAGGGACAGGATGGTATCAAAGATGTACTTCTGACTGGGACTCTGGCGATTCTGAGACGCCTTCACCACAAGGCAAACTGCATCTATTTGATCAAAACCACTAAAAGATTTCAGTAACTTGTACAGATTCTGAACTGTGATTTTATCTTTCTCAGGACTGTCTGTGCCTCCAAATCCTGGTGTATCTATGACTGTGAGGGAAAAGGGGACAGATAGACTCTCCAGTCCATGAATCTCATAGGCCGTGACTGCAGTGGTTTGAGATTCAGTTTTGGATCTTTCACCTTCATCACTAATGATTTGAAACCTGACTTTATTTTCCCATTTTACGCCCAGCATGTAGTTGAGCATCATATTGATGAGTGTTGACTTCCCTGTTCCTGTTTCTCCCACCAGTATTATTGTCCTGTTCCTGGTCTCAGGGTCCTTTCTTCCAAACCTCCATCTCCTGATGAGTCCATCTTCACTCAGATCATCTCTGACTGTGTTCAGCAGGTATGTTTCTCTGGGTTTGGCTGCAATCTGTTTACTGCTATCAAACACATCTGACCACTTAGATACAGCTTCTCTTCCTGTTTCAGAGCAACTAAAATTGAAGGGAAAATTGTTGTTTATTGTCTTTGTTATTTATAGTTATTATCACGCACACTCACACACACACACACACACACACAGACACAGACACACACACACACACACACACACACACACACATTTGCGCTGGACTGAAACATGCAGTATCTTAGAACTGGCTAAAAAATATCACTTAATTATTTGAGCGGTTTTACTTTCATTGTTCCTGAATTAATTAAACAAGTGAAGACAGACACATGGTCTGTTCAGTTAAGTAGTAAGTGAAACTAGTTCAGACAAGAAACTCAAGTCAAAGTCTACATCAACTGACAGCAGCCATGGCATTACAGTAATATGGGGGATTTCCAAGTTTTACTTCCTGCCAAATGTGTTATTGCTGTGCCCCTATAGCACCTCCACAGCAGAACTTCGCCAAGGATAGTTTTTTTACACCCACATGTTAATAAATATTCCCACCAATCACATACCTGACTTAATTTTAATTTCATTTTCAGGGCACTTGATTAAAACTCTCGCTTACTGAAGACTATACACCATAGTTGAAGTGATTCATACCACAGACAAAAACACAGTCGGCAACCTATCTGTCATCTACCAATCTACAAAATACCAGTTTTACCGTTGGTAACTTGCAGCATGCCAATAGTATGAGGCCCATAGACACTTAGGTATTTTTACCTTGAGTGAGATTTGGCCATTATTTCTAGTTCACGGGTATTACTCTGCTTGTAAGCACAGGACAAAAACAATAAGAGCGCATTTCCCAACCAAGAAGCATACGTGGGTGTACACGTGACGGTCTCCAAACCTGAAAAAAAAAAAAAAAAATTAAGAAATGTAAATTATGGAAAGCACTTAAGTGTTGTAATGCAAAAATGCCAAATGGAAAAATCTGTGAACTGCACTATGGTTTACCCTGAGGAGAGACAGTGCGATGTAAACAACTTTGTTTTCAACTTCACTTTTGAGTTTCACTGAATCATCAGCATAGATCTGGAGAAATATAAATAAGAATGAAGATCAAGCATCAAAAACCAGCAGAGTGAAAAGAACAAAGTTACAGTCTTACCTTTGCTGGTCACGTCGTGTATGTGATTGTGACTCTAAATTGTGCCAATCATTATCCCCTGATCCTGAGTAATGCGACGTAACCGGTTTGTCATATCCCGGTATGGTTTGCTATGTTTGCCAATTGCTTTGTGTTTGAAAAATAAATTAACTAGCAATTGAATGAGAGGTACATGGGGGTTGGCCATGAACAGTCTAAAACACTTTCATTTTGAGTCAGAGGCAAAACAACATGAAGAGAAAAAAAAAACGGTGGGTGTAGGCAACTATGAAGCAACTGCAGCATGAGCCTGGCTTTCTTACGGTGGCCCAGAAAGGCCACTACAAATACAAAACTAACAACACCGCTCATAAGCCACAATGCAACTACAAAAGTCACAACACAACTGCAAAAGCCACAATAGAAATACAAAAGCAACAACGGAAATGCAAAAGCCACAACACAACTGCAAAAGCCACAACGGAAATACAAAAGCCGCAACGCAAATACAAAAGCCACAACGGAAATGCAAAACCCACAACACAACGGAAATGCAAAAGCCACAACGGAAGTCAAGTGACAACGGAAGTGCGCAGTGGCCGGAGGAACCAACAATAATTCTACTTCCATGTGTTGAACGCACTGTTAAACCGTTTGCGTACACTGTCTTATTCGCTTGCGAGCTAGTTTGCTACCTAGCTAGCAAGCTAAAGTGATATCGCACTGTATAATGTTATAGCTAGCGCGCCAATGTATTTAGCTACATAGCCAACTGGCTAGATTGCGGTCAAGCTATCACCAGTTCGGAAAACGACGGTCAAACTATCACCGCAAAAAATTTGATGCGCAAATACAGCGGATTGTGCGGTAGTAAAGACACGTGATGCAATTGCGGTCAAAAATCGGCTTGTAAAAAGAAATAACGCGGCTTATTCAACGAAAGAGTGCGTGTATTTTGTTCAGAAAAAAAATCGGAAACAACTTCCATAATTTGGTTTGAATAAGATTTTTATTTATTTATTTTTTCACTTAATGGTTGACATTTTGTGCAGATTGAAATGTGAGATTTTGGTGAACTGCTGTTCCTCTAGATGACTAACAATTGCATGTCACTGTACCAGTGTTTTACTTAAAGCAAAAGAAAAAAGGAAAAAAGGTAGTTATTACTCTGGCATTAATGTAGGAATTGCCATTAGAATTGGTATTTTGAGGTGGACATAAAAGGAGAAAATTTAAGTGGCGACCATAATACGTCTGTTATTCAAATGTTTGTGGAAATTAGTGGTCCCAAACCCTACTGCATACTCTGTAGTAAAAGCGTATTGAAGAAAGAGAATGCATGGGTGAATCATCAAATAAACAGCCATCAAAGTATGTACTTGGCAACTGGAGAAAACTAAATGGGGGCGCGTTTGAGGGCCTGTGATGGTTAAAATTGAAGAAAATTGTGAAAAATGGCACTTGCATACAACAATGCATGTATTCCAGTACAGGATATCTGCATATGAAGTGACTCCATATTGGTAATATTAAATAAATGACTATCAAAAGTTGATACTGTGCAATGTGCGAATGCAGACAATTGAATGGGACAGGGCATGTGTGAGGGCTTATAATTCCTGCAAATCAAAAGGTTTGTGAAAAGCAACACTTGCACACTATAATACATGTATACTAGTATAAGCTCACAGAATATGAAGAGATTCTGTGGTGGAATTATTTTAAAAATTACCATTAAATTTCGTACAGTGCATTGTGCGAATGCAGACAGTTGAATGAGGAGGTCCATACCTGAGGGCCTATCATTCCTGCAAATCAAAAAGTCTGTGAAATATAGCACCTCCTTTCCATACTTCATGTATTCTTGTACAAGCATAATGAAAATGAAGAGACTCCGTGGTGGATTATTAAATACATGACCGTCAAATTAGGCACTTTGCAGTGTGGGAATAAAGACAATGGAATGGGTGACCATGAATTAAATTGAATGATTGACCATGTTTTAGTAGCAATAATTTGTCAAAAAGAGCTTGCATACCATTTTACATGTACTATTTTACATCAAGTGTCAGCCTGCTGTACGGGTAATTTTTGAGTCAGTGTGCATCACTTGAAGTACTTTGTGCTGCCTTGATTGAAAACAATGAGCTTGAACTTCCCTCACGTCATACGGCCCACCCACATTTGATGGTTTTTGTTACAAACACAATTGCATGTTTTCACCAAACTATCCATTTGGCTTCTTAGGTGTAACTCTTTGATGGCTTAAAATACTGCATCTGTGATCATGCTGAAACTGTAAATTGATAAATTATTATTTATTTATTATTCATTTATTATTTAAATTATTTGCATGAGAGAAAAATAAACAATATGTTCAAGGTTCTTTTATTTTGCAAGGCAGACATGGATATTTCTGGTGAAGGAGAAGGTTAAGAGGGTAAATACACCTAAGAAGACAAATGGATAGTTTGGTGAAAACATGCAATTGTGTTTGTAACAAAAACCATCAAATGTGGGTGGGCCACATGACAAAGTGAGGCAAGTTCAAGCTCACGCATTGTTTTCAATCAAGGCAGCACAAAGTATTTCAAGTGATGCACATTTATTCAATTACCGGTACAGTAGGCTGACACTTAATGCAAAATAGTACAAGTAAAAGGATATGCAAGCTCTGTTTGACAAATTATTGCTACTAAAACAATCATTCAATTTAATTCATGGTCACCCATTCCATTGTCAATCTGCACAAAATGTCAACTATTAAGTGAAAAAAAAAAAACAAATAAATAAAAAATCATATTCAAACCAAATTATGGAAGTTGTTTCCAATTTTTTTCTGAACAAAATACACGCATTCTTTCGTTGAATAAGCTGTTATTTCTTTTTACAAGCCGATTTGCATCACGTGTCTTTACTACTGCGCTACCCGCTGTATTTGCGCATCAAATTTTTAGCGGTGACAGTTTGTCGTTTTCCGAAATGGCGATAGCTTGACCGCAGTTAGCTACGTAGCCAAATAGCTTGCTCACGAGTATTCCATTGTAAGCGAACTGTAGCCTTTTTAGCTCACTAGCCAGTTGGCTATGTAGCTAGATACATTGGTGCGCTAGCTATAACATTATACAGTTCGATATCACTTTAGCTTGCTAGCCAGGTAGCAAACTAGCTCGCTAGCGAGTAAAACAGTGTACGCAAATGGTTTAACAGTGCGTTCAACACATGGAAGTAGAATTATTGGTGGTTCCTCCGACCGCTGTGCACTTCCGTTGTCACTTGACTTCCATTGTGGCTTTTACAGTTGTGTTGTGGGTTTAGCATTTCCGTTGTGGCTTTTGCAGTTGTGTTGTGGCCTTTGCATTTCCGTTGTTGCTTTTACATTTGCGTTGCGGCTTTTGTATTTCTGTTGTGGCTTTTGCAGTTATGTTGTGGCTTCTGAATTTCCGTTGTTGCTTTTGTATTTGCGTTGCGGCTTTGTATTTCCGTTGTGGCTTTTGCAGTTGCGTTGTGGCTTATGCAGCGGTGTTGTTAGTTTTGTATTTGTTGTGGCCTTTCTGGGCCACCGTACCTTTCTTCACGTGAGCTGGCTAAACAAACCATGGACTCGCAATCAGAGAGAGCCAAAAATAAGTTACCACGACGGGTTGAAAAGCTATCTTCATGACATAGAAAACCCCAGCTTTAACATTCTTCCCTAACCCACTAATTTTGCCTTCTGATATACCCCATCAGAAAATCGCCAGTTGCTATAATCAGTGTACGCAACCGGGCCAGAAATGAGGAAGATCACTCTTATATGGACCATATCCCTCAAAATCCATCTTACAAATGAATACTCAAAATCTGTGTTAATGTTGACCAGGAGATTAGGACGAGAACAAAATGAAAAGGAGAAAAACAGAAAATTTGAACCAAGCCCCAGTTACGAGCCTCCAGTTGTTCAAAACGTACCCAAGCTTTATTTTCCCATTTCACTGGGTTCCAAGACTTTATACGTCCCATATTATGCTGTATTTAGTCATTTAAAATATGTCCAATGAGCCTGTAAAATAATGTTAACAAAAAAAACCATACACATCCAGGCCAAGTGAGACCTCTTCTCTCACCCACTCTGTGCCAGCCTGAAACACAAGCTGTTTTGAGTGGGCGGGAATGAGGCGCCGCTTTGATTGGCTGCCTGGCCGCTTCGATTCCGGGGGAGGGTGCAGACCCAAAAAAACAGGAAACCAAGATGGCAGGTATTTCAGGACAACTTTCTGCAGCATCTACTTCTGTAAGACCGTACTTGTTTGATCCCGAATTCCCATCATGTTGGCAGTGAGCTAACGCCATAACTCTGATACTCCCTGAGTCACTGAGTCACAGACATTCATGGTTTAACCATAGATATTTACATTAAGAACACTAGATTGCAGATGACGTCATATTTACATCACCCAAAGTCAAGCACCAGGCTGCCATATTGATACCCTCAACTTCTTCCCAATTTCTGATGAGTTAGTGTAATTGTTCAAATGCCAAGATGCGTGGCTGCATTTTGCAGCAATATTAATTCTAAGGGCTGTAATAAAACGTTTCATGCGTAAGTTATCGTTGAAACGCAAATGTATTTCTTTAATGGAGAAAATCGCATTTTGCGTGTTAGCTAGCTAATTAGCTACGCCATTGACTTGAATAGACCGCTGATTAAAAGCAAACACTAGCAATTGTTAACAGTTACCAGTTAGCTACCTAGATACCTTACCATCGTGTAGACTACGTTGACCTGACTGTTAAACTTGTAGTTGAACATTCAACGGCAATGCTTCTTACCTGCAAAATATTTAATACAGTGGATGAGTAGCTTTGTCTGTTTATACCATGGGCTGTATATAAAGATGGACGACGCGTCTCCATTTACTCCCATTGATCAAAAATTGAGCCAAAGTATCCCAGATACCAGTGCTGCCATGTTGCACATTTGGAGCCGGAGTCTGCGCAGCAGTGATCAGGGGTCGAGCCGCAGTATTGAGATCGCGCCCATACACCCACCCGAACACCCCCCCGAACTTTTCACCTGGCCTAGGTGCTACACTATTAATGTAAGTGCCTGTAATAGCTCACACATAGAGACTGTACAGTCTTTGTAAGTGAACAGCAATGGCAGCGTTGCAATTCGTAGGCTAGTTTATGCAGTCTATGGGTAAATAGACCCCGCTGCCATCTGTTTCGCAGTTTATGTCCCACTTCACTCGACAGCATCGTCTTGTCACGGAATCTTGCTTTACAAGCTAGCTAGGTAGCTAACTACATTAGCTAATGCAGGCAGCAGATTTTTGCAATTTCTTGACCATATAGCTGCAGTCAGTGTTCTCCACTTTTCTAGACCCCATTTTGCAAGTGTTGAGCATTTTAACGCCGACTTTCGTTGAATTTTCTAAATCACATTCCATCGGGAATGTGTCATTTCGTATGTGTATGTAGTTAGCTGAGTAATTGGTCAAACATATCTTCTCTTCAAGATAGAATGGTAGTTCGAATTTCGAATTAAAATGAAAAGCTTTCTAACCACGAAGTTAGCTAGGTGTATTTAAAAGTCACGCATCTGAACAATAATGTTTTTTTTTTTTTAATATGAGTAACATCATTCCATTAATGCAATTGAATATAACAAAGGCGTAGGTTTAATGTGACAATTGGTAGGGACACACGTAATGTCACTGGAAAATTTTTGCAAATCTGAGTGCAGATACTGCCTTTTCTGTGTACGGAGATTATCCGAATGTTTCTTTGTTTCTTTTATGATGCTAAGCAAACTACCGCCATAATCTTCATAGATATTTCCGTATCTATTTTGTTGCCATCCAAATACTTTTGATTTGATTTTTGAATGCAAGTTTACAACCGTTACTAATGTTATGAACATTTATTATAAAGGTTTGCAATATCGCACAATTGAAATACTCTTACCAATTCATAAGTTTCTTAATTACATAATGGTATGTTTTATTATGAGAGAATGTTAAAATTATGATAGGCAATTTATGTCTATTAAGCATCTCTCTGTGCGGCAACGTGACTGCAGCCGAGATAAACACTTCAAAATGGACCATCTGTGGATTGGACAAGCCGCAAACCGAGTGTTTTATCTGACTGGATCAGGTTCGATCTACGATTTATGTTTACTTGTTTCTTTCATTTTCCCCACTGAGGCAAAGTTGGTCGGGACATTTTGACTTTCAAAGGTTATATTTGCTGAACATCATGAGACTAATTTTAATGCTTTCCCAATAATTCAATACTATAATTCATAATTAGGACCTCACCTGAAGCTCTGATACACCTGTATCCTCAACAGCTCGCTGACGTGGTTCCTGCATACAAAATAATACATTAATAATGGCACCTTTGCGGTATTTCTAGACTGAAATTACCCTCATAAATTTGATATATCCACCCATGTTATGTCTACTACAGCTAGCAACCTGACTACCAGCCAACATTTGACAGAAACCAGGTTTAGTTCGCTAGTAGAAACTAGCGAACATGATTAACTAACATTAGTTGACATTATTTTCCAATAAAAAGTAACTTTAGGTAGCTGGCAAGTTTTCACTTTAAATAGCTAACCGTTTCTGACTAGTTAGTTTGATTACGCCCTGGATGGTCAAAAAAAAAGCTTACGTCACCTCTTTTTTGGTGGCCTCTCGGTTTTCTTCCTCTGACAACTGAGTGGCTAGCTGCTGCTAGCTCGCTAGCTAACAAACTGATTTTATATCATGGTCAGCTATGGAAAGGCAAGCACACTGAGTTATGAGAGTGGCAGTTGGCTAGCCTGCTACAGTGCTAAGCCGCACCGATTCAAGTTCCCAACATTACACTTGGCATTCAGTTGGCTGAATATTAATAGCATTACATCAGGGGTGTCAAACTGACCCGTAAAAGCGCCAAGAGGCTGCAGGTTTTCACTCCAACAATGCAGAAGCACACCTGATCCAACTAATCAGCTGTGCAGGCCTAGATCAGTTGATTAAATCAGTGGTTTCAGGTGAGCTTCTGCTTGGTAGGATTGAAAACCTGCAGCCTCTTGGCCCTTTTACGGGTCAGTTTGACACCCCTGCATTACATGGAATGATTTTTTTTTTCATGCTCTCAGACAATAAAATTTCTGCAAAAGTGATATGTACCTAAGGTAATATTAAATATATGTCATGAGTTGGGCCATGGGAAAAGTGCTATAGATGCGTGATGAAGAAAAATCTGGAACAAATGCAGTGGCGGAGCTAGAACTGGGAATTGGGGGGGCACAGACACGCCCCTTTATGACAATAATTAGTCCTGGCTAGTTCTGTCATTTTCCTTTATTGACACGTTTTCCAATTATTGTAATTGGCAACTGAAGACACGGTTTCTCACCATATGCGATCTAACAGCGATGAAATCAAGGGCTAAATTCAGTACAGAAAAATAATTTACTTATTAATAGGCCAATGCTTCGCGCTGATTGAACTGGTCTGCGTTCCAATGAAATATCGCCTTTCACTCTCGGTATTGCGTGGGTTGATGAAAAAAAGTGGCACTCAGCAGTTAAATAGGCTATAAAAAGCGTGCGGCTCAGGCTATTTGCGTGAGAGTCGACAGGAATGCAATTTTGAATAACGTTGATTTAAATACAGCAAATACGCGTCCAGATGAATGATTATCATCTTACCTAATCGGGGAGAACAAGCAGCACCTGTTAAGTGTGGAGTGCTCTCGGAGTGAACCTTTTGTTAATTATGAAAATGAATGAGAACAGGTCAGGACTAATAATTGTATTAAACGCATGTTTTGTGCACCCCAATTCTCAGTTCTGGCTCCGCCACTACTGAATTTAGCCCATGATTTCATCGCTGTTTGATCGCATATGGAGACAAAACGTGTCTTCAGTTGCCAATTATGATAATTGGAAAACGCGTCAATAAAGGAAAATGATTGAGAACTAGCCAGGACTAATTGTTGTCATAAAGGGACATGTCTGTGCGCCCCCAATTCCCAGTTCTAGCTCCGTCACTGAACAAATGCCAAATTACGGTTCTCTTCAACGGGCAAGCCATTGCAAACATCATGTAATCAAAGCCGGCGATCCAGTTGCGCTTCTCATGCCCCTGTTTGGACAAAAATGAATCTTCATGACCTGAATAGAGTGGACAATTTAAAGATTATTTTTTTGGGAATTTTTCCTTTATTCGATAGTTATACAGCGTAGAGAGACAGGAAAGTTGGGGAGAGGAATGGGGGAAGACATGCAGCAAATGACCCGAGCCGGATTCGAACTCAGGTCGCTGCGGGAAGGACACAGCCTTTATGGTACGCGCACTTCGACCGATGAGCCACCGGGGTGCCCCAGAGTGGTCAATTTACACTTGATTTTAGCCTTCAGGTAGCCCCTTCCTTTCAACCAATCAAATGCTAGAAGGCGTAAATGGGTTGTCTTGGAGACGTAGCCTCCACAACTGGGTCTAATATGGATTATCTGGAAAGATGACAAGAACGAGTTCGCTGAAATATTGGTAGGGACAATCTGGCTTCCCAAAATATTGGTAGGGACATGTCCCTACCATCCATACGCAAACCTACACCCTTGGAATATAACCATCATAACTCGGTGGACCGGGAAAGCATTCTGTGTTGGCCAAGTTAGCAATGCAAACCCCCCCCCTTTCCTCACGAGGGCTCAATATATTTGAATGAGTAGTTAGGAATATCTGGAAATCAATGCCTATTGTGATTTTCGCATAATACTTTTCACTGTGAGTGTTAGGAATGAGGTCAGGTGGACACCAGGCGCAGGATCCAGAAGTGTTTATTACAACACAAGAACACTCGGAGGAAATAGGCGCACAGGCCAGAAACAAAACACCGTGCACATGCACTGAACAACAGGAGAGACTAAGGTACACTGCCCAAGGCAGGGGGGAACAGAAGTACTCACTCAAGGAGTGGCTAGACTAAGGAAACAAAAACTGGAACTAACTAAACTGACGGAAACACTGGGAGACTTAGACAAAGGGCAGACAACTCAGGAAGCAAAACAACAAAGTCCCGTCTGACGTCTCTTCAATATTCCCTGCTTAAATACACATGGGAGGAGGCGGGGATACGGAAGGCAATCTCCCATGGAAACAGAAACACATGGGATTAATGAACAAATTACACGAGAACTAGTTTAACAATCATGACTCGAGACAATCACGCAAGCTAGACAGTTTAGACTGAGGTAATCGAAACTTGACCAGTAAAAAGCACCACGAGAACAGCAAAGGAAAGCGTAGCTTTAAACGCAGTTAATTAGGGAAAGCTTAGGAAGGAATTTACAAAAGCTAGAAACACTCGCACTCGCTAGTGAGTTAATTAGGTTAGTACCATGTGACACTATATACACACCCTTAAATAAGTGCTGGTTAGTATAAGTTAGTAAAGGCCCTATCAGAGAACGCATTCACTCAGTTTTACGAGCCATTCACTCAGAGTTTTGCGAGACCCAGAATAAGTACAGATGGAAGCAATGAATGGAATACCACAGCCGAAACCGAAAGAGGAAACGTGATTGGACCACGAGACTCAGGCATACTGAAGGCTGTCACACGACATCACAGGAGTCAGGGCAAGAGGGAATCAACGGTCAGACCGCAGGAACGGAGCTGAAAAACAAATCAAGAGGCACGGGGGGAAAACGCACAAGCACAAACGAGCACACAAGGCAGAATCATAACAGTGAGATTTTATAAAAAAACTCAAGTTTATAACATTGTTACATCCAGTGTTTGCACAAAGAGCACAATGCAGCCTGGTAAAATTTAGAAAAATAAAATGACACTAGAATGTATTTTTACTCGTAAAAACATACATCTCCCCCAACCCCCCTCCCCTGTCCTCGTTCCCCTTCCCTGCCTAATCCCCCAAAAAAAATTATTACATCCGGAAGGACAGACGGACAGACGGACAGGCACATACCAAAACGCACGACTTCAGGACCTGAGTAGTAAGTATGCAAAATTTCGTTAAGATCATGCGAACGGTTTTGGAGTTACGCCCCTGAAAGAAAGTGAGAATGCTGATGCGAACGGGAACCGAGCCTGAAACAATGTCTCCCCTCTCCCTCTGGGAGGGAGACATACATACATATTAAGTACAGTACCAGTCAAAGTTTGGACATACCCACATTTTTTCTAACAAAACATGGTAAATAAAGAAATAGGTATCTTTTATTTTTCAAAAAAAAAAAGATCTAATTCTTAAATCCATCAATCTAACCAGCATTTGCTATCGTATTTGCAGGGCATACTCACATTTTTTTTTTTACTACAGCACTTATATGGCTATTATGAGTTTGCTGCTGAGTGTCCGTCTAAGTTCCCAAAGATGTGCTGGACTTGTGGGTTGCTTTTCATCGACTTTTTTGCCCAATAAATTCCAAAACAGCTTGTCTTTAATTTGGCTGTTGGAAAATGGAAAGAGCTTGTTTGTCTGCTTACTTTGCAAAATATGGCTTCTTTGAGAATTCTAAAATTTTGGACACTATTCAATCAAATAAATTATTCCCTTTTAACTTCTGAATATTTAACTCAGATTCCATTTGAGATTATATAGAAAAGTTTCTCTAAACACAGAGGGCTGTGACATTAGCAAAGTGTGTCCAAACTTTTGACTGGTACTGTATGTTAAATTAAATAAAAAGCCAGCAGAAAACGTTACATTGAAAGATGACTTGCATTTTAGAATCAACAGGGCCAAAAATTTACATCCGCCGTGGGGAAAAAACAAGCAAGGGACAGCATCGGATGTCTATAGGTCCAGCGATTTGGCTAGGGTGGTATGGTTCGGGGAAACCTCCTCCCCTTCTTCTACCAGCCCCTCAGAGGAAGAGCTGTGCCTGATGTCCTGCTGATCCACTGTGGTAGGAATGACCTCAGGAACCTCAAGAGCGTGAAGCTTGTCGCAGGAATCAAGCAGGACTTGCAAGATCTCCACCAGCAGTTTCCTTGGATGAAGATCATCCTCTCTGCCATCACCCAGCAATGCAGGTGGAGGTCTTCCCATCCTAAGATTGGCAAAGCCCAGGATTATGTTAACACTGATGGCTACCTTTGTGTTATCTATTGGTGGAGACATCTTGGATCATCCTCAGATAAAGCAGAGATCCTAACCAATTTTTGCATGGAGGAGTTCATTCACCCCTGTGGGAGATATATATTTTTAAAAGTATTGCCCTGTGCCTGACAGACCAAATGCAGTGGGGTGATGCTGGATTTGGATTTTTGACAAGTTATGGCCGCAATACATGCCATAATTTCTTTGCTGTATGTGATGTTTGATATGCTCTGTTTATTTATTGTTATACTAAGGTAGCTGTCGCACTTGTAACTGCTGTCACAGCTATTCCTCTCCCTCCACCTTCATTTCCCTCTCTTTTCCTCTTCAGTCTTCTCCAAACCATTTGCTTTACCCCAGCCCTTCCGCTTGACGGACCTCCTTAACTGCATTTCCCCACGGTGAATGTAGCCAGGGGGTTGTCTTTGGGCCACCGAAAAGTAAAGGCCTCAACGTAGCCTTAGTTGAAATAAATCCTATTTGCATGCCTCCAGTTTACCAAAGCAGAAGACATAGTACATGTGAAAGAATTCTAGAGTGAAGTTTTTGGCTCCACATGCATGTAAAGACCTTTATTATACATTTCAAGAGGTTTTATTTACTGTCATCAAAGAAAAAGTAGGTTGAATAACAAAGCATTTCTCATGTGCTCCTAGTCCTAGGGCAGATGACCAGAGTCTCTGTTGGAAAAATGAAGCTGTACTTGTCAGCTAGATGAACTGCTAGCCATGCATTATTAAACACACAAAAATGAGGTACAGTTTATGCCATTAAGTGTAGATGGCAGTGTATAGGGAAGGTAAGACTGGCAGAATAAACACACATAAGAGAAGCCAGTTACATGTTCATTATTATTCAATCAACATTGACTTGTCCATCTTGAAGTGTAAATTACTGTCTCACAAATAAATTGCTTTTAGGTTTTTACTGACTATGAATAGTTCAGCATTTTGACAACTATTTTCATCAGTTTATCATTTACAAAATTACTTCAGAAGTATACTCCACCAATAAAACAAAAAAAATTACTTGAAGCATTCTCCAAGTCCACTCTGGGTAACACTGAGATCTGAATTTGAGGGCAGCTTCTGAAATCACATGAATAATAATTTAAAAAAAAAATCATCAGGAAAAAGCAGAAGTTATGTTGCGCAGTGGTTAACATAACATTGACTGTATAAAGGGTATGCGCGTGACGTCCCAGCCTGCGGATGTCACTGTGGTTACGCCCGCTAAGTGGCAGAAAGGCGAGTGGCAGCATTAGCTCCAGCGCCACCAAAAGACAAAAACCCAATCAAAAATGGGGAAGAGCTGTTGTGCAATTGACTGCATAAGTAGATTTCACAAGCACTCGGAGCTATTTTTTTACAGACCGCCGAAAGCTAGAAAAAAGAGAATCAATTTGACTGCTGCAATTCGCAGAGACAACTGGATGCGAACAGGTCTCTCCAAGTACTGCCAGACATGTACAATGAGCTGTCAAAACTGTCCCTGTCATCTCTGCAGCAATCCAAGGTTTCAATGGGGGCTCATTCATTCTGCCCAACTATGGCAAAAGGAAATAAGTTACATAGAAATGTATGATACTTGCTTCCTTTTGCCATGGTTGGGCAGCATTCTCTGGCTGTGTTTCACCCGCATAATTAGCGAGTGACAGTGTTAGCTACAAATAAAGCATGCCTAACGTTAGCTAACTCACAGTTCTCCAAATAAAAGTTTTGATAAGAAATATTTATATCAGTGCAGGCCTGTCCACTGACAACCAGGTGCCCTCGTCACTTTAATTTTGCCAACAAAACCTGCCTTCAGCTACGAAATTTGTGTATTTTGGCAGTACGGTATTAACTGTGTTAGATCGTTACCATTTAAAAGTTTGTATTTGTAATCATGTTTAGCGTCATTAGGGCTGTAATGTTGTGGTCAAAGTGTCCACAACCTCGAGAAGATGAGCTTGATAATTACGTTCGAGTATTTTCTACCAGTTGTTAGACCAACACAAGACAAAATGTTGCCAAGATGCTCATGTGATTAATAAATGCTAGACTGACACCACACAGCGCTGTCATATAGGGGGGAAAGGTGATGACAATTCTAAGGGCCCACAGTCCATTAGGGCCCACAAAACCCGCCATGAGAAAATTATTCTGCATAGATTTACCTAATATTCATACTAAAGCATCAGAGTTTAAACAAAGCCATTAAGGCATGCAATATTGATTAAATTTCAGGAACCCCCTAAAAAATTGTTCGATCCATGCTTCATGCTTGTATTGGAAAATTGTCTGTGCGTTTTTGCTGGCGAGGTCGCAAACTAAGGCAGCTAACAGGGTGCACCACCCTTGCGAATATGATGTCCAAAAAAAACACAAATCTGGACACCAGAAAAGAATAGAGAGAGGACAGCAGGAGAACATTACTCAAAGAAAGGTGAGAGTATTTCATTAGCTTGCTATGTTAGCTGTTTAACTAGCTGGCTATTCAGCTGCTAACGTTACGTTAATGTAGCATGCGGTTAGCTGAGTAAATAATCGCCTGACAAGAATGACATTACTCAGTTATTAAAGGTATCATCCACAGAAAAGATCGGTAAGGTTATCATTCGCTGGCCATCATAATATGCCATCAAAAAATCCGGTAGCAGCAGCCTAGGACATGTTCCTCCGTTCTTATTATGAGTGGTTACTGCATACTTAGCTCTCTCTAGCTGTAAATGACTGTACAGGCTAGGTTTGGCTAGCGAACTACATGCAGTCAGTATGGTAACCTGAGGTGTCACTTAAATTATCGCTTGACAAGGCTGACATTACTTTTACCTTAAGGCCCGTATGCATGAAAGCAGAATAGGGACAGAATAGCCTATACCGGGTATAAATCAATGGTTTTACCACTGTTGCTATGCATGAACGTGGTATAAGTTAAACTGTGGTATAACTTTAAACCTCGAATAGGGAGTCGTATGCGCAAATATGGAATAGCTTAATCTGTGGTGTAAATACCGCAGATTTCCTGGTGTAACTTATACCAACCAAGCGGTAGGTTTAAGGAGTGGAGTAAGACAATTTTCAGAAGTTTTCAGTGGATGTCTCAAAACTGTGCCTTTGGTTTTTAGGATACTGGCGTCCCACACGGAAAGAACCTATATAAACATATAGGTTTTAATATAGGACCAAATATAGGTTTCGCATATATGCGACATACATAAAATTGGCCGTTTTCATATATTATAGGTACATATATGTACCTATATGTCATATATATGCAAAATCTATATGTGGCCCCTATATTAAAACTAAAATGTGTCTTTCCCCGTTTGACATTTCCAATCGCTCTTGAATCTGTGGAACCCAAATAGGGAACTAGGCTCAGGTATTTAGGCGTTTTCCACGTTATGTAGCCTGTCGTTCACAACCCAGGGAAGTACTATTAGTTCGCACCCCTCCTCCAATGCCGACGCTCGTTCGAAAATCTCCTTCCAGCATTCTCTTCCCACAGCATCGTAAACTCAAAATTGTGACGGACGACACTTTAAATATTTCACTGCTGGAAATAGTTTTATCAGCGCCCGTCTGACCAACAGGACGCGCCTAGGGGAACTCTAATCTACATAACCTTTCCCAGCAGGCCCTTCGCAATTTGCATCCCTGTAGCGAATTGGCCAATTGCGCGCTACTTCTGAAAAGAGCTGCCGACCACTGGGCGGGGATTAAAAACCTATAGGTTCTTTCCGTGTGGGAATTTAAGAATCCTTGTTATTTCATCCCTGTAGGAAAAAGTCTGGGACCTTTAGTTGCCACACAAGCATCTCAGATAAAAGACAAGTGTCTGTTCATTAAAACTGTGAACAGAAATGTAGACTTTGTCTTCAATTTCATTAACCAGTGAAATGCTCAAATAGATGTGGGGATGAAAATGACTTTTGAAAGGCATGTTTACGTGAATGTATGTTCATCTGTGTACTATTATTTTGTTATTTTTGTTTTATTTTGCTACATTTTTACTAAGGACCTCGGAGCCATATTCATCTAGAAACTGCATTACAGACAAGATAGAAAACATTGCCATTTGGTAGATTTAACAGTGTAGTGTATAACCTTTCAGTGGATGTGTATGAGCTGTAATGATGTGAATCCAATTTTGACTAATGTGGTGAATCTGGCAGTGACTTAAACTTGAAAAAATGCTTAATTGATGAAATAAACCTAATCCAACCATTTTGTTTTTATACATTTCCTTCTCTTCCACAATACTCAACTCAATCTTCATAGAATGGAAATAAGTATGGTCAAGAAAGAATTGGTGACTGTTATGGCCCCCAATTTGTTATGGCGTCACGGACAGCAAGGGATGACAGACAAAATCCTTTAAGTTCAACAGATTTAATTAAACAAACACATAGAACTAATCCACACCCTACACTACTGACCAAGATTGAAAAAAAAAATAAAAAAATGAGATATTTACAATTCCCGGTAATGGAGATGGGCTGCTATGTTGTGATGTCCTGGGACAGGAAAATGCTCCAACACAGGCAAAAATCCACAAAAAGCTTAACAGGTCTTGAAAAGAGTGACAGGTCTGGTCAAATGTATCCTTCTTGCAATTTCTCCTACTACCACACACTCTCGATTTTTCTCCTTATATACTCTTGTTCAGCCCTCCCATTTCTGGGACTTTCCCTCTGGGCATGCCCTGGACATGCCCAACCTAGCTCAAACTGGGCTTCACAAAAAAAAAAGTCAATACTGCCATCTAGTGGCTATTTACCACATTACACCTCCATTCCAAAAGGGGAAAATTTTGACTCATAAAGGCAAAATTTTTCTTGTCAATACAAAAATGGTTAAGTAGACACTTGTATATATATATATATATATATATATATATATATATATATATAATACAATATGCTAATAAACACAGGTGATATATATACACATATTCAAACACGGGATAAGCAATCGGCAATTACATTGTCAGCACCCTTTACATGCTTAATTTCCAAGTCAAACTCTTGTAAAATCAAACTCCAATTCAACAATCTCCGATTCTTGTTTTTCACCTTACTCAAAAACATTAATGGATTGTGGTCAGTATATACAGTCATTGGCTTTTGCCCTGTACAAACATAAACCTCAAAGTGTTGTAAGGATAGAACCAGAGCCAACAGCTCCTTCTCAATTGTGGAATAGTTCTTTTGGTGGCGATTGAACTTCCTGGAGAAGTATGCCACGGGATGCTCAATGTCATCAGAGTCAGTTCTCTGTAGGAGCACAGATCCACAAGCTTGGTCGCTAGTGTCGACCGCCATGGAGAACGGCTTGTTGAAGTCAGGAGATTTGAGCATGGGGAAGTGACACAGCAGAGACTTCAGGCGATCGAAGGCTCTTTGGCATGCTTCATCCCAAGTGAACTTTACGCCTTTCTTCAGTTGGTTGGTGAGACTGAGAGCAATCTCAGCAAAGTTCTTGCAGAACTTGCGGTAGTACCCGATCATTCCAAGGAAGCGGCGCAAAGCTTTTTTGTTGTCAGGAACTGGAAAGTCCATGATGGCTTGCACTTTAGCATTTATGGGTGCCACCTTACCCTGGCCTATGACGTAGCCAAGATACGTGACAGTAGCACAACCAAAGTCACTCTTGTTCAGGTTAACAGTCAGGTTAGCCTGGGTCAAGCGCTGGAACAACGTCTCTACATCTTTCAGATGTTCTTCCCAGGAGTCACTCCATGTGATCAGATCGTCGATGTACGCATCCGTGTGTGGCAATCTGGCGATTGTAGACTGTATCATCCTTTGAAACGTGGCTGGGGCATTTTTCATGCCAAAGGGTAGGACTTTATACTGGTATAACCCAGATGGTGTGGCAAAAGCAGAGATGCTCTTGGCCCTCTCAGTTAAAGGCACACACCAATAACCCTTCAATAAATCAATCTTGGTCAGAAACTTTGCTTGCCCTACTCTATCGATACAATCATCAATCCTAGGTATTGGAAACACATCAGTTCTAGTTACAGCATTGACTTTGCGATAATCTGTACAGAATCTAGTACTTCCATCAGGTTTTGGAACTAGAACACAGGGTGAACTCCAATCTGAGTTAGAGGGTCTGATAATATCATGTTCTAACATGTACTCAACCTCTTTCTCAGCAATCTTTCTCTTTTCAGGATTCATCCGGTATGGATGCTGTTTTATTGGTTTGGCATCACCAACATCTACATCATGAGAGGCTATAGAAACTCTCTTTGGAACATCAGGAAATAGATCTTTATATTTCTTGATCAACCTCTCAAACTGATCTTTCTGTGAGGGTTCTAAGTGCTGGAGTTTTACATCAAGATTTTGCAACACTTCAGAATTTGACAATTTACATGAAAGAACTTCAGCTTTAATTCTAGGTTCATCATCTTGAAACTCCCCCTCATCTTCACAAGTCTCGGCCATAGGAGGATCTGAAGTAACAGCTGCAACCCTAGCATTCCTATCATGATACGGCTTCAGCATGTTAATGTGACACAACTGTTTTGGCTTTCTCCTATCTGGAGTCTTCACAATGTAATTGAGATCATTGAGTTTTGTCAGAATTTCATAAGGACCATGAAATCTAGCCTGCAATGGATTGGACTGTAAGGGAAACAACACAAGGACCTTGTCTCCTGGTTTAAACTCACGGCTTCTAGCCTTATGATCATACCAAGTTTTCATTTTTCCCTGACTTGATTTCAAGTTCTCTTTGGCTAGGTCACAAGCTGCACGCAGTCTTTCCTTGAACTTGCTAACATAGTCTAACAGACTGATATGCGGCTCTTTCTCTTGCCATTGTTCACTCAACAATAGCAAAGGTCCTCTCACTTCATGGCCAAACACTAGCTCAAACGGACTGAATCCAGTAGACTCCTGCACTGCTTCCCTAGCTGCAAACAACAGCAAATGAACACCTTCATCCCAGTCTTTCTCATGGTCATAACAATAAGTCCTCATCATTGTCTTGAGAGTGGAATGAAACCGCTCTAAGGCACCCTGACTCTCTGGATGATAGGCACTGGAAAGAATCTGCTTCGCACCTAGTTCATAGACAACCTGCTGAAACAATCCGGAAGTGAAATTGCTACCTTGATCTGACTGAATTTCCTGGGAAGGCCAAACAACGTGAAGAACTTTATCAAAGCCCGAGATTGCAGTTGCCTTGATGTTGCGTAGAGGGATGGCTTCAGGGAATCTGGTAGATGCACACATGATTGTCAACAAGTACTGATTTCCAGATCTAGTCTTGGGTAATGGACCAACACGATCAACAATGACCTTGGAGAAGGGCTCCCCAAATGCTGGGATAGGCTGCAATGGAGCTACAGGTGGGTCTAACTGGTGTTTTCCAACTACCTGACAAGTGTGACAGGTTTTGCAAAAGTTGGAAACATCTTTCCAAAGTCCAGGCCAGAAGAAGTGTTTCATGATCTTGTCAACAGTCTTGTTAACACTAAGATGACCTCCGAAGGGTAAACTATGAGCCATTGTTAAGATCTCATTCCTATAGACCTTCGGAACAACAATTTGCTTGACCACTGCCCAATCTGCATTGGCAGGGATATCAGGAGGGCGCCAATTCCGCATCAACACTCCATCCTTGAGATAATACCCAACTGGAACTGCATCTATTTCTTCATCAGGAAGGGCTCTCTTCTTCAGTACACAAATTTCAGGATTGGTTTGCTCCTGAATCAACTGCTTTCTGGACAGAGACAAGTCTCCAGACACATCAGAATCACCAGACCCATCTGGCTGGCTGAATAGAGAACTGATAAAAGTGTCTGATAAGTCCTCAAACGGAGAAACCATAGTAGGCTGAACAGAGTCATGAGGCGAACCACCTGAGTCATGACTATTCCATGTGCTGGACGGCACCACATCATCTTCTTCTTGAGCCTTCTTGGCCATAGCACGAGTCACTGCACAGGAAGGATACAGAGATGGGTCTTAATCGCCATCTTCAGTGCTCGGCTGTGAAGTAAGATGAACAGGGGGAACTACACTGCCCCCAGCCAGGTCATTGCCTAGCAACAGAGAAACACCCTTGATAGGTAGACTTGACATAAGTCCCACCTTTACCTGTCCTGTAACTAAATCTGACTTCAAGAATACAGAGCGCAGGGGTACAGATACAGTCCTCCCTTCAATACCTTGTACAAGTATGAAATCCCCAGAAGCAGTCTCATCACGTAACTCCAAGGAGTCCATCAACAAAAGTGACTGAGAAGCTCCGGTATCCCTTAGGATATATATGGGGACAGGAGGAGAATGCTCATTCAGAGCCACAAATCCCTCCGACACAAATGGAAGGAATTCCTCCCTCACAAAGTCAGCAGTATCAGGCTTCTTAGCCTCACAAGGAGCAGGCAATTTAGCAGATCGGTCATCTACTACAGGGGTTTCTAACCTTGTCTTCACAAAGGCATTGGGTTTGGTATCCTTTTCTTGCTCTTTCTTAGCTTTAAGGAACCAACAGTTAGTTGTAACATGACCAGATTTCTTGCAATAATTGCAAACTAGACCACTTTTGTCACTGTCAGCTTTCACATTTTGATCAGACCTTTTACTGGATTTCTGAGCACCATCATCAGATTTGTCTTTGGGTGAGGAATCTTGGGTATCACCGTTACCTTTCTTCTGAAATTGGGACCATCTATTGTTACTGCTAGACTGAAATTTGGACTTATGTGTGAGAACATATTCGTCTGCAAACTTGGCAGCTGATTGCAAATTCAGTGCTTGCTTCTCATTAAGGTAGGTCTTAATATCATCCTTGACACAGTTCTTGAATTCTTCAACTAACACCATCTCTTTTAGTGAGTTGAAATCATCCTTGACCTCCATAGAAGTACACCAGCGCTCAAAGCAAACCTTCTCGTTAGCAAATTCAACATAAGTCTGATTGTCAGATTTCCTCAGACCTCTGAATTTCTGTCGGTAAGCCTCTGGAACCAACTCATAAGCTGTCAAAATAACCTTTTTGACAACCTCATAATCAGAGGAATCATCTGCAGACAAAGCCGAATAGGCTTGTTGAGCTTTACCCTTGAGGACAGTTTGCAACAACAGAGGCCAGTGTTCCTTTGGCCACTGACAACTCTTAGCTACCTTCTCGAAGCACTGGAAATACTTATCAACCTCCTGAAAATGGAGGCACCAGCTTTACCTCCTGGCCAGCGTGAAATTTGTTTTCGGCTTCTATTTTAATTTTTAGTTGCTCCATTTGGAGCCTTTCTTCTCTGTCTAATTTTTCTAAATCGAAATTTCTCTGTCTCTGTCTCTCTCTTTCTGCTCTTTCCTCTTCTCTTGCTAATTTTTCTAACTCAAACTGCCTTTCTTTCTCTCTTTCTGCTCTCTCGAACTCTCTTTGTTTTGCTAATTTTTTCTAACTCAAACTGCCTTTGTTTTTTTTCTTTTTCTTCAATTTCTAGCATTTTTAATTTAAGTTCCAATTCTACATTTGGATTTTCCACCGGAAACTGTTCCAGATCTCCTGGTGCAAACACATTTTCATCAATGTAATATTCAACAATCTCTCTTGCCAGTCTTGCTTTTCGCATGGCTGGTTTTACATCTGTCAGCTCTAACTGTCTGCATATTTCTAGCAGTTCTGTCTTTTTAAAAGACTTCAAAACCTCTACGGTTGGTGATGCCAAGAAATCATCCATTGCTGTTGATCTGCCAATATCTATCTAGGAAAATTCAAAAAACAATTTTACTTTTTGAAATTTTAGATTTTCAATAAATGACTCGCACAATGGTCTACCCCGGACCCGAGCCCCCAATTTGTTATGGCCCCAATTTGTTATGGCGTCACGGACAGCAAGGGATGACAGACAAAATTCTTTAAGTTCAACAGATTTAATTAAACAAACACATAGAACTAATCTACACCCTACACTACTGACCAAGATTGAAAAGAAAATAAAAAATGAGATATTTACAATTCCCGGTAATGGAGATGGGCTGCTATGTTGTGATGTCCTGGGACAGGAAAATGCTCCAACACAGGCAAAAATCCACAAAAAGCTTAACAGGTCTTGAAAAGAGTGACAGGTCTGGTCAAATGTATCCTTCTTGCAATTTCTCCTACTACCACACACTCTCGATTTTTCTCCTTATATACTCTTGTCCAGCCCCCTCCCATTTCCGGGACTTTCCACTCTGGGCATGCCCTGGACATGCCCAACCTAGCTTCAGACTGGGCTTCACAAAAAAAAAGTCAATACTGCCATCTAGTGGCTATCTACCACATTACATGACCTTGTTAATGTTTCAGGAAAAAAATGTAACAAATAGTATTAGATATTTGTGTTGATATCATAGCTTTTTGTTTCCTCTCACTTGCCATAGTTGATAATGACTGGTTTACACATAACATGCCGTTGTCACATGTCAACATATATTTAGGATCAAATGTGATGCCAATTTCACATGTTCACATGCGATAAATAAGTTATTGTGTGAAATTCTTGTTATTTCTGTACGGGACTTTGGACTAATATGCAGATATTACCTTGAGAATAAAAATATGAGCTAGGCATCATGTATGACAGTTGCAAAAGTGAGATATGAGCTATACAATAGGTATGACAAACAGAACCTGCCACTGGGTATATGAGCTATATAGGAGACCTATATGCCCTCTATAAGCACATATATGTACCTGAATTTGGCCTATATGCGACATATATGTGCATATATGCTGCATATATGCGGCATATAGGTTGCATATATGCGCATATATGTTCATATAGATTCTTTCCATGTGGGCTGAAATGATGTTCAAATTACCCCGTAAAGATTGACACTTATTTGGAGATGTAAATTTTCAACTCATTTTATACTTGCATTTACCAAAAAAGAGTATAACTGAATGCCTGAACAAACATTTAAGGTTGCAGTGCATATTCATTTAATCGGCGAAATGATCGGCAATCAGCCTGGCCCTGACTCGAACCCCTTGCATATTGTCCTCCACATGTTCATTTGGCTCCACCTCATCATCCTCAGCGTCATCTACGCGGAACCCTATTGTGATTCGGGAGTTTCCGCAAACTCCCCCGAAACGTGTACGCGAACGTCCATCTTTTGTGCGTTGACCACAAAACAGCGATTGAACAATAGATAGGCGTTTGCGTTCATAATTGGCGAAAACTCCCTATTCAGAGTAATGAAGTGCGAGGGCAGGCCTATTAATAGATTTGTGGTAAACGACAGCAATAAATCATTGGATAACCCTACAACTACAGAATAGCTTATTCGCACAATAGTTATTCCGTGAAAAGTTCAACTACGTTTCGTGCATACCAATTTTCTTATACCACAGGGACTGCAATAACTATTCTCGGTATAAGCTTACACCCAGTACAAGTTATACCTCATTCATGCATTCGGGCCTAAGTGTTTACTAAAACTAAACTGCTACTTTAGCCTGTTGACATGTCTTATTCACGCAGGGGGTAATTTTGCAGAGCTTGCCCTCCTCTTTACAATAGCAAAATGAAGCTGAGTGCTTAGAGCTATGGTACTAAGAAGCCCATTTAGATTTTGTTTATTCTAAGACTCGGTAGGTTAGTTCTTCATCAGTTGTTCCATGGAACATAACTTTAAATGTTTACGAAAGTAATACGAAATGGAACAATTAAACCTTTATGCACTGCTACACCAGAATCAACTGTGGTCACTTCATCTGAACCTGACCCAGCAATAGACCCTCACCACCAGCAGTCTGAATATGTTTTTGATGGTGAGTGAGTGAGTGAGTGATTGTGAATAAGACAACTAATAATTCATTATTTACATAATGACACTCTCTTTGTTGAGTGGTTAATCGTAAAAAAGGAAAAATTGGGAGCATTGCGTTAGGTACTGCCAAGAACACTGAGAAACAGAAAAATAAAGAATAACATCATGATACATAGTCGTAAAAAAAATGGCATTGAAAAGTCGGGGGGGGCGGGGGCCCACACCGATATTCTGTCAGGGGGCCCAGAATTCCTAGCAACTGCCCTGACACCACATAATGTACAGCTTACAATGCCGTTGGGGTTAGAGCATTTAATTTAAAGTGACTTTTTGCTTATGGTGAATCGAATCCAGCTTGGCACGAACATTATATGTCCTTAACTGTATTTCTTCAAAGGTGCCTTTAAAAGTAGTTCACACTGATGCAATCATAATTCCAGTAAAAGATAAGAGCTGCAACCTCAAAATCGTGGGTAATATGTGAATGTGTAAGGAATCTGCGGACAGCGCCCATCACAACTTCAGCTGTTCAAGCGAATGCAGCGTGTGCACGCGCAAGGGAACCAGTTAATTTGGAAACCAGTTGGGACATAACATCGGCATCAAAATCAGGTACATATAAATGTCAGGATACCCGATTCCTGGTCACATTTCAACGTCCGTGGACCACTGGTTCTTTGGTAAGTCATAATGATCACTGTTGCTTGCAACTGCCCTTAAGGGGAGACCCATACATTCCTTGCTAAAATCCTTATTTCTCAATGGATCCACACCAAACTTAGCCTGAATGTGTCATTTTAGCTAAAACAAGGAATGGTTGCATTGTTTCCAATATCTGGGCCACAATTTTGGTGACAGCAGCCATTTTGAATTTATAATTAGGTCTATCTATTTTGTAGTCACCTTTGTTTCTCAGGAACCATACACCCTAGAAAGATGCAGCCAAAATTATTTTGTGCATAAGATTCCCCTTGAAAAGTTGTAGCATTGATATTGACCTATCTTTGATACTTTTTGATATATAAGATAAAATGTAATAGAAATGCGATTTTCGGCAAACTGCCATTATTTTGAACGCCCCAGAGTGGGTCTGAAACCTCTCCTGGAGCAAAACTCATGCTACAATTTGATGGACATATAGTATAGAGTAGGAAAGCCAAATTTCAGGTCAATTGCTTGTTTCTGTGAGGAGAAACGAAGGTTCGTGTTCCACAGTAGCAGTGAAATAGGCGGGTATTTATGAAAATTAAATTAAATATTAAAAAAATATTGGATATTATTATAATATTATATTTATTTTTAGGTTTGGTTGTTTTGTGTGTTGTTGACAAGTTATTCCATCGTTTTAGCCAAAAGAAAAAATTTCGAAAATTTTTTGTTCAACTGTGAATTTAGCCCGAGCGAATGGATCGGTCTCCCCTTAATTTGAGCTGATAATTGCTTGTTTTACCCCTGTTTTCGCTGTTAAACTCTGTCATGCTGGTATGGAAAGCCGTTCTAGCATTTATTCCATATCCTTGATATCAGACGGCAGTTTACTCTACTAGTTCAGTCTGTCCGCACTAGTGGGCCTACGGACCGAACTAGTAACACCAAATGTCTTACTAGTCAACCAGTGAGCTGAAAAAGCATGGATATGTTAACTAGTCAAGCACAAATTTGCTTAACTAGGGAACTAGTAAACAGCTTTTTTGACCTTACTAGTTAACTAGTGTGGCTCAAAATGTTTACTAGTAGAACTAGTGAAGCAAAAGTGTTCACTAGTTGCAGTCTTTTTGACTTTTCTAGTCAACTAGTGAGGTCCAAAATGTTTACTAGTTAAACTAGTGAAAGGAAAAATGCCCACTAGTTAACTAGTTTAAGCCTCTATTTACTTTGCTGGTTATCTAGTGAGGCTCAAAGGTTTACTAGTTGAACTAGTGAAAGCCATATTGTATATTAGTTGCACTAGTTACACTAAATGCTAATGAGGGGTGGGGAAGGAGCAGGTGTTGGAGTTTCCTATTGGCTCTCCTGCATGTATTCCTCCCAGCCAAAATTTAACCCTATAAAACCTGATGAGCTTTCACTACTGTGTGCTACTGGGGAATAAAGCCTACAAAACAACAAAGCAATTTTCAAATCAATCCTTTTCGGTTTTATTTTTTATTCCCATTTTCCATAATGTTCCAAGTTTTTTTATTTGGAATTAGGGTTGAATAATTTAATCACTGAAGACAGTATAGGGCTACAAGCATCCCATAGTAATGTTTTGATATTATATGTTTATATATACAGTACTCTGACTCCGGAGAGGCTATTCAAAATCAGGAGAGTATATCTCAATTTCAGTTTCAATCTTCTGATATTATTGGCTTCCCTCTGTTATGTCGTCCCTTATCTTGTGATATTCTGACGTATCTGACGTAAATGTGCTTATGAAAGCACATTTGCAATATAAAAAAATTGCATAGCATTGTGTATCATTTTTGAAAAGAAGATGAGGGGAAAAAAGAACTATCAAAGCAGCAATCTTGCTTTTCCATGCTCGCCCACAGTTAGTTGCCAAAATTACGTTATAGCTTTGGTTATACTGTTGTTACAACAAAATAGTTATACTAAGGTACATTTATTCATGCAGATGCCTTTCACAGTACATTAATGTTATATTTTGGGCCAACTGAAAGAATTGTGTTGTCATATTACAACAAATCTGACTTATGTTTGGAGAAGGTAAGCATTTGTAATCATTTGACTATTGACAGTAGCTGGCTGTGCAAAATGACAAAAAAAAAAAAAAAAAAAGACCCAAGTTGCTATCTTTTTTTTTTTTTTTTTGTCCCATGGTAGTGTAGCACACAGAAAGTCATAGATTCTGGTTCTTCACATGTGCTCTGTCACTCATGGATGGTTGCTCGTGATAATTTCCTTTGTGTTTTTATAATTATATCACAAAATATAAAGACCTTTTGGATTTTGTTGACTTGTCTACCAAGACAAGGCTATACAGTGTTACATTTCTATCACAGTACACTTTGGCCTGCACCCCAAATGACCTCATATAGGCTGTGTTGCTTTTTATACCTGTCAAAGTGAGGCTCAACACATTGGTTATTGTTTTTTAAAAAAACTTGTCATATGAAAATAAATAAGACTACCTTCACATCGGTAGAATTAAACAAACATACTGTGCTCTCAACAGGCTGGGCAATAAAGGATGACAGCTCATCAACTGTGCATATAAGGAACATACACCAATGCACTAAAACTTTAAAACCACTCACTGATGCAACAAATACTGCTGACTATAACAATGGCACGTGTGGGATGTGGGAGAAATGGGAACTGAAAGACTCTGAAAAAGAACAAATCATTATTGCCTAATGAGTAGATTGGAGCATCTCTGAAGTGGCAACACTTCTGGGGGATCCCTGTCAGCAGACGTGAGTACCTACTGACAGCAGTCCAAGGAGGGACAAAACATGAACTGGCAGCAGGATTTTGGGCGCCCAAGGCTCATTGATGGACGAGGGCTATAAAGACTGACAGACTGGGCGACTAGCATAAGTTGCCAAGAATTTCAATACTGTTTGCATAAGAATTGTGTCACAATGCACAGTGCATCATACCCAGCTATGTACTGGGTATCAAAAGGGCACCTGAGTTTCAAAACTGGACCATGGAGCAGTTGAAGAAGGTCACCTGGTCCAGTGAGCCCTATTTTCTTTTAAATATTCTTGTTTGCATGGGTGCCTGTGCACCATTTACCTGGGATGAGATGGCATCAGGATGCACTTGTGGGAAGAAGTAAAGCTGTTAGACTGAGAGTGGTGCTCTGGGAAATGTTCTGCTGGGTATCCCCGAGTTTGGGAACTCAAGCGATGTCAGTTTGATGGAGCTGATTTAGCAGCAAAAGGGGAACCTTCACTATATACCCAATCTCTAGATAAGCCACTTGACACTTGTCCTGATGACCTTGTATTATTTTACAATTCCCAGTTAACAAATTTGTTAAATGATTTTGCCCCCTTGAAAACACACACTGTCTCTTTCCTACACTCTGCTCCATGGTACACACCTGAGCTGCGCAAAATGAAGGCTGCTGGCCACCAACTGGAGCGCCTAAGTAGGAGAACTGGCTTAACTGTGCATGCACTGGCCTACAAGGACCATGTACTGGCCTACAAGGAGGCCCTTAACGAGGCTAAATCTTTGTATTATTCCACCATTATTGCCAGAGGGCAGAGTAACCCTAGAGCCCTTTAGCCTTGACGTTCTTATTTTCCGACAGAAAAGGTTTTATCCTACCTTGACATGTTTCGACGGAATACTCCCGTCTTCTTCAGAAGAGTCACTGATGGGAGTGGCGTGTCTTATCAGCTGATGTTAGCGAGGCGTGGCCGCCCTGTCAGATTTGACAGGGCGGCCACGCCCTGCTATCCGGCCGCCTCCTCCAAGATGGCACTCCAGGTGTGGGAAAGCATGTATGCCCCCTCGTCCCGGTACTGACAGGGCGGCCACGCCTCGCTAACATCAGCTGATAAGACACGTCACTCGTAACATCAGTGACTCTTCTGAAGAAGACGGGAGTATTCCGTTTAAACATGTCAAGGTAGGATAAAACCTTTTCTGTCGGAAAATAAGAACGTCAAGGCTAATTAGTTACTACAGACAGTATGAACCTTTTTGGTCCTAGAGCCCTTTTCTCCACAATTAACAAGTTACTCCAGCCCAGCAAATCCTTCCCACTGACCCCATCAACTGATCTTTTCTGTGAGTTTCAGAATTTCTTCCAAAGCAAAATTAGTACCATCTATGATCAACTAAAAACACTCCCTACTACTGCTACTTTAAATGACTGCCTCGCCTCCTTTCCAATACTTGTCCCGTCTTTCAGCGCTTTCTCACCCATTGATGAGCAGTACGTCCATGACCTGGCCTCAAAGGCTAAGTCTACTACTTCCCTCCTGGACCCCATGCCCACCCCACTAGTCAAGTCAAGTCATGCCTGCCAGCCCTGTGCCCCCTTCTAACAAATATAATAAACTCATCTCTTCACTTGGGCACTGTCCCTACATCCCTGAAAACAACAGCTGTTACCCCTATTTTAAAGAAACCTGGAGCAGCTGTTGAAAAATTCAAAAATTATTGCCCCATCT
The DNA here is from genome assembly GCA_029692085.1 of Gymnothorax javanicus. Classification (NCBI taxonomy): domain Eukaryota; kingdom Metazoa; phylum Chordata; class Actinopteri; order Anguilliformes; family Muraenidae; genus Gymnothorax; species Gymnothorax javanicus. Next base: position 131,457,889 of record CM056197.1, read on the forward strand.
CCAACCTCCCTTTTATAGCTAAACTTCTGGAACACACTGTTGCCTCCCAGATCCAAGAGTATTTATCCCATCACGGTCTCTGGGAAGTGTTCCAATCTGGTTTCAGACCCAAGCACAGCACTGAGACGGCTCTAGTCAAGGTCGTCAATCACCCACTTATTGCCGCCGACTCAGGCCATGTCAGCATCCTCCTCCTATTGGACCTTACTGCCGCCTTTGATACAGTCTGCCACCACTCTCTCCTCACCCGGTTGGAAACACTTTTGGGTATCACTGGCACTGCACTCTACTGTTTTAGGTCATACCTCACATCAAGGGAACAGTTTGTCACCATCGGTAATTTCAGGTCCCCTAGCTCAGTGGTTCTCAACGTCGGTCCTGGGGACCCCATGTGTGTGCTGGCTTTTGTTCCTACCACAATTGCAATTGTAGAACTTTAACAAGCTGTGACTGTCTTAATTAGGTACTTTTCATGTTCAGAGTTGTTTATATATCTCTTTAGTCAAATGTTACGTAGGAACATCCATACATGCAATGAAGAATAAAACACCCTTGAAGATAGTGTGTTTATTGCAATACTGCAAGTAATGTCAAGTAACATAACATGTCAAACAGATCAAATTATACACTGAGGAAATCAATTAACCCCAGATTAGGCTGCTGGACACAACTGTTTCAAGTTCTTTCAAAAAGCTTCAGGTGCACTTAATCAGATCAACATAACACAAAATTTGTTTGTGGACTACATTTGTCATGGTGAGCCAAGTAGTTTTCACTAATTAGGAGCCAACTACATCATTAATTTGATTGGTTACATTGTTTTCTCTCATTTTATGCTGTTATTTCCGATATACTGCAATGTGCGAATGGTATTTTTGAAATTCTTGATGGCAAATAGATATTTCTGTTAAGTTGTGGGTTAAGAGGGCAAATAACTGCTCTAAACATTAAATGCACATAATTAAGACCAATTAGCAGCTTGTTAAAATCCTATGATTGCAACTGTGGTTGGAACAAAAGCCAGCAGACACATGGGGTCCCCAGGACTGACGTTGAGAACCACTGCCCTAGCTCACCCCTCTCACACGGTGTCCCCCAGGGCTTGGTCCCAGGTCCCCTGCTTTTCATAATTTACATCCTCCATCTTGGCCATATCTTACGTCAGTATGGTCTAAACTTTCACTGCTATGCGGATGACACACAGATTAACATGCACACAAAGCCCCCCCCCCCCCCCATCAATCTGGTCACCTGCCTCAATGCCATCAGTAACTGGATGACACAAAACTTTCTCAAATTAACTCATAAAAAACTGAAGCCATACTCATAGCCACACCTACAGTATTGAAAAGGATACATCAGAAACAGTTATCTATCCCTGGCTATTTTACTACCACTACATCTGAAGTTAAAAACCTTGGTGTCATCATTGATTCTACCCTCTCATTTGACTCCCACATAAAAAATACCACTAATTCCGCACTCTTCCATCTCAAAAACATTTCCAAACTCCGTCCCTCACTGAGCTCTTCCACTGCTGAGACACTCATCCACGCCTTCATAACATCCAGGCTGGATTACTAAAATGCCCTCCTTTTTGGTGTCCCAGCAAAGTGTCTCAACAGTTTACAATACATCCAAAATTCTGCAGCAAGAGTTTTCACACGCACTGGTTCTCGGCAAAATATCGATCCCATTCTCAATCAACTACACTGGCTCCCTGTGAAATACCGCATCCAATTTAAAATCTTATACCTGGTTTTCAAAGCTCAACACAACCTAGCCCCCTCATACCTCTCTGATCTCCTGCTCCCATACCAGCCAACCCGCACCCTACGTTCTGCTGATTCTCACCTCCTATCCACTCCCTCTGCTCGCCTCCATTCCATGGGCGATAGGGCTTTCAGTGTGGCTGGCCCTACACTCTGGAACACCCTTCCACTTGCCTTACGCCAACGCACTTCTCTTTCCACCTTTAAATCCTTGCTAAAAACTCACTTCTTCACTCTTGCTTTTCCTTCTCACCCCTAGCTGCCCTGTTTCTATCTTTTTGCCTTTGTATCTTTTTTCTTTTTTGTACTTTGTAACCCGCAGTGTTCTCTTCCTTTTGTACAAAACCCAAAACCAGTGAAGTTGGCACGTTATGTAAATCGTAGATAAAAACAGAATACAATGATTTGCAAATCCTTTTCAACTTATATTCAATTGAATACACTGCTAAGACAAGATGTTTAATGTTCAAACTGAGAAACTTTATTTTTTTTTTGCAAATAATCATTAACTTAGAATTTAAAGGCAGCAACACATTGCAAAAAAGTTGGCACAGGGGCCTTTTTACCACCGTGTTACAAAAGTAATTTTAATGCTGTCTCCTACTTGTGCTGTATATTTATTGTACTCTATCTGTGCTATTTTAACCCTTTGTACAGTGTCCTTGGGTAACTTGAAAGGCGCTTCAAATAAAATTTATTATTATTATTATTATTATTATTATTATTATTATTATTATCATTATCATTGTATCAGGCAGGTGGTTTTAATCATGTGACTTATTGATGTAAGTCACGATAAAAGTAGCAAGAAAAATAATTAAAATTTACCATAATATGCTTTATTCATGAGAACGCTGCCTTTTAATCAAGAGAGAGCTCTCATATTAATTTAGTCTTTGCTGTTGTGATGTTTATATCAGAAAAAGGTTGGGAACAGCAGTCTTAATAGAAATGTTGGGTCTGTCCATCATAATGTTATTTATAATCCCTTCTAAAAGTATTGGAACAGCCAGCCCAATTCCTTTGTTTACACAATACACTGAATAAATTTGGGGTTACGATCATGAGATGAATAAAAGACAAGTGTTCAGAATTTCAGCTTTTCTTGCCTGGTATTTACACTAAGATGTCTTAACCTACTACAAGCATGGCAGTTTTCGCGTCAAACCAAACAATTTTTCGGTGAGCCAAAGCACTGGGACAAAAAAAAATTAAATTAATGAAGATCTGAGTGCGAGAAGTACTTAAATCACATTTCACAAAAAAAAAGAAAAAAAAAGAAAGAGAGCTGACACCAGTATTAAAAGCCACAATGGTCAGAGTCATCATCTGATACCTATGATTCTCAGAGGAAGTACTCAAGTCTTGTGTATTGGTGTGTTGCCACTGCCAAATTCATTAAACTGACAATGAGAAGTTACCGGCAGTCCTCTGGATTATCTGTGGTAGCAAAGGTTATCAGATAGTCTTACAATAATTAATTTTTTGTTTGCTCTTTATTGGTATGTTGTCTTGCGATTGCACTTCCATTGTTTGTTTTGATCTAAAGAATCAAATCATTGTGTGATTAGAAAAAATGTATCAAACACAGCAACTGCTGCAATTGAAAAGCTTTAATAAAATACATTTGGGTTCACAGTGGGCTTGAAGATCTGTTTTATTTTGAGGGAGATGATAGCTCTTTATGCTCCAAATTATATAAAATCTAGCCAAGTGAATCAAAATTCGATGGTCACAATGCCGTGCGACGACCCAAGCCTCGTGACGTGTGTAATTCAACGTCATTCAAGAAAATGACAACGGTGGCTATTAGCTAGCTAGTGCACAGAAAGCTGAGGAACCTAACTTGATGGCTTACTACAACCCCAGTTATGTAGTTTTTTTTTTTTTTTTACCCATGGCTATTTGTCGCATTATGAAAGCTATGCGGTTGGTTATAAAGCTACTGTGAAACTGATAAATGGCCAGTGAAAGCAGTTCTCCCGTGAACTGGCTGCGTTTGTTTGCACTTGCTTAAGCAGAAAGCAGCAGCTGCAAAATATGTTGAAGGACATTCCAAACGACCGTTACTTGAAAACCCTACTCCCTGATGCCCTTGAGAGTTTTCACTACGAAGGGAAAGGACTTCAAAGGGTGTAGGGTGTAGGGATTAGCCCTATGGAATGAAATACATCCCATGAAAATAGGGAGCAAAGTGACCATCGCTTGCTCACTTCGTAACGGCCGTTTTTGCACACTTTAGATTGGAATGCCCTTCAATATGGCTTTGGTGGGCATGGCCCTCATTATGTGCTCTTCGAAGTGAGCAACCCTAGTTTTTGGAATACAGCCATATAGCTTAAGTGTCTTATTTTACACATGATGCATAGCGCGACAGGCTTAAATAATTCACTCATAGACAGGCTTTATGCAACAGGCTTATTTAAGTGTCTATAGCAAGTCTGACATAAAATTACATTTAAGTCTGAGACTGGGTCTGATTTATGCGACCGGCCCCGGGTTTACAAAAACAAGCCCCAGCGATTTAAATCCATTATGAGAAACGTTGAGGGAATTAGCTAGCCATGTGTAAGGACCTGATGCTGATCCCTTGGATAAGCAGAATTCATGCTTTAACCCATTTAAACCGGGACAGCATGTGCGCATTTTAAGAACGTGTCGTTGCCAACACAGATATGCGCGTAATTTTGAAAGTACCTTAATTACTGTAAGTTTTGCGCAATAGAAAAAAATCCAACTGTTCCTGAAAGCTGAGAAGCTGTGCTTCAGCCCAAATACAGGTTACTATGGTAAACATGGCAGCATGATTCTCTGCTGGGATTTTTGCATTAGGCCTTAAAGGGTTAAAGCAGTGCTTCACAACCTCTCCTGGAGGCCCACCTGTCTTGCCTGTTTTAGATTTCTCCCTGCTGCAGCACAGGTGATCCACCTACAAGACTGTTTTACAGAGCAGTAAACCTTCAACCAAGACAGTTACTGTATGGTCTAAAGACAGTATAGAGACACTGAAGGGCTCGTTTCTCTGTACAGAGTGGGACATTTTTCATGGTTTGCGTATTGTTGAGGCCACTGACACTATTACAAAGATATAGTGTGGATTCTGTGTGGATTGTGTGGCCACCGAGAAGGTTATAACAATCTATCCTAACAATAAGCCATACATCACCAAGGAGTTAAAGGACTGTATAAACTGAAAAAAAAATGGCTTTTAGGAATCATGACAGGGTGGGGTTAAAATCAGTACAAAGGGAGCTTAATCAGTTGTTAAAGGAGGCAAGAAGGAAGCACAGGGATGTCATAGAACAGAATTTTGCTTCTATGGACTCTAAAAAACTCTGGGTCTCCATGAAAGCTGCTACCAACATGACAACACACAGAAAGTGCCTTATAACATGTGATGAGCTGAGTAAAGCAAATGAACTTAATGATTTCTTTCTCAGGTTTGATACACAAGACTTCTCTTTGGAATGCAATAATGTACTTCAGTCAATTACAACTGCTGACCCCTATTCAAGGTTTGTAATTGATCCCCTTAAAATCCAGTCACTTTTTAGTAATGTACGCAAAAAGAAATCTGCAGGCCCTGATGGCATCTCGGCCTTTCTTTTAAAGACCTTTGCAGCGGAACTAACCCCAGCATGGTGCCCTGTGTTTCAGAAGTCTGCTGATTCTCATTTGGTTCCTGCCCTCTGGAAAAAAATCTACCATTATTCCCATTCCAAAGAAACCCTGCCCTACAGAAAACAATGATTATAGACTGGTGGCTTTAACTTTTGTTGTCATGAAATGCTTTGAAAAATACATGGTATCCATGTTGAAATCTGAAGTTAATTCTGAACTAGATCCACTCCAGTTTGCTTACTGGCAGGGGAGGAGCACAGACGATGCAATTAACAGCATCATCCACCTGACTCTTAAGCATCTGGAGGATCCCAAGGCCTATGCACGCCTTTTGTTCGTTGATTTTAGTTCTGCTTTTAATACATTGCAACCTCATCTGCTCTTACAGAAAATGATCCAGATGAATGTTAATCCTTTTATTATTAAGTGGTTTTATTCTTTTTTAACAGATAGAACCCAAAATGTCAGGATTAACAACTCACTCTCTGTACCCAAACGTAGCAGTACAGGTGTACCTCAGGGCTGTTAAGCTCACCAGTCCTGTTCACCCTTTACACAAACGACTGCACTAACAGTCTCCCTGGCAACCTGTTTTTTAAATTCTCTGATCATACTGCCATTCTCAGCCTGCTCCACCAGAACTCAGACCCGTCATTGTACTTCACGGATGTTAACAAATTTGTCCATTGGTGTGATGAGAACCATCTCATCATTAACACTACAAAAACTGAGGAGATGGTGTTGGACCCTCAGTCAGTGGGGGATCATACTCCACTGTCCATACACAGGGAGGAGATCAAACAGGTCACATCTTATAGGTATCTGGGCATCCACCTGGATAACCTTTTAAGCTGGAGGGATCATGCAGATTTTGAATGTTCTCGTCTACAGCAAAGGCTGTATTTTTTACGTAGGCTGAGGGTGTTTGGTGTCAGCCAGAACATCATGTTTTTATTTTATCAAGCAGTGATGGAGAGTGTCATCAGGTACGGGATGACGGCATGGTTTGGCAATCTCTCCGCGCAGTCCAAATCAAAGTTACAGCGCCTGGTACAGACTGCTATGAAGGTGATGGGGAGGACTGAAAAACTCTCCCTTCAGTCCATCTATGAGCAGTCTGTACTCAGGCAGGCGCGGAGGGTATTGTCGGACCCGTCCCACATCCTTCATACGGAGTATGAGCTCTTGCCCTCTGGTAGAAGGTACAGAATCCCCAAATGCAAATTTAACCATTTTAAACACTCTTTTATATCCACCTCCATCAAAATTTTAAATAATTTTAAATAGTTCTTGAACTGTGTGTGCTGGGTAGTGTGCAATTATTTGGTGTTCTGTTTGTCTTTGGTTTTATCATAGCTGGGTTCATTTTATTTATTTTTTTATTTATTTTAATCTTTTCTAGGATGTGTCATGAGTGTATGTATGTGAATGTCTCTAGCTGTCACATGTACTTTTATTGTCTGCATGCATATTTATTGTCTGCAAGGGCAGCTGCTTACACTGCACTGTGAGTCCATGACAAATTTCCCCTAGGGGACAATAAATTATATTCTATTCTAAATGATTAGCTTGTTAATCACCCCCTAAAGCTGATTGATGACAACCTGATCATTTGAATCCCCTGTGCTGGAGCAGGCAGAGATGTAAAACATGCAGGACAGGTGGGCCTCCAGGAAAGGTTTGGGAAGCACTGCTTTTACCCCTTTGTGCAGATGTGTCTGCCCACGGACATAGAGCAGCAAATTTATGCACGCAGTTACACTATTCCATCACTAGATAGCACACCCGGATCACTTATTGAATATTCACAAGAAAGCCGAGCTTGAGCACGGTTTAGAACAGGGGTCTTCAACCCTGTTCCTGGAGAGCTACCATCCTGTAGGTTTCTACTCCAACCCTAATTCAACACATCTGATTCAGCTCATAAGCAGCTTGTCAAGATCTCTAACTGGGAAAGCAGGATGCGGTTTGCTTTGGTTGGAGTGATAACCTTCAGGATGGTAGCTCTCCAAGAACAGGGTTGGAGACCACTGGTTTAGAAAATGGACGAGTTCACTCCAATCCCTGTTTTTCAGGAGTTGCCTGAATTAAACTCCTCAGCTAAGCCTGATGTGCAAAATGCTCAATATCCTTGCCCATAGTATCTATCCAGCAGTTAAAAAAAAAAATCTCTTGCTACAGAAAAAATTGTTGTCCTCTGCAGCAACCACTTCAGCTACAGTGAGCCAATGGTATCCCAATTAGTAGTAAGGAAAAATCAGTTTTCTGAAGCAAAAATTCGACATGGTATTGATACTATGTCATTCTACTATCAATTATAGTCATCACGTATGAAGAACCCATAGTTCCCTACCATGGATTTACGCGTAGACTCCTCCATGAACAAATTCAGCACTCCCTTATATCCTTGTAGTACTCATGTTGATTAGCCTGACTCTGCCAGCCTACGTACTTCCGCTCAATTTCATTTCGCTTCAACACTTCGTCTGATCACAGAGAGCTCTGCCTAGCTCAGCTCGGCAGCGAAGACCTCGGCTGCCCTTGACCAACCAACCAATGAAAGGCGTGGCCGAGAGCCATGATGTAGCCGCTGCGTTGAGTTTGAAATTTTAGTCTCCGAAATTAGCAATGGCGACGGAACTAGATACACAGGAGGCCATTCGCTCTGTCGTGGAGAAAATCCCTGGTATCAGTGACTTAAAGCCACAACAAGATGAATGTTTGGTTAGTTTTTTGAATGGAAATGATGTTGTAGCCCTAGTCCCTACAGGTTTCGGGAAAAGTTTGACTTATCAGCTTTTGCCGTTAGTGGCCAAGAAACTGGGGGGGGCGAACGGCAAGCCGATCGTTGTGGTTGTGTCCCCCCTGGTTGCCCTGATGGATGAGCATGTCAAGGAGGCACGGAAACTCAGTGTCTGTGCTGCAGAGCTTGGCACTAGCGATGACCGTGATGTAATGGACGGGAAATTCAGCCTCGTTTTTGGGATCCCAGAATCCTGGCTGCTAAATCATAAAGGGTGTGGTATGCTGGGGTCGACGGTATACCAATCTGACCTTGTTGGCATTGTGGTGGACGAGGCTCATGTTACTTACTGGTAGAGCCATAATGTAAATGACAAGAAATTAATTTATTTTGAATATCTGTGATATTATTTGAATACTGGAAACAAAGGACTGTTGTGTAAATTAGTAATATTATTTGTAATCTAGTGTTGCCTTTGGTGATTGGCTCCTTTATGACGTCATGTGCAAGAGCGGCAATAGTGACTTTGAAGATGATTATTCTGTGCGCAGCGGTCTTTGACCGTGACTTTACGGATTTTTTGTTACTCCTGTAAGAATCCTAAATTATCATTTTGATAATCTGTATTGCAACCCTTTTTTACTTAACTAAAGATTCTAAACTTTCAAGAAGTCTTGCGTCATTGACTTTAGTCGCTCAAGAACAAGAAACAAGTTTTGAATTCAAGAAAGTGCAACTGCATTAGTCAAAGGCCGCACTCGAGGAAAACCGTCGTTGGAAAGGTACTGAAGTAAGAGAACTGCTTTATTTGAATGTCTGATGCACTCCCTAAGTGTCTTGCAACAATGGGATTTAGATTTGTGAGTATTTGGAATTCGTGGAAATTATCCGTTTAAGATTGGAGTGATAATTACTGTGCATTAGCATATCAACTGAAGTGGTAAAATAGCAGATGAGTCAGCAATGGAAAACATGGATACTGATAGCCAGAAGAGGGCACCAAAGCCCACAGAATTGGCCATAGAAGAAAAAGTAAAAAGACTGCGTAACAGCAGACAAGGGAAATTGGCGTTGCTCACTAGAACGAAAGCGTGATATTGAACTGTGGAAAGAAAATAGACATAATGTGGAGAAAGTTGAAGAGGAAATTACAGATTCTTTCAATCACATATAAAGTGAGTTTAAACGACTGAATGCAGAGTTTGTGTAATTGCTGGTGAAATTGAGAGGCCAAGTGCAGCGGCCAGAGAGAAACGAGCAGCACGGACACAATACAAACACAGAGAATTATACAGACCACCAAAAAGTACTCGCGCTTCCAAAGGACATATAATAGGCCAAACACGGAAGCAACGCCAGAGATTAAAGGGAGAAGAATCTTGGCAGCCGAGAAAAACAAAGCACCTAAATAGTGCGACAAACAGACCAGAGAGGAAAAAATAGAAAAGGGAAAATCCCTAAGGGAGCTTGTCAATATTCTGAACAGTGGATGCGTTCATTTTTGAACGGACGCCTGTTCATTTTTGGAAGCGTTCGAGGCTGCAAACCTGGTCACTGCGTTCGATGATGAACACCCTTCCGTTCATTTTCTGATGCGTTGATTCCCGATGGGTTCATTCTCCGATGCCTGCCCAGGGCCTGATGCATTCATCTAAGTGTGAAGTGAGCTTTTAGATTATGGGCGCGGATATTCTTTTGTGATCGACGACTTAATATGGATGACGGATTATATAAACGCTTGTACAGACCTATTTTAAATTCTCAGTTCCTTAAAGTGAAATAGTCCTCATTGTCATTGTTAGGTTTTTTTTTCATATAAAGTGAAGTTGTTCTCATTGTCATTGTTAGTTTTTTTTTCATATACTGGGTATAATCTGCCTACTAAAGATCATTTGCCAATTTAGGTGACGCTTCAGAAATGGGATTATATCAGTGGCAGGCGGTGGACAGAGAACAAGGAGGGCGATAAACATGTCTTTAAACTGCTTATTAGCCTTGATCTGTTTCCAGTCAATTTCCCTGGTAAAAGACACTTGAACTCTCCCCTCTCAGGTGTAGCTAATTGTCTTTGTTAATACGAGAAATCAAACGCACCAGCTGAAAAAAGAGCGCATTTCAATCTTTTTCAATTAAACAATCATGACGCACAGGTTTGACGGCTTGCTTAGGATGTGACAAAATTTAAAGTGGAAAATCAACAGTGGTTTTTTCGTGAAGAGTTGCCTATTAAGGCATGTGAATTAAACATTTTATAGAATTTATTATTCATTCGCCTAAACATTTCATTATAAGGGAAAGTAACATGTTGAACAAGAACAATGATTGAAATCGGGTCACTAATCACATCCGTTTCAAGGGATGTTTTCCGCCCCCCCAGTTTTCCATCCACCGCCCACCACTGTGATTATATGCAACCTACTCCTGTTCTCTGAACAAAAACATATTTTAGTTATCTAAACAAAAACATATTAAACTTAGTCGACTGAACAAATAAAGTATTAATCGTGTACATCGTCCAAAAGTCTTGTCACCGGTATTCCAGCGTGTCGCATGAATTCAGGTCACATGCCGTAATCTCATATCCCTGAACCAGCCAATCCCCATGGCATCACAAGACTACTTAGTCGTTTATCTTGCAATCAAGCTGATTCATTAATTGAACTGATAACACCCTTATAATAAGGGTTATATTCATAAAGGGGGAAGGGGGGGAGATAAATATTTATTAACATTCAGTCATGCTGATTTTATAATACTATGCACATGCAGAGGTTTTACTTTGCTCATCTGCTTGTCTAGATCTGGACTTATCGTCGGCAGCTCCCACAGAGCGGCGATTTCATGTGTTGTGACTTCAATCTGAAAAAAATACTGGACAATAAATTAGAACAATATATAATATGACAATTGGTAGCCTACAAAATCTGCGACAATCAATGGAACAAAATCTGAATATCATTGCAGAACTCACCGTGTACGTAGCGGGCTGTAAAGTGTGGCATTTTTTTTTGGCTCGCGCATTCACAGGTTTCAAAGAAAGGATTAATATCGTGGATAATTTTGCAATTTGATATGAGCGGGACTAAGTTATCCTAGTTCTTATACTCACATAATAGTAGAATTAAACTTGGGCTGTCGCGCAGATGATATGATACAATGCGTAAACTATAATTTTAATGTATTTAATTTCATTTATTTACAATCTTTGCATACAAATTGCCTAGCGGTCACATCATGATTTGGAATTCTAAAATGCTTTTTTATATAAGAAGGAAAAAGTGGCATACTGACACCACTTGGAAGCGATGTTCATTCCAGTAAAGTATTCACACAGCAACATTTGAATGTTTTGGCTGACTGAACGTACCCGGTACCATTGAATCTCAATCTCCGGTCTTGAGCGTGGAATGTGTTAAAGCATCTTATCGAACTCGATGAAAAGTGTAAGCGTATAGCGGAAGATTGACGATTGGTAAAGATATAATCTCGAAACTGCAGATTTGGTAGGATTTTTTTTGTCGACGTGAATACTGTCGTTTAATAGGCATGTACCTTATAATATACTTCTAAATTCCGCAGAATGGGTAACGGGGAATTTTTTTCTCGTAAGAAGGAAATATTTACGCATGTTGGTCTAAATTTTGCAAAGTGGAGAGCAGATTCATTTTGTAACGCGGGAGAGGGTAGCTGCGTTCGTTTTTGGATGCCGTCCGGTCAAAAATGAATGCATGCTTGTTCATTTTTGAACGCAAAATGAACGTATGATCGTTCATTTTTGAACACTCTGCTGTTCGTTTTTTAGCTGAACATGAACGGAAACTTGTTCATTTTTGAACGCTTGTTCAAATTTGAATGCATTCAGTATATTGACAAGCTCCCTAAAGAGGAAGGAACTCCAATAATAACAAGAAGATAGAAAGTCACACAAATCCTGACTACAAATATCTTCAGCTATAGTGCTTAGCTACAAACAGACACTCTAGCAAAGGAGGCGTGGCGGACTTCCGGCTTATATAGAGTCCAGGGAAGGCGCCGCCCCAGTTCAATCAGCCAGCTGGGTAAAGAATCCGATTGAAAAGGAATTCAATATCGTCCTGGGACGAAAGCCACAAAGAAAAGTCGAAAACACATGCATACATCACAAACCATGACAGTTTGTTGAAGTAATGCCAGAAGAAGAAAAAGAAAATGATCAGTTAAATTGGTACAAGCCTAAACGTGAACATTTTAAGCAGTTTATTTTGGAAACTGGAAATTTGGTTTCACAAACTCGCAAAGAGTTTAGTGAAGAAGATCGCAATGATGATGTGAGGCCAAAGGATAGTGTATGAGAAACCAGGAAAAGTAAGGCATCATCTACAACCAGCTCTGCACGTATTAGGGCTGAAGCTGAACATGCAGCATTGATGGCACGTACAGCTGCTTTGAAAAAGAAACAAGAAATAGATGCTGAGGAGTTAAGCCTAATTTATGGTCGTCCAACTCCGTCAATATGCAGACACGCAGTTGTATCGACGGAGATGTGGACCTTTCAGACATCTCCGTTGCTTAATGGGTGTTGCAAAGCAATTCACCGCTAGGACAATAGGGGGCGTAGCGGTTTTTTTTTTTTTCGGAGACCCGCTTACTATTTCATGATGTCTGAGCGGCATTCTGGGAATGATATAGTTAGCTGACCAATCACAGGCTTGCGCTATCCGTGGGCTCTCCGTCGTTTTGACGGATAGTTAGAAAATTTGGGAGGTGTCCGTCATGTGTCCGAGAGCATGTCGGAGAGGGTTTACAATGTCGGAGAGGGGCTCTGCGTGTCTGCGCATTGACGGAGTTGGATGACTATAAATTAGGCTTTACTCTTAAAAGCTAAACGTGAGCAAGCTGAAATGGAGGCAGAAATCGCAGCTTCTACTGCTAAGCTAAAAGTATTGAGCGAACAAGAAGAGGCTCATGATGGCATGAACAGTTATTTTGAAGCACACAGAAATATGACTCAAGGCAGAACAGGTTTCTCAGACTTTCCATTGAAGGATGAAAGAATGACTTTGAAACCACCTCTAAGGGCTTTTGATCCACCTCTAAGGCCCTCATATGTACAGAATAGCCGAAACAGGACAAGTGAAACAGCTAGACGAATCCCAGATGATGGTGCTGCACAGCAGCCATTGAGAGGTGCAGAGAGAGATCTTCATAATATAATGCAACATCAAAACGAAGTGGCTGAGTTACTTGTTATGCAACAAATGCTATCTCAGTTTCCTCAAAGAGAAGTTCCAGTATTCTCTGGTGATCCACTTTCTTATCGATCCTTCATGAGGGCATTTGAAAGTGCTATTGAGAACAAGACAACTAGCGACCAAGACAAGTTGTTCTACTTAGAGCAGTTTACAAGTGGGGAACCACGAGACTTGGTTCGCAGTTGTGAACACATGAAGCCGGATAAAGGATTCAAAGAAGCGAAGAAACTAAAGTACCATTATGGCAACGAATTGCAGATAGCTACAGCCTATCTAGACAAAGCACTCAAGTGGCCGCAGATTAAAGCTGAGGACGCCAAAGGTCTGAAGGCATATTCATTGTTTCTCACTGGATGTCAGACACCATGTCTGATATTCACTTTATGGAAGAGATGGATAATCCTAGCAATATGAGAAGAGTGATTTTGAAGCTTCCCTTCAAAGTCAGACAGCGCTGAAGAAACACTGCTTTCGATCTTCAGCATTGTTATGAAAGAAGAGTCAACTTTGAGGATTTGGTGGATTTCATTGATTGGTGCACTCAAGTTGTCAATGATCCACTCTTTGGTGACATTCAAGAAATGAGCGCTGATGGAAAAGGCAAGTTCAAGTCTGTTAGTGCAAAGAGCCCCAAGAAAAGTGGCATCAAGGGAGTGAATTTTGCCACAGATGTTTCACCAGTTGAGGTTGACAAACCCAGCCTCTATCAGAAAAGAGTGTGAATTCAGTGAAGTCCGCTGATGCTCAACCGAAGGCTTGCTTGTACTGTGAGAAAGCTCATGCTCTCAGTTCATGCAGGAAGATCAAACAATTGGAGCATAAAGACAGACTACAATTTCTAAATAGTAAAGGAGTTTGCTTTGGATGTCTCAATCAAGGGCATATGAGCAAAGATTGTAAGAAAAGAATGACTTGTGCTGATTGTGCTTTGAAGCATCCGACCATAATGCATATCTCAAAGGAAATTGGTGTGTCTGACAAGAAGACCCAGGATGCCAAGCCAACCGTATCGAATGCTCTTCTGTCATTAGAGCAGGAAACTTTGGATCTACTGGGGCCGGCAATGGTGATTGCATTCTGTCTATAGTACCTGTAAAGGTGAAATCGAAGAACAGTGACAGGACTGTGGAAACAAATGCGTTTTTTGACCCAGGAAGTACCAGCACCTTTTGCACGGAAGACTTGATGCATCAGCTCAATGTCCATGGCAAGAAAACAGACTTCTTACTTTGCACCATGGGGCATCAGAAGAAGACTCATGGATGTGTCTTAACAGACTTACAGGTATGTGGATTAAAGGAGAACACGTACGTTGATCTTCCAAGAGTGTTGATGCAGCAGCTGATACCTGTGAAGAAAGCAAACATTCCAAAGCAGGAAGACATTAGTAAGTGGTCTTACTTGTGTCTGTCTACCCTCCATAGACGCGGATGTTGGATTATTGACTGGTGTGAATGCCTATAAAGCTATGGAGCCATAGAAGATGGTGAATAGTAAAGATGACGTATGCCGTACAAACTGTACGAGGCTGGGTTGTGAATGGGCTGAAACAAGAACACTCATATGTGTGCGACGAAAAAATTCAAAGCAGCAGAGCGAATCGCATCTCCGTGGAGGTCTTTGAAGACCTGCTGGTTCAGCAATTCAATACAGACTTTCCCGAACGGCGTTATGAAGACAAGACTGAAATGTCTCAAGAAGATGTCAATTCATGTGGTCTGTTTCAGAGTCAGTAGAGTTCAAGAATGGTCATTACCATATAGGATTGCCTTTGAAAGATGAAGGAGTTTAAGTGCTGAACAACTGCTGCATAGCCATGCAGAGGCAGTCAAATCTGAAAAGAAAGCTCACAAGAGATCCTCAGTTCAACAAAGATTACTCTGGATTTATGAACAGCATAATTGGAAAAGGATATGCTGAAAAAGTAGTTGATGACCAGTTAGAGAATGAAGACCGGGTGTGGTACATCCCCCAACACGGGGTTTACCACCCCAAAAAGAATGAGATAAGAGTGGTATTCGACTGTTATGCATCATACCAGGGATTTTCCTTGAACGATCAATTACTTCAAGAACCCAACCTCACGAACGCTCTACTAGGAGTGCTGAACAGGTTTTGAAAACAGCCAGTCGCCATCATGGCTGACATTGAATAAATGTTTTACCCGGTTTGCGTGCCTGACAAGAATGCAGACCACCTTAGATTTTTATGGTGGCCTGAAGGCAGTCTGGAAGAGGAAGCAGTCGATTACCGGATGTGTGTACACATATTTGGTGCTACGTCCTTCACCTAGTTGCTCATTCTATGCTCTCCGAAGAATAGTGGAGGATAGACAGGATAAGACAACAGAGAAGGCGGCTCAGATGCTCCTGACTAGTTTTTATGTGGATGATTGTTTGACCTCAGTGGATACAGAACAAGAGGCAATCATACTAGCCAGGGGCCTGAGATCTCTCTGTGGACAAGGTAGATTCCGCTTGACGAAGTGGATGAGCAATTCAAGAGCCTTTCTGTCGTCCATTCCTGAGGAGGAGCGAGCCACAGAAGTGAAGAATTTGGACTTAGATGGTGGTTTGTTGCCTGTTGAACGAGCCCTAGGAGTGACCTGGTGAACTGAGACGGACACTTTTACCTTCAGCATCAATGCACAGAACAAACCTGCCACAAGAAGAGGAATCTTGTCAGTTGTTGGCTCTGTATACGATCCCCTTGGGTTTCTAGCACCGTTTGTGTTACCAGCCAAACTGCTCCTTAGAGACCTCTGTAAAGACAGGATCAGTTGGGATGAGGAGATCTCAGAAAAGCAAGTGGCACGATGGAAAATATGGCTGTTTGATCTACAGAATCTCTCTAGTTTTTAAGAAGATGTTTCAAGCCTACAAGTTTTGGACCTGTCAAGGCAGCACAGTTGCATAATTTTTCGGATGCCAGCGAGGACAGTTATGAGACTGACGTATTTGGTGTTGACGAATGTGCATGATCAGAAGTCTTGTTTGTTTGTGACGGCCAAGTCTCAAGTTGAGCCACTCAAGCAAATAACCGTACCCAGAATGGAACTAACAGCAGCAACTGTGGCTGTCAAAATGGACCGAATGTTGAGACAGAAGCTGAACGTGGAATTGAAAGAGTCAATATTTTGGACGGACAGTATGACTGTCTTGAAATAAATTAAAAATGATGCAGCTCACTACAAGAACTTCGTAGCCAGCAAAGTGTCATTCATAAGAGAGGCCTCAAAGCTGAGGCAGTGGATATTTGTGAGTTCCACAGACAACCCTGCTGACCACGTCTCCAGAGGCTTGTCAGCAGAGAACCTTCTGACTTGCAAGAATTGATTAATGGACCGCAATTCCTGGCGAGTTCATTCCGTGAGTGGCCAGTCAGTACTGGCCAGCCAAGCTCTCTGGCAGAAGATGATCCAGAATTAAAAAGAAATGCTGTCTCCTGTGTTGTTAGTATGCATGAGGATGGTTTTGACAAGCGCATTGCTTATTATTCTGCCTGGCACCGATTGAAGAAAGCAGTAGCATGGCTTACCCATCTGAAAAGGATACTGCTGGAATTGAGCCGTCAGAGAAAGGACCTGCAAAAGAACATAAGCGCAACCAATGACAAACAAGAAGGACAGCGACATGTGGATCAAGAGATGATGAAGTACAAGAAAAGTGTAAAACGTGCTTCAATTAACCTGCAAGATTTGATTGACACAGAACATGATTTGATTCGTTAAAGTCAAAGCCAGAAGTACGGAGAAGAGATCAAGACTTTGCTGAAAGGAAAAGATCACATAAAAAGAAATAGCCACATTTACAAGGTGGATCCATATCTGGAAGATAGAGTGTTGAGAGTCGGAGGAAGGTTGTGCAGGTCGGCGATGCCAGAAGAGGCCAAACATCCAGCCATCTTACACAAGGACCTCTGAATTTCCACCATCATTCTTCGACACACCCATCAACAAGTTGGACATTGTGGCCGAAATCATGTCCTGGCATGGCTCAGGCAGAAATATTGGATCCCACAAGCAAACTCTGCCATTAGGAAGATACTCTCAAATTGCTACACCTGTCGCGAAGCTAGGACATTGACCCGTTTCACTCTCCTACGAAAAAAAATATTGCGTGCGGCGCGAGGAAGTGAGCAGCGCGAGTGAAACGGGTCAATGGAGTCAGATTCAGAGGCACCGGTAAGTGAAAACTAACCAACGGTAATTACATAATATTCAATTCTATATGTGGTATAAAATAAAATGTAACGTTTAGTTACCTTTGTAGTCTGACGAACTACCATATCAGTTTTTTTTTTTTTTTTTTTTTTTTGGAAGTCTGGCAATCGGGGGGAAGAGGGTGGGACTTTGGAGGGAGGCGGAGTTGTTCATGTTCAAATTTTTACTGAGTGCTGAGCGACATCCCAGAAAGTTGAGAATTGCTTTAACTGTAGACCATTGACAAAGACATCAGAGGATCTCAATGATCTGGAGGCACTCACCCTAAATCATCATCTTTTGATGAAAACTAAGCCTACAATGCCACCAGGAGTCTTCCAAAGGAATGATGTCTGCGGAAGGAGACGTTGGAGACAAATGCAGTAACTGTCGGACTTCTTTTGGCATAGATGGACTGCAGAGTACTTGCCCCAGCTTCAAAACGACAGCGCTGATCCAAGCAGAAAGTGAACTTTGAACTTTGCCGTCAATGACATTATAATGATTGTGGATCCTTCCAGGAACTCATGGATGATCGGCCGTATCATCAAGACTGTGCCGGATTTCAAGGGAGCTGTAAGAAGTGTGCAAGTGCAGAGAAAGAGCAGTGTCCTCGAAAGACCTGTGACGAAGATATGTTTGTTGCAGAAAGCAGTGTAATGAGAATATGCATGATGGACATTCTGCTAAATTTACATGCTTAAAAGGAACTAAAAGTTCTATTGATTGAATATTGCAATTGAGAAGTGCATGTGAATTGATATTGAATGGCTCTATTTTGATTTGAGTAATTGATGTAGTCCCCTGTCCTACACAACTAGGGGCTGGGCGTGTTAGAGCCATAATGTAAATGACAAGAAATTAATTTATTTTGAATATCTGTGATATTATTTGAATACTGGGAACAAAGGACTGTCTTGTAAATTTGTAATATTATTTGTAATTCAGTGTTACCTTTGGTGATTGGCTCCCTCGTGAGATCATGTGCAAGAGCGGCAATAGTGACATTGATGGATGATTATTCTGTGTGCAGCGGTCTTTGACCGTGACTATATGGATTTTATGTTGATCCTGTAAGAATCCTAAGTTTGGTTTTATTTTCTTTAGTGCAACCCTTTTTTTACTTAACGAAAGATTCCAAACTTTCAAGAAATCTCGCGTCATTGACTTTAGTCACTCAAAAAAACAAACAAGTTTTGAATTCAAGAAATTGCAACTACACTTACAAATGGCGAGTTTGCCAAAACTGTGCCTGTGATTTTACTTAAACAAGTTTGATTATTTTGACTACAACTCAATTCGACACTGTTTTAATTGTTACGCAAAGTTTGTCTTGGGAGTTTCACAAGGTTGCTTCTCGTTTCCTCGCGCACAGGGGTGAAGCTTCTAAAGGCGACTCTTTAGACAGAGTTTTTTGAGGTTGGGTGAGCTGAGATCTATCGCTAAAGAGGGTAAGTGTAAATGTTGAAGTTCTCTTTACATGTGTTCAGGCGCGTTGCAGACATGGTGGATGTGGGGGATGCAACACCCACACTTTTACTAAAAAAACATATTCCATCCCCCACACTTTTTTTGCGAGAATAAACTAGATTAAATAGCCAACGTAAAGAAAATGACACCTGCGAACGAGTAAGAACACCCCCCAACACACACGGGCACAAAGAGTAGCCTAGGCTACACACTAGGTCACTCAGCTTGAGTGATAGACCCTCCAGCCAATCACAACAAATCCAACAAGTTGGCATTGGTGAAGAGGGAACCTCTAATCAGTATGCGTTCGAGTGACAACAGCGGTAGCCCTGTACTTTGAGCTTCAGAATAGAAGGATACGGTAGCAGTCCGACTCACTCAAGGTGAGGCAGTAGCAGATGTAAATTGCCTATTGCATCACACTAAATTAGTGAAGCAAAATTCGCTGTCAGAGTGAGGTAATGCTGTCATATCTACGTAATATCCAGCATGAGACATATGGAATAGGCACCCAAATGGATTTTGCTGCATTCCTAGTATGAATGACTGTGTTTACAGCGGAAATACTAGGCGGCTGAGCCGGCGCATAACATAAGTCATCGCCAAACGTTAGTGATTGGTTTATGAGTACACCAATGATTTTAAACTTCAGACAAGAGCCCACCCACCAGAAAGTAAACACTTGTCAATCATGACTGCCCAGACTCTGTGTACGAAGCAAAGCAAAGTAGCAGAGTCTGGTATTACCAGGCTAGGGAAGAACAGCCAACATGGACTGATGTCAATGAAGAAATTCCCTTTAAAAGTTATTCACACTGCCAGCAAGTGCTAGTTAGCAGGTAACATGGGTTCAGACCGGTGTGTACAGGGAGCATTTGTAAGAACACATCAGAAAATTCCAGGAAGATTCGCAGACAGAGCCGACATACAGACGGTCAGATGCATACTGTCATATGCACACATTTATGAACGCGCTGCGATGATTTCACACATACACACACGAGTGCACGCACACACACACACACACACACAGGTTATTTGCCCTGACTCCACAAATAATGGAACTCCCCTCAAGAAAATCACATAATGGAAAAAGATTTTGACAATATGTCTTTCTTAGGTGAAAATTAATGTAGTCTTTAATGGCCAACAATATCACATACTCTTATTGCAAGTAATTTGCCAGCTATAAAGTGTAAATATTCAGACAAAGACCTCATATACAAATTTTTTGTTTGTTGGTTTGTGTCTTTGTTTTTTTTGCAAACACTTTGACGCGAATTTTGGAACCTTCAAAAACCAAAGACATAAACTGAAAAAGAAATCTCATTTACCACATTTTTAAAAACGCTAGTTTTTCTTTTTTATTTCCTTAACACATACATTTAAATCAGCTGTTCAGTAAACAAAATCACTTGTGTACAGTGACACAACTTAATATAAAATGATTAGCATGTCAAAATGCAATACACACATTACATATGACACAACTGTCTTTTCACTTAATTACAGTGGTCTTTCTTACAATATTTCATGATAAATTCTTTAAGTGTACCAATGATTATAAGAGAAAGATCCCTTCAAGATATGAATGCACAATGCAGCATTTTGAGCATGGTACAGCCTGTGTTGCAAGTGCTGATTGTTTTGAGTGCTGTGTTTATGGTTTTAAAAAGTAAGCACAAACTTATGAAATTAGTACCAAAGTGATGGTGAGAAAAAAAAAACAATGACCTCCGTGCGCGTGTTTGTATTGCCGTGCCAGCGAGGAAATTACTGCTTTGACCACTAGAGAGAAGCACTGGCCTTACACTCAGGCATGGCTGAGGACCATTTCAATTGACCTATGGCTAAGCCCCGCCCGCTCCACTGACTCGGACAAACAATCAAAATTTTAGAACAGGCGCTAATGGCTGGTATCACAGTCGGAGATATTTTTCAGGATGCTCTCGATAATTTTTGGCGATAGAAGGCTGAAATATCATCAAGAAGTCAGCAAATGGGGTTACACTATGCATTGGAGGGATACATTAATGAATTTAGAGTAGAGAAGGTCAACAAAAAGTTTAAATTAGAAGCTAAAATTTTCAGGTCTCGGTGCAAACGCGATCAACCGCACCTCGTTTCCATCACCCTCTCACACAACAAGACAGAGGATCAGCATTGTTTGTGCACGGCAGGGTAATAAATTTAATTTATGTATTATTACTGCTAGCTACCGAATTTAAGAAATCTAACCTGACGTGACTGAACTCCTGAGTAAACAAGGTGACATGGTGAACAACGCAGCCAGGAGCTCACGT
Source organism: Gymnothorax javanicus (assembly GCA_029692085.1). Taxonomy (NCBI): domain Eukaryota; kingdom Metazoa; phylum Chordata; class Actinopteri; order Anguilliformes; family Muraenidae; genus Gymnothorax; species Gymnothorax javanicus. The sequence continues at coordinate 131,479,230 of CM056197.1, forward strand.
TAAACCAATGTCCGTCAGCACTGAAGTTAGCCATAGAGTTTACTAACTTGAGCTAATGTAGCGATGTAAAAGATAACTTTACATTAATCTCCAGCGAAGTGACAAGATGTCATCTTAAACACAATGTTGACTTTGCTTGGAACAAATGTAGACATCCTTATTGACCTTTGTTAGCTACGTTAAGCTGATAGTGGGGTCTTAGTTCTACAAAGCTTTAAGCTGCTTTCACACCGGACGCAAAACAAATTTTTCGCATGACAGATTACATTCAAAGTCAATGCAAACACGCGTATTTGCGTCTTTGCAATGACTTTGAATGTAATCTGTTGTGCGAAAAATACGTTTCATGTCCAATGTGAAAGCAGCTTTATCCAGAGGAGACGCTTCTCTCGGTTATGATGTGGCTTTGGGAAGGGTATAAAATACACCCCATCGCCCAGCCTTTTGGGATCAATGTTTGTGGCTGTGCAGCTGTTCCATAAGAGGTGCAATAGAGCAATTTTTTGGTAAATAAATCCATTGTTTTGGTTTGCTCCAATACAATTTTTACTCAATGACATGTACAGTATATGATATGATATGAAAAATGCATGACGGCACATCTTCCCCTCATCAGTTCGTAACTTCATGCACTCTCACCCAGCAACTTCCGCAACTCTTCCACCTTTTCTGTGTCGTTGTTCTTCTCCAGTATTTCTATCAGCCTCTTGATGCTCTGGTGAGTAGAGTCAGACAGAAACTTCAGAGCAAGCTCTCTGAGATGGTAAATGGACTGGAAACAGCTTGTTATCAGTTTGGTCTTCTCAGCCTCTCTGCTCTCCAAATCTTGCTGAAGTTTAGTGATCACTCCCTGTACTGCAACTCTTCTATCCTCAGTGGCATTTTTCTGATCTTCATTAATTTCAATTCTTTTCTCATTCACTAGTACGTATATTTCTTTTCTCTCAATGTAGTCACTGCAATTATTAGGACATTTGAAATGTTTAGTGCTCCACTGCATGCCCAGTGAACGCCATTCAGAAACGACGGAGCATTCTTTCTCACACTTAGTGCAGACAGTCACAGGTTTTTTCAGACCTATCCTCTTCATGACGGCTTCATCGAATTCATACTCAAAGTTGTTTTTTTGCTTCAAATCCTCTTTGAGCTCCTCCAGAGTTTTCTGAGTTTCTTCAAGTGCCTCATGTGTCTTCTGTACATCCATGAGCAGTCTCTCTAGGCTCTGGATATAAACTTCTAAGCTCTGATGCTCCTTCACAACCTTTTTAGTCATCCTCATGTTTTGAGTTTCCATTTTGTTCAAAGCCTGAAGAAACTCGCTCATGTTCTCCATTCCGTTGTCCCAGTCTCTTTCATACATTTTCTCATATATCTCAGCTGGCTTCTGAAGAGGGTGACTGTTGAACAGGAAGTGAACAGGTTCATTGTTTTCATCTTTGGCGAAAGGTACACCAGACTGAATAAGTGCTTCAAGAGCTCCTGAAGGCGGCAGCCAGTCAGAAAAGGTGATGAGAGTCAGGATGTTTTTCTCCAAGTTCCTCCCAAAGAGGGACAGGATGGTATCAAAGATGTACTTCTGACTGGGACTCTGGCGATTTTGAGATGCCTTCACCACAAGGCAAACTGCATCTATTTGATCAAAACCACTAAAAGATTTTAGTAACTTATACAGATTCTGAACCGTGATTTTATCTTTCTCAGGACCATCTGTGTCTCCAAATCCTGGTGTATCTATGACTGTAAGGGAAAAGGGGACAGATAGACTCTCCAGTCCATGAATCTCATAGGCCGTGACTGCAGTGGTTTGAGATCCAGTTTTGCCTTCATCGGGAATGATGACAAATCTGATGTTGTCTTCCCATTTTACACCCAGCACATAGTTGACCATCATATTGATGAGCGTAGATTTTCCTGTGCTGGCTCCTCCAAACATGATTATCGTTCTTCTCTTTTTTACTGTGTTCTTTTGTCCGAACAAGCATTTCTTGACTCGTCCATCTTCACTCAGATCTTCCTTGACCATGTTCAGCAGGTATGTTTCTCTGGGTTCTGCTGCAATCTGTTTACTGGTCTCAATCACATCTGACCACTTAGATCTCGCTTCTTCTGTTGTTACAGAGTCACTAAAACATTAAGAGAAATAAAGTTACATTCCTTTCATTATTCAAACTGCAGCAACATCCTGGAGACAGTGTAGGCATTCAACAAAAACACTGTCCAAAACAAACAGATATACAAAATATCATCTTGGGAGGGCAGGAAAAAAAATGTGTATCATTATGTATTGTTTAATTTTTAATTCTAAAAAAAAATTTCTGCCTTGGTGAATGTTCTGCATGAATCCAACAGGAAAGTGCTGACATCTATTCAGTGTATGAATGGCACCGTAGAAATATTGCAGGGCACATTATTTAAAAGCTCCCTCACCATATGCTTGCACCAGCACATTCACGCGAATGACTCAGACCAAAGGTAAAAACCCAGTTTAAGAAATTCTATAACTTTGATTTGCAATACTTGAAAATACCCATATAAAATCAACCAACAAACTATATACTATATGCTTTTGTAACAGCAGTTAGATATCAGTAGGCCTACCTTGTGTGAGATTTTTCCATTATCATGTCCTCCAGTAAAAGTACTCTTGTAAGCACATAAAGATCATAAAGACCATCCCTGCATAAAAAAGGAAAACATCATTCTTCCATTCAATATTCTTTGAGAAACCTCACAGAGAGATATTTAAATAAGAAGGTCACTTCATTACCCACCTCAAATCACCAAATTTCAGAAAATGTTCCCAACTGACCATCTCAGATTTGCTTTATGCCTTCACAAATTACAGTTTTTTACAACCGCTATGACCCATTGTTCAATACTTTTAACGCTTTTTCAAAACTCTTCACACAGTTAGCACAACATCAGCCTGTGTGGGCTATACAATTAACACAATTCTTGTTCTTTTGACACAAAATACACACATTTTACACGTTAAAAATTAGTTTTAACTCCTTTTACACACAAGCTCAAACAAGACCAAAACAGTAGATGTTAACTGGTGAATTTTCAATTGCTTTAACGCAGTATGTCAAAACACAAAACCTCATGTTCAAAACTAATGGGTTGAAGATTACTTTGATCGCAGCTGATTCCCATCTCACCTAGCTCAGGTGCTGGGCTTTTTTCAATCACATCACCAATCACATCACCTATATTTACAGGTGGATCTTGTGAGGGAAAAGAACAAAAGACAAGACAAGGGACAAGGTGGAGGACTTGCAAAAAACAAGTGAGAAATATGCCTAGAGTTAGAGGTGGAGGGAGAGTTAGGATGCGTGGTGGGGCTGGAGAACGTGTGCAGCCAAATCTCAGCCGGAGCACAGTGGCATCCATTGTCCGGATTTTTCGAGCAACCAACAGGTAGATTACAGTATACTTTACTGTATTGTGTAATACTACTGAACAGTGTAACATGAATTACAGTAACTGTATTCTTCTGGCCCTTACAGTAATATATACTGTAACTTTGTTCCTTTACTAAGGGTTCAACGTTTACGTCCTTCAGGGGGCAGAGGCAGGCTTCTAAATGAAGAACAGGAGCTTGCCATTGTCAACATGGTGATTGCAAACAATGAAATAAAACTGAAAGAAATTTGGGCCAATATTTTACAAGACAACCTTGTCTTTGCAAACATCAGAGCAATCAGCCTTACATCTATTTCTCAGACTCTGACTAAACACAGAGTCCTGATGAAGCAACTTTATAAAGTCCCTTTTGAAAGGAACAGTGTTCGCATCAAGGAACTCCGTCACCAATATGTCCAGGTAAGGTTATTACTGTAAATCCAAAATACATTGTACTCCAGTAATTGTGTGTTTTGCAGTAAACTACTATGACCCTATATACATACAGTAAAGTACTCTATATCATTTACATACATTTTGTTTGATTGCTTACAGAGAGTGATGGAGTTGTAGACCAATCAAGTCCCACATAACATAATATACATTGATGAGGCTGGCTTCAACTTGGCCAAAAACGTAGGCGGGGCAGAAACATCATTGGTAAAAGAGCCACGGTTACTGTGCCAGGCCAGAGAGGAGCCAACATCACCATGTGTGCAGCAATATCTAACAATGGTGTGCTCCTGCATAAAAGTCAAATTGGCCCCTACAACACCGAACGCCTTCTCCAGTTTTTAGATGAGCTGTATGGTAGACTGGTACCTGAGGGGGAAAGAGAACAGGGTGAGTTGGGGGGCAACTTGCTAACATACGTGATCACCTGGGACAATGTGGCATTCCACCATGCACGTGCAGTCACAGCTTGGTTTGATGCCTATCCCAGGATGATGTCCCTTTTCCTTGCCCCTTACTCCCCTTTCCTCAACCCTATACAGGTTTTTTTTTTTCAGCCTGGAGGTGGAAAGTATTCGATCACCATCCACATGACCAAATGTCCCTCCTGGATGCAATGGCTGCTGCATGCCAGGACATCACAGCTGACAACTGCCAGGGCTGGATAAGGCATGCAAAAAGATACTTCCCAAGATGCCTGGCCAGAGAAGACATCAGGTGTGACGTCGATGAAAATATGAGGCCCAATGCTGACGATCGAGCAGATTAGCTTCTTTTTTCTTCCTCTTTTAGAGTGATTTCTTCTGCTCCTTTTTCTTTTTGTGTATATGACAATACAGTAATGAATGACAGCTAAATGCTGATTTTTTTTTCCTCTTTACTGTAAGTCATTTTCATTTCTAATACAGTAAAATGTTTACTGCAAATCCTGTCTTTTACTGTTGTCTTCTTTCATTAACAAAAATTTTCTTGGGCCCCCCCTGCCCCAAATACAAGCGCACCCTCGAGCGCAGACAAGCAGACAATAGCAATGTAATCATGGAGGTGCTCACCATGCAAATCTCATTCTGCAAACCTGCCTGTAATTAGCACCACGGACAGCAGAGGAAGCGCCGGAATAATCAACACTAATCTAACAGCCTGCATTGGACTCAAAAGAAAGGACCACAGCCTGATCTCTCCAACTACCACACATCCGAAATAGCTTTAGACACAGTAAGTTATGTCGATAAGCAAAGAACAAATAGCCATCCAGAAAAGCATGGTGGCTCATTACATGCCGCTGATACTTTATTAATGAGGAAAATATTAATTACATACACTACAATATGAGCATATTTCAAGTCTCAATACTTGCAGAGATCCCCCAGCAGGTCTCACGGGGAGACACCGGTCCGTGCATAATTACGCGCGAGGCACAGTAGTGTAACTTAACTGATGATTTAAATCTCCAGACACGCCAACAGGATCGGTCTTAATGTTCTATGCGCATATGAGAGGTAAAAATTACTTGACTATACATTTAAGTGATGGTGAGCTTACATTAGCCTCCCGGTACACATTAACATTGCAAGCATTCGATGAAGCTGGACCATGCGTAAAAAAAACGATCTAATTTAGTCAGTTTAGCACTATGCTCATCCTTTTCCCTTCCTCTTTTGGGTGCCGCTTTTTTGTTTGGGCCTACTTAACATTATGCTGCTATGCTAAGTTTATCATTTCCTCAATATAGAACACTTGCCTCTTGCTAAAAGGATAAGGAGAAATTGACGTGACGTCAACGCAAGTTCTTATAAATGACAGGGAACAAGGTCATTGGACCAATTAGTATTTCCCAGCAAGCCCTCTTCCTTCAGAACTACAGAGGACAGCAAGCAAAGCAATTTAGAGGTGCATACCAATAATATTTATTTAAAAAAAAACATACAGTTTTATAAAATTTCAATGAGGCAAACCCCCCCCCCCCCAAAAAAAAAAAAATTAAATTAAAAAAAAAACACACACACACACACACACACACACACACACACCAAAACCGTGAAAGTGGCCTTTGGCAAGTAAAGAGCGGTATATATTCTGAACACACAACACTGAATGACTGCTGGTAAAGGATGTGTTATTTTTAAGTATTAAGAATGATCAACGCAGAGAGTAATGTTCCCGAGTGTTATGTTGCATAACATTTTGTTGGGCCCCTTACACCGGCTGGGCCCCGGTGCAATGCACCGCTTGCACCGTTGACAGTTACGCCACTGGTACCTGCTAATTCCAGGTCTTTCAGAAGCTCTCCTTGGCTGTTGGACAACTCTTCTGATTATTCTTTTGACTAGTCTGTCAGAAATCTTGCAAGGTTTATGGTGAAATAATGTCCTTTCCAATTCCAGTTTATGGCCCTGACGGTGCTCACTGGAACATTCAGAAGTTTAGAAATATGTCTGTAACCAATGCCATCAGGACATTTTGCAACAATAAGGTTGTGAAGGTCTTGAGAGAGCTCTTTGCTTTTACCTATCATGAGATGCTTCTTGGGTGACGCCTTGGTAATGAGAAACCTTTTTATAGGCCATCAATTAGGACTAAAGCAGCTGATATTAATTTGCACTGATGGGGGGCAGGATTGCTTTGTAAATACTGACAGATTTCAGCTGGTTTCTTGGCTTTCCATGCCTTTTTGCACCTCCTTTTCTTCATGTGTTCAATACTTATTACCTGTGTCATTCCACATTATTACACATTACTTTATAAGGAAATGTCCTGTTTTCCCATCATTCCAGCCCACTTTCGTAAACTTGCCCAAAGTTCTTCAAATTTTGAGTTAGAATGAGCAATACATGTTGAAAGATCATATTTTGACTTTTTTCGTCTCTTGCAAAGTGTTGATAAAGAATGAGAGACAGTGAAAGACACCCCTTTTTAGCAGATCTCATGTCAGTTGAAAGTCTCCAAAAAAAACCTCATCAGAATTTTCTTACCTATTATTGCAATAATGTATCCAAAACTCATATGGCAATATCTACACATAATAAACAATGAAAAACAGGCAAAAGTATCACATTTTATTGCATGACTTCTGACCTAGATACAGTTAACAGCAGCCTACATTACTATCAGAAGTCACTTCATCATGCACTTTCAAAGTTAAAAACATCAACCTTGCCCTCATCTAGGATTCTAATCTTTGATATATGTTGTACATACTTATCATATCTAACATGTATTTCAAGCAGTAGAATCCTAGAAGAGGGCAAGGTTGATGTTTTTAACTTTGAAAGTGCATGAAGAAGTGACTTCTGTAGGCTGCGGTTAACTGTGATGGTTCTGCCCTGCAGTCCCTCCCCCGTCCTGCTGTCTTCGCCTCCACTTCAACGAGCCACACCTGTTGCTCGTTGAAGTGGAGGTGAAGTGTAGAGTATTTAAGAGCTGCACTGCCAAACTGGCAGTGCAGCTGCATTCTGGCGTTTTTAGCTCCGTGTGTGTTGCTGCTGCTCCCCTGTCTGTCTTTTGTCCTTTTTAAAGTATATTTATTAAACATCTTTTTGTTTGTACCAGCCTGTGCGAGTGGCTCCCTTCACCCAACCATGACTGTTAACTGTATCTAGGTCAGAAGTCATGCAATAAAATGTGATACTTTTGCCTATTTTTCATTGTTTATTATGTGTAGATATTGCCATATGAGTTTTGGAAACGTTATTGCAATAAAAGGTAAGAAAATTCTGATAAGGTTTTTTTGGAGACTTTCAACTGACATGAGATCTGCTAAAAAGGGGTGTCTTTCACTGTCTCTCATTCTTTATCAACACTTTGTAAAAGACGAAAAAAGTCAAAATATGATCTTTCATGTATTGCTCATTCTAACTCAAAATTGGAAGAACTTTGGGCAAGTTTACGAAAGTGGGCTGGAATAATAGAAAAACAGGACATTTCCTTTATGGGCTTTTTTTTTTTTTTTTTGAAAATTTTGTATTTGTGGATTACTTGCATTGTTACTGACATCTGGAGGGTATTCCATCAAGCAGGCAAAAGGAAAATCCAGACTTAAATGGCCAAGTCTAGCTTATGATAGAAAGAGTTCAGTTCCATCAAAGTGGCTGAGATTAGCCCCACATCGGTAACCATGGAAACTATAGTTCTGGCTAAGCCTGATACATCCAGCCAAGCTCAGATTTCTGTTTCATCAACCTGAGCAAAATCTCCGTTCCATCAAGGTGGTTAATGTGAACCCCAGCCTAGTAACCATGGTAATTTAACCTGCAGGGCAATCCTGCCCTGTAGCAGGTTTAAGGTGAGGATTAGCTTCATCTATGTACAAAGAATGTCCAATAGACTGGAGCAGACACCCAAAAGATAAATAAGATAATTCCAATAAAGACAAAATCTAACTTTAAAAAAATTAATAAAATTCCAATCGGCTGGCAAATTATCTAAAATTTTCGCAGCAATCAGTTGATAAATATGGTATCACTTTCGAAAATAAATTTCGAAATCTGGTGAATTTCAGTAAGCCTATTTCCATTCAATTTGTCCCTTTCATGCGGGATATTTTTATTACTAGAACATAGATAACATTTCAAATGTTGAAACTTAAACATCTTATATTTTTATGCACAAAATGAGCTTATTTCAAATTTTCTGGCTGCAACAAGTCTCAAAAAAGTTGGGACACAGGCAAAAAAGGGCTGAAAAAGCTATTAATATATATAAGAGAATCAGCTGAAAGAACATTTAGCAAGTAATTAAGTTAACTGGCATCAGGTGTGTAACATGATTGGCTATAAAAGGGATGTCTTAGAGAGGCTGAGTCTCTCAGAAGTAAAGATGGCCGGAGGCTCTCCAACCTGTGAAAGCTTGCGAAAAAAAATTGTGGAATACTTTAAAAACAATGTTCCTCAACGTCAAGTTGCAAAGGCTTTGAAGGTCTCATCATCGACAGTGCATAACATAATCAAAAGATTCAGAGAAACTGGAAAAATCTCTGTGCGTAAGGGACAAGGACGAAGACCTTCACTGGATGCCCGTGATCTTCGGGCCCTCAGACTTCACTGCATCACTCACCGGCATGATTCTGTCATTGACATTACTAAATGGGCCCAGGAATACTTCAAGAAACCACTGTCTATAAACACAGCCCGCCGTGCCATCCACAGATGCCACCTAAAACTCTATCATGCAAAAAGGAAGCCATTTTTGAGCATGATCCAGAAGCGCCGGCATGTTCTGTGGGCTAAGGCTCATTTAAAATGGACTGTAGCAAAGTGGCAAAGTGTCCTGTGGTCAGACGAGCCCAAATTTGACATTATTGTTGGAAATCATGGGCGTCGTGTCCTCCGCGCAAAAGATGAGAAAGACCACCCCTCCTGTTATCAGTGTTCAGTTCAAAAGCCAGCATCTCTGATGGTATGGGGATGCATTAGTGCATATGGTGTGGGACACTTGCATGTTTTAAAAAGCACCATGAATGCTGAAAGGTATATAAAGGTTTTAGAGCAACATATGCTCCCCTCCAAATGACATCTATTCCAGGGAAGGCCTTGAGTATTTCAGCAGGACAATGCAAAACCACATACTGCAGCTATTACAACAACATGGCTTCGTAGTAGAAGAGTCCGTGTGCTGAACTGGCCTGCCTGCAGTCCTGATCTTTCACCGATTGAGAACATTTGGCGCATAATTAAATGAAAAGTCCGTCAAAGGAGACCCAGAAATCTTCAGCAGCTGGTAGCCTGTATTAAAGAAGAGTGGGATCAAATTCCAATGGCTAAACTCAAGAAATTTGTCTCCTCAATGCCCAGACGCCTCCACTCTGTGTTAAAAAGAAGAGGGGATGCTACAGCATGGTAAACAGGCCCCTGTCTCAACTTTTTTGAGACCTGTAGCAGCCATCAAATTTGAAATGAGCTCATTTTGTGGATAAAATTGTAAAATTTCTCAGTTTCAACATTTGCTATGTTATCTCTGTTCTATTGTGAATAAAATACTGGCTGGTGTGATTTGAAAGTCATTGCGTTTTGATTTTATTCACAATTTACACTTTGTCCCGATTATTTCGGAATTGGGATTGTAAATAAATAAATAACTTGAATTCAGAGATATATGTTGGAACTTAACATATGGATTATGAATTGAGTTGCTTCTTGTGTTGTCTTTTCAATTCAATGTTATCAAGAGTGCCAATCATTCAACACCTTGCTGTAATTCAGTTCAGCTCAGAGACCTCTAACCAGGCTCGGTTTTAATACACAATAGCATGGGGAGAAGCGTGAGCACCTGCCCTGTTTCCGAGAATTTGAACAATCATCGGGCCGACAAGTCAAGCCATGTTTATGAGTCAGAACTCAAGCCAAGCTATGAGTGTGCCCAGAGCAGGAATGTCAGCTGGGCACTTAAAAAATGTGAGATTCCTGTTTGTTTGAACTCAATCAGACATGCAACCAGTGGCAATGGCTGAACAGAACACTGGGTGGGGAGGGTCGAAAACATCCCTTGAAATGGATGATAATTCGCTGGATTTCAATCATTGTTCTTGAGTAGCATGTTTTCCAACAATATGAATAATCCATTGGCAGTTAAACACACAGCTTCCTTTTTAATGAAATGTTAAGGCGAGTAAATGATACATTAAAAAAAAAGGTTTATTCACTTGCCTTGATAGGCTACACTTCACTAAAAAAAAAAAAAATTAATTAATTGATTAATTAAACTACTCTGGATTTTCTGCATTACCTTTCATCAACCTTTCATCATAGGCCATCTGACCAATACTTCAGGATTGTTCAAATTAAAACAAAGTGGAAAATCTGCACATTTTTGCATCTTCACGAAGATAAGTAGCTAAACCTGAGAGAGGTGAGTTAAAGTATCTTTAATCAAGAAAATGACAGAAAACAGATCAAGCCTAATTACCTCCGCCAACGAAGTTGGGGCGGAGGTTATGTTTTTGCCCCTGTTTGTTTGTTTGTCTGTTTTTGAACAACATAATTTAAAAAGTAATGCACGGATTTGTCTGAAATTTTACGGATGGATTGCTATTACATTAAGGATGGACCCTATTGATTTTCACCGCGATCAGCCATGTTGAAATCCTATCACACGCGATAACTCAAAAAGTAATGCACGGGTTTGTCTGAAATTTTGTGGGTGGATTGCCATTACATCAAGGATGGACCCTATTGATTTTGACTGTGATCACTGAAAAAATATGGCCGTCACGGCAGCCATCTTGAAATCCTATCACACGCGATAACTCAACTTTGCTCCCACTCATGCACATTTGGATTGTGCCGCCTTGGCAGAGGTTTGCACTCTATGAGTCAGTTTAAAGGCATGTTTTACACCCTCCCTGTTTTCTGTCCGCTGGTCGCCACTGCACACAACTAAACATTTACTGAGTACATAATTAATATTCCTCTGTATTATTTGAAATGTGCAGAAATGTTGTGGCATGCTCAAAATGTCCCTCCACCAGCTCAGAAATTGTGACGCAAAAATATTTCAAGTATAGTTAATAGTTTCAAACAAGAGCCCATGCTACAAATATGAGCATACTACAAATTTATTTTTTTAACGTCCCGCACCTTATGAAACATGCAATTTGTAAAATGTTCCGCAACATGAATTACAGAATGAAAAGATGTCATACAAAGTCAAATTCTCACCTGTGTTTGTTAGGACTTCTTTGGAGCAAATAACTGCATTTACCTGTTCGGCTTAACTTTCATAAGCAACCTTGGCTTAAGAAATACACCCTAACTGTAATCTGCTGTGCCGCTGAGTTATGTTGCCCCACCACCTAGTTATTTGTGAATATCATCTGCATGCACTCATGCCAATTGGATGAGAGGTACTGATTCTAAAACACTTTTACTTTCATTTACAGTCACGGCAAGGGGAAGAAAACACAGGTAAAAAAAAACCTGCGGAAAACGGATGCACAAAAAGTTGGAAATTCTCTGTATATTCAAGGCAGCATACAGACAGAGTGACAGGAGAGGGAGGCTCCAGTTCACAAATGATATGAAATATAACCCATGCAGCAACTTGTAAAGGAACACACTGTCACAACTCTGGTGGGAATCCCTTGCATGTCTCTGCGCAATTCAGCACCTTGTACACTGAACAAAAATATAAATGCACAAAGTGATTTTTTTCGAATTATTTTTTATCAATCGGGAAATATTTCAACAAAACAATTATTATTTTATTCTTGCCTTAATATTCAAGCAACAGAAACATGACTAACAATTTACTGTACACAATTCATGAGTTATCACAGCCTGAACCCAACAGGGGTCAGCGGGCAGAGTTCACAGCACTCAGTAGCGAGTGTGTCCACCATCACGTAAAGTGGTACACTTCCGGCGCATGGAGTTCACAAGGTTGTCAATAGTGGCCTGTGGAATGTTGTCCCATTCCTCCTGCAGTGCAACTCGGAGCTGGCATCAGCGTAACGCTCGCCCACACGTCGCCATACGCGTTGTCTGCTATCAGCGCTGTACAGTTGGAATCGCGATTCATCGCTGAATAACATCGTCCTCCACCGTGCAAGCGTCCAGCAAAGGTTATGGTTGGCCCAGTCGAGTCTGTACCGATGGCGGACGGCGGTCAGGTCGAGACCTCGGTGCAGTCGGCGGGCTCGAAGGTCTGCCTCCCTCAGGCGGTTTCGGACAGTCTGAGCTGATATCTGCCTGTTGTGCAGTCCGACGGCCTCGTCAGCTGTCCTGGTGGCTGGTTGGAGCCGATCGCGAAGGTGCTGGAGCCGCACGTGCCGATCCTGTGCGGGCATGGTCACACGTGGTCGTGGGGCATGTGGACGATTCACAGTGCTGCCAGTCTCTCTGAATCGACTTCTCAACTGGCTGATGGTGGAATGACGCACATTCGTGCGCTGACACCGCTGTCACAGATATCCCAATGGCACGCTCTCTCATGACTTGTGACATCTGTGGCATTGTGACTTGTGACAAAAGTGCTCATTTTGCCGTGGCCTTTCATTGACCCTGGTGCAAGGAGTGCCTGTGTATTGGTCACGCTGACTGACCAACTCAATGTTATGCTCTATGTGGCTCAGGGGTGGAATAACTCAATGAGTGAGTAATCACATAGGGAGTGGTCAATGAGCAGTGGGTCACCAGAATTGAGCAAAACAAATCATTCAGTACAGCAATAAACACTATTTGTGGGCATATATCATTATAGGTCAAATTAACTCAGCATTTTTCGTTTGTGTGCTTATATTTTTGTTTAGTGTATGTCTATTACGTGTATGTGTGCTGTGATTGGATTATGACTTTTGTGTCTCTCCCCGTCGTATTGTGGTTGCACGCTTCACGGTGGCAATAAGAGTATTTAAGCCCAATAGTTGGACAAGCAGTGTGTGTGTGCATGTGTGTGTGTGTGTGTGTGTATATATATATATATAGGGGTGGAACGGTTCACAAAATTCACGGTTCGGTTTGCATCACAGTTTTGGTGTCATGGTTTTCGGTTTAGTATGGTATTTTTTTTTTTTTTTTTTGTACAGCAGGAGGGGAGACAGTCAATTTCAACATGCTTTTCATTTATTCAGCAAAAAAAGTTCACAAAAAACAAAAATTCTGGCTAGAACATTAGGAACATATAATGATCTGGAAATAAGTACGTGGCAGCCGTGATAAGTCTATTCCAATTCCTTAAATGTTAAGGAAAGGTTTCTCTGTGCTTCTTAATTTTCCTCCTTTAGCATAAGGTACATAGGACCATCCTTTTCGAAAAGGATATACCGATATCTCACAATTCCGTGTGGCAGCAATATTTAAAGCGACTACCATTTATCTGGCCAATCACTAAAACAAATGAGTATGACGGGCGAGAGACGCATTATCACGTTGCTGAGTGTAAGTGCATTCAGATTCTCTAATTAGCACGCTTGTCTTCTTAAACTCTTATGAATTCCGCTTTACACTTTTCCTTTACCTTAAGATATTTCCTCAAAGGTGAAAGAAAAGTAGTTAGGAATCAGTGGATAGGTGGATGTAAACTACTACATCTAAAGGAAGCAAGGTTCTCCTTTACCCTATACAGTTCATCATATTAGCACCTACATTGCTGTCCTTTCTCATATTGATAGTTCACATATATGTGCTCTAGCAGACAACATTTTAAAACATAATCAACTATCCACTAAAGAAATACACAACATGTCATTTCTGTTAGCGCCCATTGTATGCTAGCACTGCGCTGACTACATCGCCCTGCTTAGTCTCTGAGTCACAGACATTCGCGGCTGAACGAGCATCGGTTTGTAAATTCAGTCAACTGAGAAGCTAGCTTAGGTTAGCTCGCTAGCTAACAAACTAATGTTACATAATGATTTTTAAGAAGTATTGCGAGCACACTACCTAGCCAAGTAATGTGAACTTAGTTATGTGATTGGCGCTCGACTAGCCTATTACAGTGCTGAGCCATACTGATTTAATCAGCATTACACTTGGTATTTAGTTTGGCTGTGTGAAAACATCGAGACGAGACGCAAAGCATTCAAAAATCAATTTCGACCATCTTTCTGGCTGTCCATTTGTTAAGAACAGACGGAAACTCCAAATGCAGATCAAACTCAGCAGGGCGTTTTAGACGTGGGATTCGATCCCTTACTCATGGTCAGTTCAGAAAATAGTCAGAAGCCAGCAAACAGATACAGGTGAGCAGAATCGTAATCAGTAATACAGGCCAAGATCGGGAAACCAGGAAATCAGTCCGCACAAAGACAATGAACAAAAAAGGGGGAAAATAAACTAAAGGAAGGAAGGGAATGAGGAAAAGGGTAAGGGGAAAATAGGGAAGGAGAGATTAGGGAAACTAACTAAACAATTGGAGCACAAGGGCAAAGGGAATACAAGGACCTATCAATCACACAGCAATCTCACTTCAAACACAAAACTAAAATATACAGACTGATACAAACAGACAAATACTTTCAAAAGAGCAATCACAAACCAAATAGCGCAGAGACGAACCAACCAGACAGAGTCAAGGGAAGAACGAATCAACTTGGAACAAAGGGGAAATGGGATATTTAAGCACAAGACAATTAACGTGATTGCCTGACTAGATAGGGAACAGCTGTGGCAGGAAGCCAGAGAGGGGCGGAGCCAGGAAGAGCAGGACAGGGATAGGCGAGTAGAATGGAAAGGGCGTGGAAACCTATGCTAATCTGCTCTACACACCCAGGCCCTGATTCTAAACTACTCTCAGGTGCAGACAGGCAGCAAGAACAGAATGAAGGAAGTTAGAATCACCTCACCGAATTAACAGGGGAATTAGTGTGTTAACAAGGACTGACAGGAGGGAAGAACACAAGGGTTTACACTGACAATGACAATCAATCAGAACAATACACAATCACTCAGAAAAATAACAAAAGGTACATAAATGAAAATAAAAACTAACAATAATGAAAACTAAAAATAACAGGCAGACAAAATCCTACTTTCTAACACCATTACACTAACCCAGGCGTGGCACAGATGACAAGATAGATAGGAATTTTCTTCCGGCTTAGCTCTTTGTTTTGTTCATGTTGTTTTTCTTCTGGCACGAGAGAAAAATGAAAGTGAAAGTATTAAAGTATTTTTTTTTCTGCATATGTTCATCCCCCTTGTGCCACTAAGCCAATGGGCATGATAGAATGCAGGTGTTTTAAGCCAATGCATTTAACAGCTGAATTCAAGTGGCCAACAACACATATCTGCATGGGGAATTCCAACTACTTATGGTGCATTTCTGACATCCTGGGCAGAAAGACAACCTGCCTTGTTGAGAAGCATAGCAAGACACTGTTTTGGACTGTCAGTAATCTGACAAACAGGTGAGAACTTGGCTCTGGGATATTTCTCTTTATTCTTAATGCATTCAGTGGTTTTATGCTGCTATATTTTTGTGTCAGTCAGTTAGCTTTCAAATAAACATATTCATATAGTTTTGAATCTGTAATTAATTGCAATTTGTTAGGCAGCTTGGGCAAGGTTTTGAAGCAGTTGAACGCCCTAGGACTGGACCGGCATTTAGAGTATAGGTTTCAAAATTAAATTTATTATATTAAGACCCTTTCTGTTTTCATCTGCAAAATTGAGGGCATACTTCTTTATCGCTCCTTCTCAGGTGCAGAAAAGGTTGTCCTCATTACGCATGTACTGTATGTATAATTTCTCACTGGGAAACATACTGTGATTGTTTTCTTCATTTTAAGGACGACTGCTTCCCAAGAATTACAAAATGGACACTGCGCAGTCTCAGTCAAGGTAAAAAAAATCCAGCTGCAGATTGTATGGGAGTCATAATATTTGTAAGCAGCAGTTCGTTCCGAACAACACCGGCATTTTTCAGAGCATTGCACTGAATAGCCGTGTTGCATGGACCAGAATTTTTTCCCTGTCTAAATGATTTGTTTGGGCATGAAGTGCTTCAAATGTATGGCAAAGCAGCAATATAATCATATGCCTTCAGCTACAGTCAACTAAAGAACTACTGGCACCCCTAAAGAAAATGTGTCCAAAATCATTGCATAAAATGAATGACTCTTAGAATTAATCATATTTCACTTGGTAGTGTCTAGATCAGAGGTCACCAACCCTGTTCCTGGAGATCCTCTGTGCTGTAGGTTTTCACTCCACCCTAAAAACTCTGCCCATTCAACAGCTAAATATCTGCAATGAGTCAGTTATTAGTTGTGACAAAATGGGGTCGGAGATAAAACGTCAGGAACAGGGTGGGTGACCATCGGTTGAGATTCTATCACTGAGAGGTGTAGCCTACCGGGCTGATGCAGAATTAATACCACATGATTGGATAATTCCTTAAATAGTATTCTGATGCATTTTGACTGTTACAAGGTTGAAATACAAATTAACTGACAAATCCAGGCTATTGGAAAAAAATTGAAAAATGAGTCAACAATGCATATTAATGCTACAATACTGTAGGTCAGAGGTTCCCGCGGGAAGCGAATTTTTTTTTTCCACTAGAGTTTCAGACACCAACAGAAAATCAGTTGCATGCAGCAAATCAGCAACCTTGTTCCGGACCACTGAAGGAGTGTCTTGAGACAGTCGAATTTTTTCTCTTTACTGGCCTTGCACCGAGGTACGGTCTCGGAACCACTGACTGCACAGTCCATTCGCTGCCCAGAATACTGCGATTACATCGTAAATGCCTGCCTTACTCTCAGCATAACTGTTGGCCAAATCATTCATCTAGCCTGCCATTTTCATAAATAAATTGTTATTAATGTAGTTGTTCAAATATTTGAAGCTAGTAAAATGAGCTGGTTACAATCAATGTAGTCTAGCAAAACCCAACTCGCCGCTTTTTTTATCCTGCACTGATCTGGCATATTAATAATAAACTAGTTAGTGGCACCGAACAAAATCCTATGAATATAAAGAAGAAATAACCAAGACTGCGTCAGCCTATTCTCGAAAATATGAATGTGCTGTAGGCCTACAGATTATTTTTATCTAGCCTAGCTACTGAACGTTACAAACATCGGCAGGTTTGGCAAGTGGTGTTCATGAATGTTTTTTTTTTCACACTTCGCTGTCGGCTAATATTGGTTGATTATGAAGCTTTCTTTCTGCATCATAGAAACATTATTTTAAGTAGACGGCTATACTCAGGCAGAGGGGTGTGATACAGCCTAATGATTTTATACTTTAAAAGAGGTTTTGAATTATTAAATCTTCGTGTCCTTCATTTGAAAATGCGGTGGCCGTTTTCAAACCTGCCAATCATTTTTAATGTTTCCAGCTAGGCTAGACAAAAATCATCTGTTCAGAGCATTCATATTTTCTAGAATAAACTGACGCAATCTCGGTTATTTTTTCTTCATAAGTGCAAGGCCAGTAAAGCGAGAAAAATGTAACTGTCTCGAGACACTCCTTCAGAGGTCCGGCACAAGGTCGCTGATTGGCTGTATGCAAGTAAGTTTCTGTTCGTGTCCGGAACTGTAGTGGGGAAAAAAATTTTGCGCGCGGCAAGAATGAATGAATAAATAAATACAGTAAACGACACTGCTACCATAACATGGACAAATTTTTGACGGAGCTCCACGTAAACGCAAAGCAGAGGATGAAACACCGCCAAATGTGCTTCCAAAGCAATTTCCTTCCAAGGCAAAGACTAGAAAATATGACGACACATATTTATCTTGCCTTTGGCTTCACCTGTACAACGGTGGGTAATGAGGAGAGACCGCAGTGTGTTGTCTGTCTTAAACAAGCCTTTAGGTGTTTGGGTTTTTTTTTTTCCTCTCCGGGAGTTGGTCATGTTTTAAAATCCATTTTTGCAGAGAGGCAGTTTTTCAAAAATGCATTAATAGCAATGTTGCTGAATATTAAAAAAAAAGAAACGTGTTACACTGAACATAATTACACAGTTAAGGTGCTTGAAAACAGTTGCACTAAAAATAATTACACCGCAAAGGCGGTTTTTTATTTTGTTATTTATTTCTCATTCTAAAAGTAGTTGTAGTTTATTACAACCTGCAGTTCATGGCAGGTTACTTTTATTTTTTCAAAAAAGGTTGAAGATTATATTAATTACAATGTGTGAAATAAACTGCAATGGACTCTGAAAACAAAATATGTGTATGTATGTCCTGTTTTGTTTTTTTTTTTTTGGGGGGTATAAAATTTTTTCTTATGTACCGGGGGGGCAGCAGAGAAAGTTTGGGAACCACTGCTGTAGGCTATTAGCTATTTGATTAACTACCCTCTTCTGAAGGCACAGGGACAGCTGATAAAAAATTTTCTCTCAGTTAAATGTAGGAACATTGTCACCTTGGGAGGTGCAAATGCAAAGTGAAGAAAAAAGATAGCATTGCAATTTATATTGTTTAATATCTTGAAATTAATTTCTGTTTTATTCATATCTATGAGAAAAGGAAATACATGTACAGCCCCATTTCCAAAAAATTTCTAACACTGTGCTAAATGTAAATAAAACAGAATGCAATGATTTGGAAATCAATTAAAACCCTATATTTAATTGAAAATAGGACAAAGACAATGTATCAAATGATGAAACTGATATATTTTTGTCTTTTGAAAAATATCTGCTCCTTTTGAATCTGATGTCAGCAACATGTTTTAAAAAATTTGGGATGGGACAATAAAAGACTGGAAAAGTTGCATGATGCTAAAAAATGACAGAACTAATTAGCTAATTAGATTATTTAGCAACAAGTCAGTAACAGTATTGGGTATAGAAAGTTTTTCATAAGTGGTACATAATATCATTAAATGATCCTGAGAATCCACAAAAATCTCTGTATGCATGGGAAAAGGCCAAAATCCAATTTTGAATGGCTGTGATTTTCAGGTCAAAATTGAAAATGAAATGTCCACACACTGTTAAGAGCCATCCCAAGAGAGATTGACATTCGGTGCGCAGTTGACCCCCCTGTAATTGAATGAAACTTGGCACATAGGTAGATATGTATGGAGGGTATTTTTGGTCATAATCCAAATGAAAATGAAAATTAAAATAATCAGGCCAAAATTAAACGTTAAAAATAAAAAGCAAATTGAAAAACCTAATGAAACGTAAAATGATAATGTGAAACTACAAAATGAAAATGAAACAAGTAAAATTTCAAATGCAAATACGTAAATGGATAAAACGACAATGAAACATTAAATTTAAAATGCTAATTTGTAAATAGAAATGGTCAAATGGAAAACTTAAATTGTAAAGATGAAATTGAAAATGAAAAAATGGAAATTATCATTTAATTTTCTATTTATGTATGCATTTTTCCGTTACCATTTTACATTTGGCATTTTGCATTTGCCATTTTCCATTTTGATTTTCCATTTGGCTTTCTCATTTGGCGTTTCCATTTTCCATTTGGCTTTTCGGCCTGTATGCAAATAAGGAGGTGTGGCCCAGAGGTCGGGGGGACGGTCTGAACCGGCCGAGTGCAGTGGCATCTTGTGGACAGCAGGGGGCTCCTGACTGCTGAGCCAACCTACAGTCTATGATATAAACTGGCAAAGCAGTATATATGTCTATGCGGTCCGTGTACCTTTAGGCCATTCGTTTTTCGTTTTGATTAAGGTAATGAAAAACGGAGAACGAACTGATTTCCGTTTTTTGTTTTGATGTGGGCAAACCAAAAACGAAAAACGATCTAATTCAAATCTCCCAATTTTCGTTTGGAAATTGGAAATCGAAAAACGGAAAACGATTTTCTATTAAATGATTACTAAACAAAAGTCGGGAAACGAAATACAGCCAATATCTTTTAATAGAGCTTGCTCTGACCTGAGCCGGAAGCAAAATTTTTTCCCCCAGTCTGCTAGTAATGGAGGAATCACTATTGAGCAATCAGAGAGTAGTGAGGTCAATACAAACAAGCGCACGTGGAAGCAGCGTTGATGTCAACAAGCATTATGTTGCTAGCTAGCATCGTGCTGCTACATAAAATGATGTGCGAAATCCTTAGCTCGCTGATTTCCGTTTTCATTGTGCGGTATCGTCACTTGTAATCATATGTTCTCGCCAGCAATGGCCAGATGTCGAAACAGTGATACGTGATATGGCAGTGGATGTGCGTGCTGCTGAGGAACACGGGTCCATTGTTTGACTCACATTACTTTAATTTTTAGCTGGTTAGCTAGGTAGCTACTCCCCTGCGCGCTGGCGAACATTTCGAACAACAGCTGTATAAAACTTGCTTCCAGTTTATTTAACTTTACTAGATTGCCATCGGTAACCAGAAGCTACCAGTCAAGTATTTTTACATGGTTCGTAACGGTTTTAGTGACTTTGTGTTATATCGGAATCGATCGTAATAACAGGCCGTTTTTCAGTTTTCTGCACAAAAAGTGCAAGGAACAATTCAGCTGTTCAAGAGGCGGGTAGCTATCGCGATCAAGTCGGTTAGGGCAAACTGGATGCTCGAAACTTCAGTTCAATAACAACCAAAACAGAGCAATGGATTTCGCAGGTCTTGCAATTGTTGCAGCGCGATGCTAACAGTAGGATCTGTCTTTCTAGTCTTCTGCCAGCTCCCTACTATGCTGCGATTCACCCACTAAATCGCAGTGTGGCACACGGACTGGAGGCCGCATGCTGTTAAGGTCACTATGAACTCGATAGTGATAGTTACCCATTTCACCAACAGCCGAATTGTTCCCCACGCTTTTTGTGCAGAAAACTGAGAAACTGAATAAACTATACCGCGGTTGTTCTATAATGTTCGCCAGCTTGCAGGAGAGCAGCTAGCTAACCAGCCAATAAACTTAACGTGAGTCAAACAATAAAACCATGGTTGTGAAAAGCACCCACACCCATTGCATGAGACATATCAGAGCTACACTACAAAGGGAAAGGTGCATTATGTTGCTTGTATCGTGCGGCAACATGAAAAGACATGCGAAATTCATAAGTCAATGATATCCGTTTTTATCGTACTGTAATGACACTAAACAGTGATATGTCTCGGAAAATGCATCTGCAGACTTTTGCCAAACACGGTTTTGTTGTTTGACTCTCCTTCCATTGATTAGCTACTCTCTTGCAAGCTGGCGAACACGAAGAACAACCGCTGTATAAAAATCGCTTCCGTTTTATTTCA
Organism: Gymnothorax javanicus; assembly: GCA_029692085.1. Lineage (NCBI taxonomy): Eukaryota > Metazoa > Chordata > Actinopteri > Anguilliformes > Muraenidae > Gymnothorax > Gymnothorax javanicus. The sequence continues at coordinate 131,500,696 of CM056197.1, forward strand.
TTTCTCGGTTTTCTGCACTAAAAAAATGCAGGGAACAATTCGGCTGTTTAAGAAACGCGTAGCTATTGCTATCAAGTTCATAGTAACCGTAACAGCTGCATGACGGCCTCCAGTCGGTGTGCCACACTTAGATTTAGTGGGTGAATCGCAGGCAGCATGTAAGTAAGCTGGGAGAAGAGTAGAAAGACATATCCCACTGTCAGCTAACATCACGCTCCTACAATATGACCTGCGAAATCCATTGCTCTGTTTTGGTTGTTATTGAACTGAAGTTTTCGCGGCCCAGTTTGCCCTAACCGACTTGATCGCGATAGCTACCCATTTCTCGAACGGTGGCGAATTGTTCCTTGCACTTTTTGTGCAGAAAACTGAAACACAGTCTGTTATTACGATTGACTCGATATAACACAAAGTCAATAAAACCGTTACGAACCATGTAAATACTTCACTGGTAGTTTCTGGTTACCGATGGCAATCTAGTCAAGTTTAATAAACTGGAAGCAAGTTTTATACAGCTGTTGTTCGTAATGTTCGCCAGCGCGCAGGAGAGTAGCTACCTAGCTAACCGGCTCAAATTAACATAACGTGAGTCAAACAATGGACCCTTGTTCGTCAGAGGCACACACATCCACTGCCACTGCACTCGGCCGGTTCAGACCGTCCCCCCGACCTCTGGGCCACACCTCCTTATTTGCATACAGGTTGAAAAGCCAAATGGAAAAGGCAAATGGAAAATGGAAACGCCAAATGAGAAATCCAAATGGAGAAGCCAAATGGAAAATCAAAATGGCAAATGCAAAATGCCAAATGTAAAATGGTAACGGAAAAATGCAAACATAAATAAAAAATTAAATGATAATTTTATCTTTTCCATTTAAGCTTTTGATTTAAGCATTTCCATTTAAGCCTTTACATTTCCCATTTTGAGTTTTACATTTGTTTCCCTATTGCTATTTAAATTTTCATTTTCAATTTCATCTTTACAATTTAAGTTTTCCGTTTGACCATTTCTGTTTACATATTAGCATTTTAAATTTAACGTTTCATTGTCGTTTTATCCATTTACGTATCTGCATTTGAAATTTTACTTGTTTCATTTTCGTTTTGTAGTTTCACATTATCATTTTACGTTTCATTAGGTTTTTCACTTTGCTTTTTATTTCTAACATTTAATTTTGGCCTGATTATTTTAATTTTAATTTTCATTTGGATTATGTCCAAAAATACCCTCCATAGATATGGGTGTCTCGCAGAAAAAGCCAAATTTTTTAGGTCGGTATCTCACTTTGCCTGCCGATAGCGCCACTTGGAAGCCACTTAACACTGGGCAAAATACCTCGGAATCCGAAGATATCTTGACCCCGCATATTTCGTGACGCGCTGCATATTCGGACGTATTCGGCTTTATCCAGATCATTGACGAATCCGGGCGTGTTTTGAGTCAAGATTTGTTCATCCCGTATCGGGACCGTATTTACGGTAAAACATTTTAAGACACATAGGGTGTAAGTACCGGAATACAACATTTCTAGAGCAGCAATGTCAAACTTTAACAAATAATAAGTTGCCTTTTAAAAGTGTAGCCTATTCAAGCCGTCTCTAGAGCTTTTACTGTCCTTGCCTCAGTATGAATTTAAAGTGCTATTCACTTCCATCAACAACAAAATATTTGGAATTGTGTTTGCTTAGTTTATCACGGGTATCTGTCCAATTCCAAAGGATAGCCTATTTGACGCTATTACAGGCTGCGCTAAAGCATGCCAGTTTGTTTAAGCCTATTTACCAGGTAAACGGACGGTTTAAAGAATCCAGTGGCACATTAATGTGACACCACCACTAAATGAAATGGACTGAACAAAATACCTCGGAATCCGGAGGTATCTTGACGCCATATATTTCATGACACGCTGTGTATTCAGACCGTATCCGGCAGTATCCTGATTTCTGATTTTCCGGGCGTGATTTGACTTTGAGTCAAGGTTTGTTTATCACGTACCCCAACGTATACGGAAACACATTTTAAGGCTCATGGAGTGTGAGTACCTTAACGGGGCATAATTGCATGGAGAAATGTTCCCCGTGTTTTCCCCATTTACGACCTTTTAAATGTCTATTCCAGGGGCGTCACCTTTTTTACTGCCCGTGCCCCAGTATGAATTTGAAATGTCATTCACTTTCATCGCTAACAAAAATTTGGCATTGCATTTGTTTGGTTTATCACGGATATCTGTCCTATTCAGATGGATGTTTAATTCCAAATTAAAGTTACGTGCAAAATGGCCTGCGTTTAACTCCTTAACTCGTTTAACTTTAATCCGTTTTCATATTTAACTTTGAAACTACCGAGGTCTATATCTTAAGTGATATCAATATTATGGCGCATAATGGGCATATAAAGAAAGAAACAAGAGAAGAGCGCACACCAAAAATTGTAGAGGTGCTGACAACGGAAAAAACAAACACTATATAAAAAGAAGCAGTCGCACACTCATGGCCACGATGCAGTAAGTTTAATACATAACCAACGTTTCGACCACAGTCTTCCTCAGGGTTTAAGGCTATAATGAAGATCAACTGAATGTAGCAATTGGTAAAATTAATAAGATTCCTAGATCGAAACTCTCGCGAGGCCCTGCTAAGAATAAAAGTGATAATTTAAACGAAGCTCCTTTGTTCATTACAAAATAGTCCTACTCACGTTGTGCTGAAAAGATCAAACCCATTTTACATCGCCATTGGCACATACTAAAATTTGACCTCAATACGAAGAATGTTTTCAATGACCCTCCTCGGGTTGTGTTTTCACGAGGTACAGCGCCCTCCATAATTATTGGCACCCCTGGTTAAGATGTGTTAAAAGCCTTAAAATAAATTCAATTTTTATTGCAGAAGCATACTCTCACACTGAAAATTGTAGAAAAATGTAACCTTCAACTCAAGTGAATTTTAAGGGAAAAAAAATCCCTGACTAAGAAATAATTATTTTTTCATAAAATCACCAGTTCCACAATTATTGGCACCCCTAACAATTCCTAGGAAATAAATGTAATTGAAGTATTTCTGTCATTTCTACAGTAGTTTACAAAGTTGATCAGAGTATCTAGGAACATTTAATTAGTAATTCATCACTTCCTGTTTCCCTGGGGTATAAATATGACGTGACACAGAGGCCAATTCTCTTATCCACTCTTCAACATGGGAAAGACAAAGAAACACACCATTCAAGTAAGGCAGATGTGTGTCGACCTTCACAAGTCAGGCAATGGCTACAAGAAAACAGCCACTCGCCTGCACCTGCCCATATCTACTGTCAGAGGAATCATTAAGAAGTTTAAAACAACTGGAACAGTGGTAAACAAGCCTGGACGAGGACGCAAGGTTATTTTGCCACCACGCACAGTGAGGAGGATGGTAAGAGAAATAAAAAGTTCTCCAAAGCTCACTGTTAAAGAATTGCAACAAATGATAGCATCTTGGGGTCACAAAGTCTCCAAAACAACCATCAGGCACCATCTACATGCCAACAAGCTGTTTGGGAGGCATGCATGGAAAAAACGTTTTCTCACTCACAATCATAAACGCAAACGTCTGGAGTTCGCTAAGCGGTACTGGGACTTCAACTGGGACCGTGTGCTTTGGTCAGATGAGACCGAGATAGAGCTTTTTGGCAAAAAACACTCTAAGTGGGTCTGGCGGAACACAAAAGATGAGTATGCAGAAAAGCACCTCATGCCCACTGTGAAGTATGGGGGAGGATCAGTGATGCTGTGGGCCTGTTTCTCTTCCAGAGGCCCTGGGAACCTTGTTAGGGTGCAATGCATCATGAACGCTTTGAAATACCAGGACATTTTAAATCAAAATCTGGTGGCCTCTGCCCAAAAGCTGAAGATGGGTCGTCACTGGGTCTTTCAGCAAGATAATGACCCTAAACATGTGGCCAAATCTACACAGAAATGGTTCACCAGACACAGAATCAAGCTCCTACCATGGCCATCTCAGTCCCCAGACCTCAACCCCATTGAAAACTTGTGGAGTGAGCTGAAGAGGAGAGTGCAGAGGAGAGGACCCAGGTCGCTGGATGATTTAGAGAGATTGTGCAAAGAGGAATGGTCGAAGATCCCTCTTTCTTTATTCTCCCATCTTGTGAAACATTATATAGAGAAGATTAGGTGCTGTTTTGTTGGCAAAAGGGGGTTGTACAAAGTATTAACATCAGGGGTGCTAATAATTGTGGCACACATGATTTGATGTAAAAGAATGATTTCTTAATGTGGGATTTTTTTCCCACTGAATAAATGCTCTTGAATTAAAGGTTGGATTTTCCTCTTTTTTTCATTGTGGTCCTATATTATTTAGAAAAAAACTGAATTTATTAGAAGCTAAAGAACACATCTTAATCAGGGGTGCCAATAATTATGGAGGGTGCTGTAGAAACCTCAGAGATTACTTAGTCAATTCAAACCTACCGCCTCAAATTGATAAATCGTGTCTTTTAACCCCTATTCCAGGCGGTAACTGTAAGTGTGGAGCATGTGCGCAGTGCAACAGTACCCGTAGGTTTTACCCAACCTCATTCAGGAAAATAATCCCTATTAAAGGTGTTATTTCTTGTGCCACAAAGGGTGTGATTTACATCTTGCCTTGCCCTTGCGGGAAATATTACGTGGGCAAAACCAGACGTTGTCTCAAAGTACGCATCGCGGAACATCGCAGTTCAATTAGAAGTAAAAATTTAACTTCCCCTGTCGCCACTCATTTTATTGAGGCGAGTCACTCTATATCTGCTCTACAATACATAGGTATTGAGGTGTGTCCTAGAAGAGGGGGTGATATCGACAACTTATTATTAAAGAGAGAAGTTTTTTGGATTTTTTCTTTTAACACCCTTGGTCCAAATGGTGTAAATGTTGAGTTTGATTTAAAACCTTTTCGATGATTTTGTTTGGAGGTTCCTTTATATTTGATTTTTCATTTATATACACTGATTTGGCATTTTGTTCCTCCAGAATTTGATGGTTTTGGTATGTATTTCGTGTCTGAGTTGCTTGTGTGTTGCACCTATCAAAACCTCTTTATTTTTTTCTGATTTATCTTCAGGTGTTTTTTTTTTTTTTTTTTTTGGCTGTTTGTAAATTAGATTAATTCCCAGACAAGGGACTCTGGTTTAGAATTTCTCCAAGTCACTTAAATGACAGATCTCAAGTGTATTTGTTTATTGTTCATGATGTTTTTTTAGAAAAAATAATCAATCTTCCTTTGTCTTTTGATATGCTGCAGGTTCCCAGTTAGCCTTTGCTACACTCCAGTTTCAAAAGTGATTGGGGAAACCTGATTGAATGTTCCTGTCTGTCATTATTGCTCAAGTGCCTATTCTCTTTTTAATTGAGTAAACCTGTTTCCTCATTACAGAAAAGTATGTATATTGGTGGTTGAATTACTTTTTCCTTAAACCCTGAGGAAGACTGTGGTCGAAACGTCAGTTATACATGAAACTTACTGCATCGTGGCCATGAGTGTGCGACTGCTTCTTTTTATATAGCATAATGGGCATTAGCATAAATGTCAACCTGGGTAGGATGCGGGTGGTAGAAAATATACGGAGATATCATGAGCCTGGATGCGGATGGTATTTCCTGGGACGTATCCGGAGTTCGTATACGGGTGTGGCTCACGAAAACTACCCCAGCCAGATTGTGACTTTGAAACTTTTTTTTTTGACTTTTTTTCTAGTTGGATCTTGCTAATAAGTATTTAGAAAGTACAAGTGTTATGGGTTTATGTGAAAAAACCATGTGATCAAACGAGCAATAGTTTTTCCGGGGCATGTCCTTGAAGAAGGCTCTCTCAGAATTCAAATTTGGCCCTGTCATTTACGTTATCGGCTGGCTTACCTGTCTTTAATGAAGCTCAATGTAAAGTTAATCAATTCCCAGCCATGTGGAAACCTGTTTTATACTAACCTGACATTCCAACAATGAAATTGACAGAGAAGCTGCCTGCACCTCATTTTAGTAATGTGTCACCTGTTTGAAGTTTGGCCTGAAAATGTGCATGTTAGTTCCGCCACATAACTTGAAAAACTGAAATGTTCCATTACTTATAGTTCAGTGCAACTGCCTGCTTATTAATTTTTAGCTATTTCACATTAAAGTGTAGGTCTTTGTGATTAATCATGTATGTCCTTAAGTGTGTACTACTAAATGCCTCGGCGCACGAGGTTGATTTTTGAATGGTACCAAATGATAGCGTAAATGACACGATCATGAGTCTCAACTATGTGTTCTGAAAATACCTTTATATCATGTTATAGAGCTGTTATATGCAATCAAACCTCATTTTAGTATTATATATCCATAAATCTTTGGTTAAGTACCCCAATGCCATCCCCTGGTGCAGCTCACCTGCACTTATACTGACTTTGACAAGTAAATGAACACAAAACTTCTGAAATTTGCATCAAAACAACCCCTCAAGTCTTTATTTGCCCACTTTACCGCCCACCCCCAAAATCAATCATAATACTTTGTTAAAACAAGTTACATTAGTTTTGCAGACTACAGAAGGCATCACTGCACTAGAAAGCCGAGCAAATAACGTAAATGATGCGAATAACGTAAATGACACTCGTTATGAAAATCTTCAGAAAATCACTACAGCACCCCGGTTTGGAGCTAAAAATGGCATTCTTTACATTAAACTGATTAAATATAGTTAGAAGAACCACCTGGACATTAGAACCATTATGACAAATGACATGGGCGGTATCTGAAGTCATAAAAAAAAAAATCACAATAATCACAGAGATGCCAAGTCTCACGCATTCTGTGTGAGTCTCTGACCTCTTAGTGGCATTCCCGTTCCTGTGCCGTAGTCGGCAATTATTCAATCAACACGCACTGAAGAAATTCACTCGCGGAATTTAAGTCATTGTGCATTAAGTTAATCAGTTTCACGTGCATTACGGTGGATTTCCCCACTAGTGACACGGGAATCGATTATGACTCGGGAATTCTCACGCTTGTCTTTACTGAGGGATTGAAAGCAAAGGAATGGCATAAAGACATTTCAAATGGTCTTACTTCATTTAAAAAATTTAAACGACCATGAAACACATGCATTGTTTCCAATCCCCATGAGTAAAGAGAAGCACGAGAAGTCCGGAGTCATAATTGCTTTCTATGTTATTTGTGGTGAGGTCCACCTTTACGCAAGTGAAACTGAAACTTCAATGCGCAAGGATTTTAATTCCGCGTGGGAAATTCATTAATAAGCATTCATTGAATAATTGCAGACAACGGTGAATAAGCCTAAAAAGTGCGTGAGACCTACGCCAAGTGAGACTTGGAATCTCTGTAATCATAAAAGATGTCATTTACGTTATCCCGATGTGCATACTTTGTTTTCAATCTCCTCGTACTAAACTCACTCCAAACACCACAAATAAGCAGTAAATATGAAGATAACTCATATGTAATCTGATTCAAATGCAAGAACATAAGATGGCAAGTCATTTCAGAGACCTGCAAGCATTGAAAACTGGGCGTTAGAAATTACGAACGAAAAAGTTATTTACGTTATCCCGAAATCCATCCTGGGTACATAATCTAAGGCCAAAACAACACCAAAATACTTCTGAACAGCATTTAGACATCCCTATCGATGATATCATGTAAAGAATTTACATTCAAACAACTTTCCCGATATGTTTTCTCACGAAAGTTTGTCATTTACAATGCAGATGGTCATTTACGTTATCAAGTCAACAGCGTTGTATTCGGCGCAATGTTTCGAAACTCAGACATATTAAAACGTTCTTTCGGTGTAACCATCGAAAAACATCATAGAGAGTTCGGATCTTCGGTATGGTGAATCTCTGACACTTGTTTTACATTAACATACAGTTATTTACACCAATCAGAGTGTAAAAATGGCAAAAAAAAAAAAAAAAAAAAAAACTTACTTTTTTCCGATGTAGCTCAGGTCCTCCGACCCAAAACAGCGTGGAGACGCTTCTGACCAGAAGAGGAAGGTCCGCGGAAAAGGCAAAAGACAGCGCGATAAGATTCAGAGGGGTTACAGCGGTGTTTGGGCTGAAATCCTCCCGTGTTGCTTTGGATAACGTAAATGTCAGATAACGTAAATTACATAAATTTTATATTTTGGGCTATGGAGACGCTATTATACATGTCAGAGCGAATCATAGTTTTGTTTCGTGGTGTTTTGGACCAACTGGATGGGTTTTAAAGGCTGGAAGTACCAAGGAACAAGCAGCTTCGGCACCACGTCGATAACGTAAGTGACATTCTTAAACCGTACGCCGTCGAAGTCATTATATGATCGGTCACCACCTTGAACTCAGTACTTATAGGGTTACTTTTGCTTTATTTCCTTAACTGCTTATTTGGCTATAATATTGAGTATAAGTGGAGTGTTTAATGCTTATTCTAGATTATGTTACTGATAGCTGTTCAGGGATAACGTAAATGACATAATTTCATGGACATTTTACCTAGGAATGCTATGGACACAGGGTCAAAATCAGGAATTTCAATTTGGTATGTCACTATGGCTAAAACTCTATATTTTAGAGGGAAACTTAGTTTTAATCAATAATAAGTGGCCTACATGCTTCAAAAACATGTTTAATCATATATACATTGCCTGTGGACATGCATAAATTCCAGTATTTAAGGTTTTGAGATGACTTTAAGTAGCTATTAGAGGGGGAAATAATGGTCATAGATCCATAAAAGTAATATGTAATATGTCTTTGGAGCTCTACTCATGCTCTTTCCATTAAGCCTATAATCTTAAATGAATTCCGATATTAAGGGATTTTATAGGCAGTGGACAAAATAAAAAGGGGTGGGGTCGTTTTCGTGAGCCACACCCATATGCTCTCCAACCTGTGAAGGCTTGCGTAAAAAATTGTGGAACACTTTAAAAACAATGTTCCTCAACGTCAAATTGCAAAGGCTTTGAAGGTCTCATCGTCGACAATGCATAACATCATCAAAAGATTCAGAGAAACGGGAAAAATCTCTGTGCACAAGGGACAAGGCTGAAGACCTTTACTGGATGACCGTGATCTTTGGGCTCTCAGACGCCACTGCATCACACACCGGCATGATTTTGTCATTGACATTACTAAATGGGCCCAGGAATACTTCAAGAAACCACTGTCTGAAAGATTTCCCAAGACAAAGCTTTTGAAGTTTATTAAAACCAAATAATACAGTTTACCTTTAGGTACCGCTGTATGTTTACAGTTCAGGTCAATGTCTTCAACTTAGAAAATTGATAGAAGATGAATACAGTATCTCACGAAAGTGAGTACACCCCTCACATTTCGACAATTTATTATATCTTTTCAAGGGAGAACAAAACAGAAATGAAATCTGAATATATACTAGAGTAGTCATTGTACAATATGTGTAGCAGTGTAGATTTACTGAACTGTTAAAATAACTGAACAAACAGTCACTATTTCCAAAATAGGTGGCAACAAAAGTGAGTACACCTCACCGTCAACATGCCAAATTGTGTCCGTAGTGTCAATATTTAGTGTGAAAACCACTGTTGTCCTGCACTGCCTTGATTCTCCTTGGCATGGAATTCACCAGAGCTGCACAGGTTGTTGCTGGGATCCTCCTCCACTCCTCCATGACAACATCACGGAGTTGGTGGATGTTGGACACCTGCTGCTCCTCCACCTTCCTCTTGAGGATGCCCCACAGGTGCTCAATGGGATTCAGGTCTGGAGACATACTTGGCCACGCCATCACCTTCACCTTCAGCTTCTTCAGGAAGGCAGTTGTCATCTTGGAGGTGTGTTTCAGGTCGTTATCATGTTGGAAAACTGTTTAGCGGCCCAGTATCCGAAGGGAGGGCATCATGTTCTGCTTCAGAATGTCACAGTACATGTTAGAATCCATTATTCCATCAATGAAGCACAGCTCCCCGGGACCAGAAGCACTCATGCAGCCCCAGACCATGATGCTGCCACCACCATGTTTGACTGTAGGCAGTACACACTTGTCTTGGTACTCTTCACCAGGGCGCTGCCGCACATGCTGGACACCATCTGAGCCGAACAAGTTTATCTTGTTCTCGTCGGACTACAGAAAATGGTTCCCGTAGTTCATGTTCTCGGACTGGTTGTCGTCAGCAAACTGTTTTCAGGCTTTCTTGTGGGCTAGCTTCAAAAGAGGCTTCCATCTTAGCCTACGGCCATGCAGACCAACTTGGTGCAGTGCACGGCGTATGATCTGAGCACTGACAGGCTGTTCTCCCACTGCTGCAACCTAGTTAGCAATGCTGCCAGCACTCCTGCATCTGTTTTCTCATGTCAACTTGTGCACTCGCCGCAGAGCACGAGGACTCAACCTCTTCGGTCAACCCTGACGAGGCCTGTTCTGAGTAGAACCCTTCTTGGAAAACCGCTGGATAACCTTGGCCACTGTGCTGTAGCTCAGTTTCATGGTTTCACAGACCTTCTTGTATCTTAGATCATCTTTGTGGAGAGCAACAATTATCTTTTTCAGATCCTCAGGGAGTTCTTACCCATGAGATGCCATGTTGACCATCTAGTAACCAGAATGAGAGCATTGCACCCAAAGCACCACAATTTAAAACTTCAACATGTTACACAACCTCATATGGCCCAGTCGAACAGACAAAAGCATGAACATGATGAATAAGACACGTTTCATTGCTTGGTGGACCATTACCAATTGGGGTGTGTACTTACTTTTGTTGCCACCCATTTGGAAAAAATGACTGTTCAGTTATTTGGACAGTGCAGTAAATCTACACTGCTACACATATTGTACGATGACTACTCTAGAATATATTCAAGCTTCATTTCTGTAATGTTGTCCCTTTAAAAGATATAATCAATTAATTGTCAAAATGTGAGGGGTGTACTCAATTTTAGTGAGATACTGTAGGTCTCCACTACCACTCACAAAAAGTGACAGTCATATTGCAAACTACTTATCATTAGTAGTCAACTTGAAGTCTGGAAACTTAACCTCACACAAGTTGAAACAACACTTCAACAAATTGAACTTGGAGCGATGCAACCACGCGGAATATGAGACAGGTCACTACGTTTTCATTTAAAGCGATAGAAAATGTTGCAATTTCGGGGTTTTACAAAAATATGTGGACTATTTTAAAAAGCATTGTGTATCGTGATACACGTCCTCCGAATCGATGTATCGTATCAGAGAGTCTGTATCGGGACACGATACTGTATCAGCATATCGATACACCACTTATATATATACAATCACTTAAAATTAATGATAGATCATGACCTGTTTTCAATCATTCATTTAAATTACCATTACAGAAACTCTGAGGACTCTCAACATTATCAGATGTGGCCAGTTTTCATTAATAATGCATACCTGTCAACTCTCACGCATTCGGTGTGAGTTTAAGTGGCATATTTACGTTCCACTGCTGTAGTCAGCAATTATTCAGTCAACGCGAGTGTAAGAGATTCTCGCGTGGAATTGAAGTCCTTGGGCATGGAGGAGTTGGAAGCAATGGAATTGCATAAAGACGTTTCAAATGATCTTATTTCATTCAAACGATCTTGAAACACATGCTTTGCTTCCAACTGCTGAGTTAAGAAAAGCGCGCAAAGTCCGGAGTTGTAATCGGTATGCGTTATTAATGAAAACTGGCCACATCTGATAATGTTGAGACTTCTCAGAGTTTCTGTAACAGCAATTTAAATGAATGATTGAAAACAGGTCATGACCAATCCTCAATTTTAAGGGATTGTTTGAGACTCCCTTGTTTCCAGTTCATGAGCCGCCACTGATATATAGATATATAGGAGGAAAACAATAGAAGACCACAGAAGGATTGGGAGCTATTTCCTGACAAACTGGACAGAACAGACTTGGAAGGGTTAACAAGAAAGCAGTCACAATCTTGGAGCCTTATTAGGCTTGGGAGCTTGTTCCAATTAAACTGGACAGATGAAGTGATTAGAACTGATATAAACTTGAACACAGTCCCAGTCCTGGACCCTGACAAGGGTTGGAAGCTTGTACAAGTTCACTAAGTTTAGAGGAAGGTAATCAAGAATGCTGTAATTAAAGTAAAAGTTGCACTAGAAAAAAAACAAAGAGTTTCTACTTGCAATACTGACTGGTGATAAGCACAAAAGGCAATTACAATCCAGCTACTTGCAACACAAAGCAATGGGTGTAAATACCAGTCACACAACCATTAGAGAGAAATGTTCAGTATGAGATGCATCTGGGGATTGGCAGACACACAAAACAAACTAATCAAAGGAGACATACCTCTAAAAGACACGCAAGCTGCTGAATAGGATGAAATATGAAAGGCATTCACATGAGGGTTGTGACAGGTTTCCTTGGTGAGATGCTGTTTCTTGTAAAAGAGTACTTAAGTGATCAGAGACTTTCCACCAGGGTGTGAACATTTCATTCCTGAAAAGTAGTCATTGAGAAACAAAATTGAAGTATAAAGCAGCACTGTTAAAAAAAAATGTTGTTTTAACTTAAAAAAGTTGAGTAAGGGCTGCCTTAAAATTTGAAGTTAACTGAACTTAAAATGTCAAGTCGCGATAACCCTAACTCTAACTTATCATCTCAAATTCGGTAAGCTTAAAATTTTAACGGAGCCTGGACACTAACTTTTTAAAGTTACCAGCGCTGTGGAACATGTTAACAAAGATTTATTTACAGACATGTACTTATAATATACTACCCCAATTCCGAAATAGTTGGAACAAAGTGTAAATTGTGAATGAGATCAAAACGCAATGACTTTTGAATCACACCAGCCAATATTTTATTCACAATAGAACAGAGATAACATAGCAAATGTTGAGAAATTTGACAATTTTATCCACAAAATGAGCTCGTTTCAAATTTGATGGCTGCTACAGGTCTCAAAAAAGTTGGGACAAGAGTGAAGGTATCTGAGCATTGAGGAGAAAAGTTTCTTGAGTTTAGCTATTGGAATTTGATCCCACTCTTGTTTAATAGAGGCTTCTAGCTGCTGGAGAGTTTTGGATCTCCTTTGACAGACTTCGTTTAATTATACGCCAAATGTCCATAGTCGGTGAAAGATCAGGACTAGGCAGGCCAGTTCAGCACACGGACTCTTCTACTATGAAACCATGCTGTTGTAAATTGCTGCAGTGTGTGGTTTTGCATTGTCCTGCTGAAATACACAAGGCCTTCCCTGGAATAGATGTTGTCTGGAGGGGAGCATATGTTGCTCTGAAACCTTTATATACCTTTCAGCATTCATGGTGCTTTTTGAAACATGCAAGTGTCTCACACCATATGCACTAATGCATCCCCATACCATCACAGATGCTGGCTTTTGAACTAAACGCTGATAACAGGAAGGGTGGTCTTTCTGCTCTTTGGCCCAGAGGACGCCCATGATTTCCAACAAGAATGTCAAATTTGGACTCTTCTGACCACAGGACACTTTGCCACTTTAAATGAGCCTTGGCCCAAAGAACACAGCGGCGCTTCTGGATCATGCTCAACAATGGCTTCCTTTTTGCATGATAGACTTTTAGGCGGCATCTGTGGATGGCACGGCGGACTGTGTTTGAAGACAGTGGTTTCTTGAAGAATTCCTGGGCCCATTTAGTATGGTCAATGACAGAATCATGCCGGTGAGTGATGCAGTGGCGTCTGAGGGCCCGAAGATCATGGGCATCCAGTAAAGGTCTTCGGCCTTGTCCCTTACGCACAGAGATTTTTCCAGTTTCTCTGAATCTTTTGATGATGTTATGCACTATCGATGATGAGACCTTCAAAGCCTTTGCAATTTGACATTGAGGAAAATTGTTTTTAAAGTATTCCACAATTTTTTTACGCAAGCATTCACAGGTTGGAGAGCCTCTGACCATCTTTACTTCTTAGAGACTCAGCCTCTCTAATAGATTGAGAATGCAGAGCACTCTGTAAAAAAGTAACAATGTCTCTTACCGGGTGCACGGTCAGGGCAGACGTATAGCAGAAAAATAATCCAGCACTCACGGATAAAAGTAAAGAATTTTTATTACAGCACGGGCAACAATACACGAACGTTTCAGCCCACTGGCTTTCTTCAGTGTTACACAGCAAGGCAGGAGGCGTTCTTTTGTAAATGTGTACAGAGCATGACCCTTGAACCACCCACTTAGGTCATTCACAATTAGAGTCTATTGGGCTGTTAACTCATAATAAGGAGCAAATACCAGTTCAGAAACCAAAAAACCGTATGTAACAAACAAACCAATAAAAAATAATAAATAATAAGTAAAAAAAAAATATAATATATATATATATATATATATATATATATACACACACACACACATATATATATATATATATATATATATATATATACACACACACACACACACACACACACACACACACACACACACATATATATATATTATAATAGCCGAGTGGCCTCTGTGTGCGTGCGTGTGTGCCCGGCCACTCAGTGCTAGATTCCACCGAGTGCGTATTTGCAGCATAGCAGGAGCGACGCTATTTGGCTCCGTCTTACAGACGACTGTGTCCGCCAATCAGTGCTAGACTCCGCCGGGCGTGTATCTTTGCTAGATTCCACCGGGCGCGTATCTGCAGCATAGCGGGAGCGACGCTGTTTGGCTCCGTCTTGCAGGCGACCGTGTCCAGCCAATCAGTGTTAGACTCCGCCGGGCGCGTATCTGCAGCATAACGTGAGTGATGCTTTTATAATATAGAGGTACAGGGGGGATTCCCCCTTTGTCCTGTCCTGGGGATTCCCCCTGTATGTCCTCTCCTGGGGATTCCCCCTTTTGAACCCAAGCCAATTCATCCACAGGAGTCCCGAATCCCAAAAAACTGATGCCAGGCCGCAAGAGAAAGTAACGGGTAATCTGCAGCATAATGTGAGCGACGCTATTTTGCTCCGTCTTGCAGGCGACTTCGTGTTCCACTGGGCGCTGAATGTCAGCGCAGCGCATCCCCTTGATGGTTACTTAGTTTTAGTTACTATAAAAACATCGGTCGCGTGACTGCCACCTTGATGTTTATGGAAACGCCATAGCAACACCATAGCAACATGATGACATCATAGAGGTGCATGTGATGACATCATAATGCTGCACGAAGTTACAAAAATTAGAACCCGTGGATCCCCACGGGCAGAGTGTATATATATATATATATATATATATATATATGTGTTAGGTAACGATCTGGAACCAGACGCGAGAACCAGGAATGCAGTAAAAATGGGATTTTATTGGAAAGGGGGGCGAACCCCCGCAGAGCAGGAGGCAACGGTACAAAAGTCCACAATCCAAAAATCAAAAATCCACAGGGCGAATCCGGTCGTAAACAGGGCACCAATCACAAAAAATCGTAGTCAGACAAAAGAGGTTCGATACACAGAGATAGCAAGAATTCCAAAACAGAGCCAAAATCAGTAAACAGGGACGGTCCAGTCAGAAGAGATTGACGAGAGATTACAAGGCGAAAACAAGCGTAGCACAGGCAAACCAAGAGAAACGTTTGACGGGGAACTGCTGTGAGAAGACTGTTTAAATACACAGAAGGGAAGTCACATGCTATGATTAGGAAAAGGTGAACTAGATAAAACTAATTACGTGGGAGCAAAACATGAGGAAGAACCTAATCACATAGAATTGGCAAAATCCAAAACGCGGACAGGGAACACGAGACAGCCTATGACAAAACATACAGCTCCGGTTAGGGAGTTCTAACGTGCACAGATAATGAGAAGCAGGACAGAGTGGAGCAGGTGCGGAGGATCCGCTGAATTGCAGCAAAGACTAAGTGAAGGCAAGAGGCGGAGACTAGAATAGGGCGAGTGCCGAGAGCTTGTTAATCAATTAGTAAGTGCAGCTATACAATCCCTGGCGCTCGTTAGTAAGTTAGTATTATATACAATGTTAGTCTGGGTTAGTAACTTAACAAAACAACAAACTGTTAGTATTGGTTAGTAATATAGAAAAGAGAGGCGAAGGAAGCAAACGAGATTGGAAGGAATGTTTGAAACCCAGAAACCATGAAATCACCTAAGCATGTGACACGCGGGACTGGGGAGAAGCTGTAACTTAACAAGAGACCAGACAGGGGAGACAAAGTGCAATGAAGGGCATGGCAAAACATGGACCGGACTATAACAGAAAAGTGGATAGGGAATGGCAAAAACGAGAACATGGCAAAGTACAAAAACTAAACAGAACATGGCAAAACCTAACAGACATAATCATAAACATAACAGGGAAAGGCAGAATCATAATAAACATGGCAGAATAATAACAGACAGAGCAGAATCATAACAATATATATATATATATATATATATATATATATATATATACACACACACACACACACACACACACACACACACACACATACATACATACATATATATATATATATATATATATATATATATATATATATATATATATGCATAAACATATACATACGTATACACACATACATACATATTATCACAAAAAGCAACAGTAATTCTTCATTAAGGCCTTTAGGCCATTCAGTTTGCAGTGTGTGTATCCAGTAGGCTTCCCTTTGAAGAAGGGTTCTATCCCGGTCCCCCCCTCTCTTTAAAGGCTGTACAGTTTCTGTCCCCTGAAACCTTAAGGAACACACATCGTGACCTGCCTGGTTAAAATGACATGCTACTGGGGACCTTTCCTCTTTATTCCTAATATTACTTTTATGTTCAGAAATCCTGATTTTCAGTTCTTTCGTTTTTCGCACATAGCAGAGACCACAAGGACATTTCAAAAGGTACACTACATGTGTTGTTCTGCAGGAAATTCTTCTCTTAATGTAATATTTTCTACCCATGTGGGTATGTATAAACTCGTTACCACGAATCATTGCATTGCAATGTACACAATTACGACAAGGAAAATTGCCTGTCGGTAGGTCTGTAAAAAAATGTTTGGGTGGCACATAGCTATCAGCACGCACCAAAGAATCCCTTAGATTTCTGGGCCATTTCTGTGTGAATATGGGCGGGTGTTTGAAGGCGTGTCCTAAGCTGGGATCGCTTGATGAAATATACCAGTGCTTTAGGACTGATTCTTTTATACCCTTAGAAATAGGGGAAAATGTGATCGCTAACACTAATGTGGAATCTTTTGCTTTCGGAGGACTGGGGACCAACAAATTTGATCGCTCAACATCCCTTACTCTTTGTAGGCAATTCTGTAATGTTGTTTCGTCATAACCTTTGCTCCGAAAACAGTTTAATAATTCAGAAGCTTGTTCTTCAAAAGCCTCGTTTGTGTTGCAAATGCGCTTTACGCGTAAAAATTGGCTATAGGGGAGCCCCCTCTTCAAGCCAGGTGGATGATAGCTCGAAAACTCTAGATAATTATTACGATCTGTTTTTTCCTAAAAACTTTGGTGTATACCTGGTCAGATTTATGTACCCACACATCAAGAAATGACACAGAGTCCCAACTTGATTCTAAGGAAAATTTCAGGGCATTCTAGAGTTTATAAAAATACTGAACCCTTCTTACTCTTCACTTGTTCCGGTGAAAATGAAAAATATTTTTGGTTTGGTTTGGTTTATTTATGGATATAGAAAGACAAAAAGGATCCAAGGGATAACATGTAAAAGCGATGAACACTTTTTTCCAACATGGTCCCTGATGGAAGAGACAGGACATACAACACATGCAAACACAAAAAACAAAACAGAAACCACACATCAAAAATCCCAGATAAAAACACCACGAGCTACAAAACAATAAATTACCCGGTCCCCAATCTAGAATCTATTTTCCCCTATTATCTACTTTTTTCCACAAGTAAACCCTAACTTTATGTTTAAAATCCTTTTTCGTTTCTGCCATTTTAATATTAAGTGGAAGGCTATTCCATAAAATAATTCCTGTGTAAAAAAAGACTTTCTTGCTTCACTGTTCGCACATGGCACCCTACATGAACGGACACTGGCCCTAGTCTCATGGGCATGTTGAGTGTGCACCATCAGAATCTGAGATCCCAAATACTTTGGGGGTACACCATTAATGATATTGTACTTATGACTGAGTTTGAGTTGTTCAACCCTAAGCTTTACAGGCAGGAACTCTACCCTCTTAAACTCATTCATTCCAACATGATACCTGGAGGGTTTAGACAGTATGAAGCGGATCATATTGTTTTGCATAACCTGCATCTTATTTTTCATTGTCATCGTCAGGCCACTGTACCATGCTCAGCATGCATAGTCAAAATGGCACTGAATGAGTGCTGACGCGAGTAGATTTTTTATTTTGGAGTCAAACTGCCTTGTATTACGGCATAAAAATTTCAGTTTGCAGGCACTTTTGTTCAGTACTTTCTCTGCAATGGAATGTCCTGATAGTGTCTGGTCCAGTGTAATACCTAGATATGTAACAGTATTTTTGTTTCAATTTTATTTTTGTTACATGTGACTTTTAGCGCAGTTTTTGCAATTTACGTCTTGTGCCAATTAGAATGCACTCAGTTTTCCCAAGGTGCAATGACAGTCTATTGTCTATTAGCCACTCTCTTACTTTTTTCAGCTCTCCACTAAGAGTGTCTTCAATTTGATAGATATCTTTTCCAGACACTAGTAGTGAGGAGTCATTGGCATACAATAATAACTTACATTTGACTGCAGCTGACATATCGTTAACGTAAATAAGGAATAACAAAGGGCCTAATATCGAACCTTGGGGTACATCACAAGTTATTTTCATGGGTTCAGACAGGACTCCATCAAAATCACAAATTTGATCTCTTTCTGATAAATATGATTTAAACCATGATAAGGATACCTGTCCAAAACCCATGCATTGCAATTTTGATAAAAGAATAGAGTGGTCCACTGTGTCAAATGCTTTTTGTAAATTCAGTAACACCATGCCAGTGTAATTACCTTTTTCACTTTCTTGTCTGATGTAATCACAAAGATAAGTGAGATGTGTCAGTGAAGTAAGCAGATCTAAATCCAGATTGGAGGTCATACAGCAGATTATTTTGGATCAAATACCTCTCAATTTGATCAAAAACCACTCTCTCTAGTATTTTGGACATGCTTGATAGTATTGACACTGGTCTATAATTTTTCATGTCTGTCCTACTGTTCTTCTTGAACAAGAGGAGTACCCTGGCCCTTTTCATCTCAGTTGGAACCTTACCTAGTTGTATGGTCAAATTTATAATATGTGCAATAACCTCACCTACAGCATTAGCACTATCCTTCAGGAATCTGGCTGGAATGTGATCCATGCCAGTAGCTTTGTTAGTAGATAAAGAAGCTAACATTTCCATTATCTTCTCCTTAGATACTGGCCTCAGATCAAATGTATCTGGTAACACGTCTTGATAAAAGGAGTTCAGAAAAGATATCCCAAACTTTCCAGATCCTGTTGGTAGATGTGAAGCCAAGTTGGTAGCAACAGTAGTAAAAAACGTGTTGAAATGATTTGATATAACCTTTTTGTCAAGGCAAATAGCATTATCAATGTCAATCCCAGTGTTACAGCTGTTACTAATTGTTTTCCCTGCACCTATGTCTTTAAGGATTTTCCGTAATTTCTTTGGTTGGCGTATATTCTCTGCCACTGCTTCAGCATAGTAGTCAGCCTTAGCCTTCTTTATATGATATCTTGCTTGGTTTCGGTTATACACATATTTATCAAAATCAGCTTGTAGATTTGACTTCTTATACTTCCTGAAAAAAGTGATCTCTCTGTCTAATTAAATCAATAATTTCAGTTGTCATCCATTTGGCTCTCTTCTGTTTCACTCTAATATGTCGTCTATAAAACGAAACCAGCATCTCAACAGATACGAAAATTGATTATTTTGATACACATGTTCTTCTTCAAATCTACCCATAAAAATTAGGGTAGATAATAATAATAATAATGCATAATTAGGTGAACAAGGGCTAGCCATCCTTACGCCTTGACACTGCAAATAAAAAGAATTCTCAAATTATAAATAATTTTTCTGTAGATTAATCCCCATCAATTCTACAAGAAACTCAGAAGGGGCCATTAGATCGTCCCTCTTGTTTAAATAATGTGTCAGCGCATCAAGGCCCTCTCTGTGCGGCACATTCATATATAGGCTATTGACATCCATAGTACAAAAAATGACGGTATCCCAAATATTCCCAACAGACTTTACCTTGTTTAAAAAATCAGTAGTGTCCTTGAAGTACGAAGGCAAAGATGTTACCAGGGGTTTTATACGCACATCTAAAAATTGAGACATAGGCTCTGTAAGAGATCCAGTACCCGCAACAATGGGACGCCCAGGAACAGGTTCAACACAGCTCTTATATATTTTGGGAAGTGTATAAAATACAGGGCGTATGGGGTGTTCTTGAACCATAAAATCACATTCCTTCTCAGACATCAACTGATCTTCCTCAGCCTTATTCAAAAATGACTTGATCTCAAGAGCAAACTTTAAGGTTGGATCACAACTCGAAGGTGTATAAAATAAGTCATTGCTTAACTGTCTTAATATTTCATTTTTGTATGCTTCTTTATTTTGTAGGACCACAGCTCCTCCCTTGTCCGCATTTTTTCTAACTATAGAATCATCTTTTGACAGAGACACAAGAGCCTTACTATCTTCAGTAGATAAATTAGAGTAGTAAACCCCTTCTTGTGAGATTAAGCAGTGACATCCTGGTCCACCAACCTACAAAATGTTGCCTACAAAAATGTGTTTATGTGTGTGTATGTATATATATATATATATATATATATATATATATACACATTTTTTTGTTGCTTATTATTTATTATTTTTTATTGATTTATTTGTTTGTTTGTTACATATGGTTTTTTTGGTTTCTGTACTGGTATTTGCTCCTTATTATGAGTTAACAGCCCAAAAGACTCTAATTGTGAATGACCAAAGTGGGTGGTTCAAGGGTCATGCTCTGTACACGTTTACAAAAGAAAGCCTCCTGCCTTGCTGTGTAACACGCTGAAGAAAGCCAGTGGGCTGAAACGTTTGTGTATTGTTGCCCGTGCCGTAATAAAAATTCTTTACTTTTATCCGTGAGTGCTGGATTATTTTTCTGCTACTCAGCCTCTCTAAGACATCCCTTTTATAGCCAATCATGTCAACACCTGATGCCAGTTAACTTAATTACTTGCTAAATTTTCTTTCAGCTGATTCTCTGATAAATTCATTGCTTTTTCAGCCCTTTTTTGCCTGTGTCCCAACTTTTTTGAGACCTGTTGCAACCAGAAAACTTTAAATTTTGAAAACTTCCTCATTTTGTGGATAAAAATGTAAAATGTCTCAATTTCAACATTTGAAATGTTATCTATGTTCTATTGTAAATAACATATCGGCCCATGTGATCTGAAAGTCATTGCATTTTGATTTTATTCACAATTTACACTTCGTCCAAACTATTTCGGAATTGGGGTTGTAAAACGTACTGTATAAAATACCGATGTACTACAAATTGTGCAGCGATTTAAGAATAACTACTCAATGACCACTGACACAACTCTCATACACTGCAATGTAAACAACACCATAAAAAAATAGTTGTTTAAACTTTAAAAAGTTAGTGTCCGGGCACCTTTAAAATTTTAAGCTTACCGAATTTGAGATGATAAGTCAGAGTTAGGGTTATCGCGACTTAAAATTTGAAGTTAACTGAACTTAAAATGTCAAGGCAGCCCTTACACTAACTTTTTTAAGTTAAAACAACTTTTTTTTGTAATGATCTGGTGTCCCCTTTCAAAAGCAAATGTGGGGCCCAATAAAACATAAGAGCTTCATAATTTTGCTGGATAAACGCTTGCAACTATCCAGTGAAATTTCAACTTTTCTGGCTGAAACTTCATGTTTATTTGTGATGATTTATTAAAACATTGGCAATGAAAACATATGCATGTGTACATGTAATCAATTTCTCAAATACTGAAATGTGCAACTCAGCCCAACAAACTAGCTGCATTGCAAACTGCAGATGTCTTTGTGAACTTTATGCCTCACTGAATTTGAAATACAAAAAAAAAAAAAAAAGTTGCCGCCTAAATCCACCTACAGTTTAAATACAAATGACGTGAAGAGCCCTTGTTCTTTGTTTTCTTCTTAGGGGATGGGGTTACTGGATAGCTCTACAACATAATCACTGGGATAATGATACTGTAAAGGACGCAATTCAAACTTCGACATCCCACCAATATAATTTAATGTCACTTAATGGACTAGTATGGAGTAGCCGGAAGTTACATTATAGCCATAACTTCTCATTTTAGAAATGTGCACACATTATCCGTTTTGATGAAAGTTTGGAAGCATAAGTTTGTTTTCAAGGCGCCTAATTTCCGTCAAATACTGATCAGACACCCATAAAAGCTAAGTAGACAAGTTTTTAAATATTAAAACTTAAATTTTGCGAATTATCATCGCATTTTATTGATCAGAAACTATTTTGACTGGGTTGGTTCCGTAGGCTACCGGACCGTGACTGGCCAAAATCCAGAAATCTCCATAATGTTCATGGATAATTGCAAAAGTCATTGCAAAATGTGCCATTTGAGTGGCCATCAGGGAAACCAAACATCTGCCTTTTTGGGGGGCCCCAAATATTTGCCTGGTTTGGCTCTCGTGGTGGTGCGCCTCTGCATGTTTTCCTTCAGTCAAGGTTTAAGATGTTGATTTTTGCTTGTCAGTTGGGGGTCCCCTGGAGGGCGGGGCCCGTTTCAACTGAAACGTTTGAAATACACGGCAGATGAGGCTGCCTGAGTGGACCGCACTGCTGTTGTAATCCACTGGGAATACAAAATTTTCCCACACAGCAGATTTAACATAATATAACATGAGTGGCGAGAACAGGCCGTTCAGCCCAACTAGACTCGCCAGTTTCTTTTAACTATTGTGAATATATCACTTCAGATACTCAATGTCTCAATGGTATCTAGCTTTAAGTCAAGCCTGCTCTTGAAAATTGCCAAGGTTTCTGCCTCAACAATATGGTCAGGCAAGCTATTCCACATCGAAATTACTCTTTGGGTGAAAAAATATTTCCTAATATCAGTGCTAAATTTACCCTTGGTCAACTTCCATTTATGACCCCGAGTTCTACTAACAGAACTTGGCCGAAGGAATCCTACATAATTCACTTTGTTAAGGGTCATTCCATGTGAAATCACCCAAAATGGGGGGTGCTCCCAGCTTGATGGTTTCAGAATTGCTTCATTTGGTGATATTTTGTTGCATGTGTTGAGCAAATCAAATCATGAGGTGGTTTCAAGTTGATATCTCGTTCGTTCTCATTTTATGGGCCCCGAAAAAGGTGTGGCCCACGTTAACCCTCTGGTCACAGTTTGTGACCATTTTTCAAGGTTATAACCGATGAACTAATAAGGATACAAATTTCATTCTTTCAGGATATGTTTATTCTGTCTAATAGTCTGCAACAAAGCTTTAACAATAGTGTTTAACCCTCTGAGTGCTTTGTAATTAACCCCTAAACATTGAAATTTGGTTTACGCATGTGCCAAACATGTCGATTTCAAATGAAATATTATGCAAGTATCCTTAGAATGTTCCCTTTACCATTTACATTGTTGATAGTATACCTGATGGAGTTTCAAATGAAGGTAAAAACATCTTTCTATCTTCATCCAATTTGGAGAAACATTAACCCCTTTTCAGCTAATTACCGAAATGGTGCACTTTTTGACCCTCATTTTGACCATGTGGGCCTGTTTTGATTTTCAAAAGGTTGGCCTCAAATGAAAGCTTATTCAAAGAACTTCAAAATGCAACACAATCAAACCTGGAACAAATACTCCTACTTGGGAAAATAAGACCCCTTTTAAGGGCTATTTGCACATCGGCACAACTACTCTTCGTGTACGTAAATGTACAATAATGTACAGGGAATACTGAACTCCACTCATTTATTTCTACTTTCAGTTGCATGCTCTTTGATCATTTGCAGCCTGTGTCATTTTCTTGTATTTGTTTTCCCAGTAATTTCAAGATAATTTGATAGACTAGGCAGAATTGTTACTAATGTGGATGAAACCCTTCAAACCATACCTGCCCCTTCATGCCCTTTATTTGCGAAAAGGGAATTTGGTAACTTTAACTGCTTGAGCCTGGTTTCCTTCTCTCTTGTGCTCAAGATTTTGATTATAAATACTGCCTTTAGATGTCAGCATAAAGGTGGTAGGTGGATCCCCTTAGTAGGCCTACATGGTTTCTGAAAACAATGGCTGAACCATCATCTTCTTCCAAATCTAATCCCCCATGCACAGTTGGCATTGTGAATGAGTTCCTGTCCATTTATGTACATGTACCTGTACACTGAGAGTAGTTGTGCCAATGTGCAAATAGCACTTAAAAGGGGTCTTATTTTTCCAAGTAGGAGTATTTGTTCCAAGTTTGATTTTGTTGCATTTCGAAGTTCTTTGAATAAGCTTTCATTTGAGGCCAACTTTTTGAAAATCAAAACAGGCCCACATGGTCAAAATGAGGGTCAAAAAGTGCACCATTTCGGTAATCAGCTGAAAAGGGGTTAATGTTTCTCCAAACTGGATGAAGATAGAAAGATGTTTTTACCTTCATTTGAAACTCCATCAGGTATACTATCAGCAATGTAAATGGCAAAGGGGATATTCTAAGGATACTTGCATAATATTTCATTTGAAATTGACATGTTCGGCACAGGCCTAAACCAAATTTCAATGTTTAGGGGTTAATTTCAAAGCACTCAAAGGGTTAACCACTAAATTAAAAGGTTTGTTGCAGACAATTAGACAGAATAAACATATCCTGAAAGAATGAAATTTGTATCCTTATTAGTTCATCGGTTATAACCCTTTGAAAATGGTCACAAACTGTGACCAGAGGGTTAACGTGGGCCACGCCCCTTTTTTCGGGGGCCCATAAAATGAGAACGGAACGAGATATCAACTTGAAACCACCTGCGATTTAATTTGCTCATCACAGGCAACAAAATAACATCAAATGAGGCAATTCTGAGACCATCAAGCTGGGAGCTTGGGTGATTTCATATGGAATGACCCTTAATCCCTTTAACATATTTAAAGACCTCAATCAGATCACCCCTGAGTCTCCTTTTCCTAAGACTAAAGAGATTAAGGATCTTCAGCGTGTTCTCATAGCTTTCATCTTTTATACCCGGAATCAGCTTAGTTGCTCTTCTCTGAACTTTTTCTAGAGCCTCTATATCTTTCTTAAAGCATGGTCCCCAGAACTGTACACAATACTCCAGATGTGGTCTGACAAATGTGCTGTACAAGAGAAGTATCACCTCCTTGGATTTGTACTCAATACTTTTGGCAATGTATCCCAGCATCCGATTGGCTTTTTTTAACTGCTTTCTGGCACAATGACTAGAACCTGTGAGGGTTTGGTCAACAATCACTCCTAGGTCTTTTTCATGTGGAGCACATTCCAGTTTTAAACCTCCCATGAAGTAATCCTGTCTAATGTTTTTATTACCTACATGTACAACTTTACATTTTGCTAAATTAAATTTCATTTGCCACATTTCTGCCCAACTCTGGATTCTATTCAAATCCTCCTGAATCACTTTAGTAGAGTCTAAACTATTTGCCAAACCTCCCAATTTAGTATCATCTGCAAATTTAACTAATTTGCTCTCAATATTTCTATCAAGGTCATTAATGTAGATGAGGAACAGCAGGGGTCCCAACACTGATCCTTGAGGGACGCCACTCCCCACCATACCTAGCTGAGATGAGATTCCACTGACCACCACTCTTTGTGTTCTGTCCTGTAACCAGTTTTGAATCCACTCCAGAATACCTCCTGTAACTCCAATGGAGCTCATTTTAAAAATTAGTCTCTTATGCGGTACTGTATCAAATGCTTTCTGAAAATCCGAGTATATAATGTCATAAGCCCTGCTCTGATCATAAGTCTTGGTGGCCTCTTCAAAAAATTCCAGGAGGTTTGTCAGGCATGACCTTCCCTTTTGGAAACCATGTTGGCTATCCCTCAAAATATTATTATGTTCAATGAATAATTCCAGCTCGTCTTTTATGATAGATTCCAGTATTTTGCATGCAATGCAAGTTAAACTGACTGGCCTGTAATTTCCTGGCTCAGTACGGTCCCCTTTCTTATATATTGGTATTATATTGCCCTGCTTCCAATCATCTGGTATTTCTCCAGTTTCTAAAGACCATCTAAAGATAGCGGAGAGCGGTTTAAAGATGATCTCACTAACTTCCCTGAGCACTCTAGGATATAAGCCATCAGGACCCACTGCCTTATCTGCCTTTAGTTTGGACAACTTGTCTAATACTTCATTATCCCTAACCTCAATTTCCACAAAATAATCTTGAGCGTTGGACATGCCCTCTGGCCGAATAAAAACCCGCCCCGAAGTAAAATTCTCAACAAAAAAACTGTTTAAGGTATCCACAATATCCTTGTTATCATATAGCAGCAATCCATTTTTATTCTTTATGCACTTAACCTCCTCTTTGACTTTCCTTTTTCTGCTACAGTACTGAAAGAAGCGCTTAGGATTAGTTTTTGCCCCTTCTGCAATTTACCTTTCATACAGTCTTCTAGCATTCCTCAGTTCTTTTTTGACCACATCTCGCATTTTACAGTATTCAGTCTTAGTATTCTCATTATTATCCTTTATGTACGTCTTATAACGATTCCTCTTATTCCTCAGACTCCTACGAATAGCTGTGGTCATCCATGGAGGATTTTGCTTTTTCAGCTTACTTTTGGACACCTTTGGAATGAATTTACATTGTGAATCAAGTAAAACCCCCAAAATCTTTCCCACATCTCATTTACAGACTCATAGTCCAGAAGTGTCTCCCATTTTATTTCGCTTAGATATGAGCGCATCCCGTTAAAGTTTGCTCGCCTAAAATTAAAAACTTTGGTTTTCGAAGACACATTTTTAACTTTCCATGAAACGTCAAAATTAACAGTAGAGTGATCAGTCCCAAGTGGCTCCAGTACCTCAACAATGCTAAGTCTATCAGAGTCATGACAAAGCACCAAATCTAAAATTGCCTTCTCTCTTGTAGGTTTATTAATATACTGCACCAAAAAATGGTCATTTATAACATCCAGAAATTCTTATAAATGACAATTTTTTAAAAGAGATTTAAAAGAGGCCGGCGGGTCCTCAAACTCCTTTGGGTCATCTGACCTTGTCACAGCGACTCTTTTTCTTCTTCTGTTTGTGTTGTTTAATGGCGGTCTTGTGCAGCTTTTACGCATTACCGCCACCTGGATTGGAGTGTGGATACCGCTGCCACTGCCACTGACTTTTTTTTCCCCCCACTCAGATATATTTGCCATGCGACCGCAAGAACCGAACTGTGCCGTGCGTACCGTGACGGTTCGGGACGAATACCGCTACACTCCTAATTTCAAGCAACCAGTTGGTTACCTGCTACGTGTAGCACATATTGGGTCTCATTCATGAAACGAGAGCAGAACGAATTTGTGTGTAAACTGTTCGCAGACGGAAATTTACGTGCATCTCCGCATTCATCAATATTTTAGTAGCTCAGATCTTTTTGTAGCTACTCACAAAATCTACACATGCTGCTGACCACGCGTAGTGCTTGTGTAAATTTAAGAATGCACATAAATAATGCTTGTCACAATTGGAAATTACAATTTTAATTCATATTGCGCTCTGTTATGTACACAATACGCAGATGCCTTTGAAACATGTGATATAGCCTAAAGATAATAAACTATTAAAAATATAACACATTTAGTTAAATTAGTTGGCAATTGGCAGGTTTAAGATCCAGAGTAGGTTCATGATTGTGAATTATCTATGTGAATCGACTCAATAGATTACACGTTCTTTCTACATGTTGAATGATGATAATAATAAAAAAAAAAAAAAAGTTGAGGCATGTCGCTGTCTCCGTCAGGTATAATTCCTGACAGAGAGGTCTCCCCAATTATGCCAGCGATGCGCTCGTCTGCAGTTGATAGTTCGTCCCATGAATAACAAAAGGTCGCAAGTGACACTCCTGATGAAATCTGTTTTTCTGCGCCGCTGTAATACTTCGTGGTGCAGAAAAACAGCTGGTCACGTCAGTTACAAACTGTCAGCTGGTTGGAACTGCGCCGGGAATACCCGGGAGAAATTTACAAAAGAGGGCAGGTCCACCTCTGCCAGCTTCTGGCACATTTTGGCAACAGCGCCTTCGGTATCTCGTGGAAGCACCCATGGACCAGTGGCGCAGTCAGAACTTAAAATTGCGCGGGTAATAAACACCCCTTTAAAAAAATTATTAGTTCTGACTCGATCGCAATCATTTTTTCTAATTACCTTCAATCCAAAAACACTCCGCACTATCAGGTATTGCTTGTTCACCTCATTGTGGCAAAACGTCAATCATTCATTTAGACGCGCAATTTTATGCATTTCAAATCTCTGTCTTTGATTCAATTTAAACAATAAATCGATCATGAAGCACAGGCTAGATCGCCTGATGAGACAGAAAGGTAGTGCAGAATTTCCAGAGCAGTTTACCTCTCGAAAAGTAGCCCATAGGCCAACTTATGAGTGACTTATTTTTCTGATCTGAATTACGCCTATTGATTTGTCGCCCTAGATCGCATCACCATGTCTTTAATTGCCGATTGATTATTCTTATAAGAGGAAAATTGTTTTAACCAAGGAAAATGACCGAGAACAAGTTAGGACTAATAACTGTAGTCAAGCGATGTTGTGTGACCGCTCATTTTTCAGTTCTGGCTACGCCACTGATTTGAAATGCACAAAATTGCGTGTCCAAATGAACGATTGTCGTTTTGCCTTAACGAAGTGAACAAGCAACACCTGATAGAGCGGAGCGTTTTCGGATTGAATGCATATGATTGCGATAGTCAGAACTAATAATTGTTTTAAAGAGATATTTAGAGCCCACCCAATTTTAAGTTCTGGCTAAGCCACGGCCATGGACGGCTCCAAATTATCGCCCCTTTCTTTCTTTTTTGTTTGTCCTCGCTGTTTTCTTAATAGCTGAAATGCCACTGTTGCGCCTAACTCATCAACACTAGGAAAATAGGCCTAAAAAGCCGGCAGTTAAAATGGAAGTGCTGAGAGTCAGTGCTATGGAAACAGCGCAGCCTGCGCGTAAAAGATTCCAGTGCGCTCCTCTTTGGTCTGAACCATGGAGAGCGGTCGCGGATAGGTAGCCTATGCCATGAAACGTTAAAAAATGCAACAAAATATTTAAGTAACATTAGCAACCAAATTCGATATAAAAGAGATAATATAGTAGTACATCTGCTAGACGTTTTTATTAAGTGAAGATTAAAGCCCAGACCAAAGATTCACGACGATATGGGTTGAAACTTCCAACTACTTGCGACACACCGGTCTGCGATGTTCTGAAACCTGCCAGTTCACATCGATGCAACGAGATGAGAGGATGTATCGTTGCATCTCCTTAAAAGCGGCCACGTTGACCACGATTAAAGCGTCAACATAACCAACCTTTTAAAATCGTTTTTTTAAAATTAACAAATTTGAATCACTAATGAATTGAATCATGAAATGTATTTAAAACAATATATATTATCTTTATTTTTTTTAAAGAAAAGTTTAGGGTGGGCCTGTAGATGAGTGGGTGGGCCTATAGGTCCACTTAGGCCCACCCATAACGCCGTGCCTGATCCCTGGTTCAACGATTTATCATTAAATAACATGCTGTAGTATATTTTGCAGTTGAATGTGGATCAATAACAATATACATAAATTGCACAGGGTACAAAAACTGAAAAGTGGCTTATGGTGCCCCCCTTTCTCCTACATTGTTTCCTGTAAGGCCTAACAAGGTGAACATTTCTGGAGGTATCTTGGACTACTCCTCCATTCAAAACATTTCAATATCCATGAGGTTCCCAGGTTTGCACATGTTGAGGAAGTTTAAGAGAAAAGAAAGAACTTGTATACAAAAATTTTATTTCCATCTGCAGTTTTGTTTGTCTTCATTGGAAATATGTTTAAGAAAAATAGTATGACTTAAAACATTTTTAATTTGGAAATATGAGTCATTTATGATATTGCTTATCTTCCTAAAGCCCAACATCACCCTGGTGGTAACGCCTGCATTACGGGACATTCAGATGACTTGCCGTAAGCCTCTGACCCTTAAACGCACAATTGCTTTCAAGTTGTTGCTGTTCAATATCTCTTGAGTAATAATCACTCAATTTATTTATTAAATATTCAAGACAAACATATAAGCATGTGATTATTAAAAGTATTAAGAAATGACAGATTACTGAAGCGCTACCATGACAATGTAATAAATAGTGATATTATATGGATGCAAGAAAAAAAAACAAATAATACTGACTAAAAAAAATTTATTAACCCAATGCTTTCTCTGAATTCCATCTTCTGTTCTAGTGTTTTTTTTCAGCAGTGAAACCTAATTTATTTTAGGATTGCTTTTAATCCTGATGTTTTCAGTTTTCCAAAGAACAGGTTGCATTTGCAGAGAAGCATTGTTGCACACTAGTTGCCGCGCCAAGCTATAATAATTAATTTGTTAAATTACCAACACTTGTTATGTCGAAGCATTGGTAATCGAGTAATTGAGTAAATTGGTTAGCAGTGCATCGAGAAACTTCAAAGCATGGCATGCATTTAAAATAATTTAATATGCATGCCATGCGTCAAACTTTCAAGGTGGCAAAGTCATTCAAGAGGTCTTTACAGTGTAGCTTCTGACATATTAATGATCTAATTAAATTAAATCTGAACCTAATCTAAATATCACCCTCAGCAGCATTTACTGCATTACATTTTACTTCAAGATGGAATTTCGAAAAAAATTCGGTCAACTTCCGTTCGTGCAATCTCACATTGTAGCATTCCTTGTGGACTCAAAGCTGTACGTCTTAATTGTTAATGGCAATGCAGCTTATTGAAAGCGCATTGACTCAGTAAATTAATTCAATGTATTACTCGATTCTTATTCGGAAATAGGCTGAGTGTTAACCTGCATTATGATAGTGTTAGTGGTTGTAGACAGAGTTTTATTTTTACATGAGCAGCCTTAACATGCAGACCGGAGTCTGCAAAACTGCAAGCCAATCGGACGCGAACGCGGAAAAAAAAAAAAAGTTTCTTGAGCTGCAGGAATTCAGAAGCTTCGTAAGACATTGACGTTTTATGTTAGGTCTACCATTAACATGGATCGGAAAATGCTTTATAATTGTCGCAATGAAGAATAATGCTAGACGAGGAGAAATGGATATGGATTGATCCTCACAACTGAACAAATTAACGGTTTGTTGTTAATTAGGAAACCTAACTGGGTTTGGAGGTGTAATTTGTTTTACAGCGCGGTGAGAGCAGTGCCAGGATCCCTCCGATGGCTACACTGGAGTGGAAGAGGTTAATTTATGCAGTAGTTTTGCTGTTTAATTAAGATTGCCAATAATTCTTCAGTTGTACTCTTACGTACACAGAATCACTGAATGCATTTTTGTATTCACATAATATGCAATGAGGTTGCCCTGCTTTTTAAAATGTTTTCTTAAAATCTGAGATATTACTGCATCTGTGCAGATGTCCTGGGCAAGACATATGCCAGGTAAAAACAAAATGATAACAAAACCTGTTTTATTTCTCAATCTTTTAGTTACTCTGCAGGAAGAGAAGGGTCATCCAAGTGGACAGATGCAATCAGCAACAGTGAGCAGATTATGACAGATCCCATTCAAAAATACCTGCTGAACACAAAGAAGAAAGAATTGAGTGAAGATGGACTCGCCAGGAGATACACATATGGTATGAAGAACCCTAAAACAAGGCAGAGGACGATCTTGTTAATAGGGGAAACAGGAACAGGGAAGTCCACATTTGTCAATAGGCTGGTCAATTACATGCTGGGTGTGAAATGGGAAGACAAAGTCAGGTTTGAGATAATCCCAGATGAAGGCAGAAGGCCGAAAACTGAATCTCAAACCACTGCGATTACGGCCTATGATATTTATGGACTGGAGAATCTGTCGGTTCCTTTTGCCCTCACAGTCATTGATACACCAGGATTTGGAGACACAAGAGGTCCTGAGAAAGATAAACTCACTGCTCAGAATCTGTACAAGTTGCTGAAATCGTTCGGTGGCATTGAATTCATTGATGCTGCTTGCATTGTGGTGAAGGCATCAGAAAATCACCTCACTCCCAGTCAGAAATATATCTTTGATGTGATCCTGTCCCTTTTTGGGAAACAAATAGAGAAAAATGTGCTTACACTAATCACCTTCACTGATTGGACACCTCCTCCAGCGCTTAAGGCAATTACTGAGTCTGGTGTTCCTTGCCACAACAACAAATGTGATGAACCTGTTCACTTCCTTTTCAACAACCTCCCTCTTGAGAAACCAGCTAAGGAATATGAGGAAGCATATAAAATGCACTGGAATAATGTAATAAAGAGCATGAGGACTTTTATTAATGCACTTGATGAAATGGAAGCACAAAGTATGAGGATAACTGAGAAAATTTTGGAGGAACGTCAGAAATTGGATGATGGTGTCCACAGACTGGAGAACAATCTCAAGGAAGCGAAGAAGAAGCGCGAGGCACTCGAACAGAATCAGAAAACTCTGAAAGAGCAGGAAGAGTACATGAGGAACATTAAAAACTTTGAATCTGAACACATGGAAACTGTAATTAAGGAGGTCCAGATTGATGGTCAGGCAACTTGCTGCACTGTATGTAAGATGAACTGCCACTATCCTGGGTGCTGGTGGGTGAAAGATCTGAGCTGGTGTACTGTGATGAACAACTACAAGTGTACAGCCTGCCCTAAAAATGCAGCTATAAGGTACACAAAAAAGAAAACAAAATATACCAGTCATTCGAGGAACCAAGAATGAGAACTGATGAGGACAAGAGAAGAAAAGCTGAAGAGAAAATGACTGCAACAAAGAGTGGGATATCAGCTCTCCAGCAGGAGATGAATAAACTAGAGACTGAAAAGACCAAACTGATTACAAGCTGTTTCCAGTCCATTGACCATCTCAGAGAGCTTGCTCTGAAGTTTCTGTCTGACTCTACTCACCAGACCATCAAGAGGCTGATAGAAATACTGCTGAAGAACAACTACACAGAGAAGGTGGAAAAGCTGCAGAAGATGCTAGAAGAGGCCAACAGCAACACAAAAGAAGGTAAAAAGGCAGAAGATGATGCTGGTGAATAATGCATGAAGAGATGAGCAGACGAGGGCAAGATGTCTGTTCCATCATTCCTCTTTTTCATGCACAGCAGACACAGTAACAGAATGTACAGGTCTGCACAAATCTGAAGAGTTTGGTAAACATATGAATCCCCTGTTGCTCCTACTGAGGAAAAGACTCACACACAACAGTCACCACAATAAACTGCCTGAGGTGTATTCCATCAGGACTGTACATTTACTTATAGCTACATTTCTACAGCCCCAATTCCGAAATAGTTGGGATGAAGTGTAAATTGTGAATGAAATCAAAATCCAATTACTTTAAGATCACATGAGCCAATATGTTATTTACATAGAACATAGATAACATTTCAAATGTTGAAACTGAGACATTTTACATTTTTATCCACAAAATGAGCTTATTTCAAATTTTCTGGCAGCAACAGGTCTCAAAAAAGTTGGGACACAGGCAAAAAAAAAAAGGGCTGAAAAAGCAATTAATATATAAGAGAATCAGCTGAAAGAACATTTAGCAAGTAATTAAGTTAACTGGCATCAGGTGAGTAACATGATTGCCTATAAAAGGGATGTCTTAGAGAGGCTGAGTCTCTCAGAAGTAAAGATGGCCAGAGGCTCTCCAACCTGTGAAGGCTTGCGTAAAGAAATTGTGGAATACTTTAAAAACAATGTTCCTCAACGTCAAATTGCAAAGGCTTTGAAGGTCTCATCATCGACAGTGCATAACATTATCAAAAGATTCAGAGAACCTGGAAAAATCTCTGTGCGTAAGGGACAAGGCCGAAGACCTTTACTGGATGCACGTGATCTTCGGGCCCTCAGACGCTACTGCATCACTCATTACTAAATGGGCCCAGGAATACTTCACAAAACCACTGTCTGTAAACACAGTCCATCGTGCCATCCACAGATGCCACCTAAAACTCTGTCATGCAAAAAGAAAGCCATTGTTGAGCAGGATCCAGAAGCACCGGCGTGTTCTGTGGGCCAAGGCTCATTTAAAATGGACTGTAGCAAAGTGGCAAAGTGTCCTGTGGTCAGACGAGTCCAAATTTGACATTCTTTTTGGAAATCATGGGCGTTGCGTCCTCCGGGCTAAAGAGGAGAAAGACCGCCCCTCCTGTAATCAGCGTTCAGTTCAAAAGCCAGCATCTCTGATGGTATGGGGATGCATTAGTGCATATGGTGTGAGACACTTGCATGTTTTAAAAAGCACCATGAATGCTGAAAGGTATATAAAGGTTTTAGAGCAACATATGCTCCCCTCCAGACGACATCTATTTCAGGGAGGGCCTTGTGTATTTCAGCAGGACATTGCAAAACCACACACTGCAGCTATTACAACAGCATGGCTTCATAGTAGGAGAGTCTGTGTGCTGAACTGGCCTGCCTGCAGTCCTGATCTTTCACTGATTGAGAACATTTGGCGCATAATTAAATGAAAAATCTGTCAAAGGAGACCCAAAACTCTCCAGCAGCTGGAAGCCTGTATTAAACAAGAGTGGGATCAAATTCCAATGGCTAAACTCAAGAAACTTGTCTCCTCAATGCCCAGACGCCTCCACTCTGTGTTAAAAAGAAGAGGGGATGCTACACCCATGGTAAACAGGCCCCTGTCCCAACTTTTTTGAGACCTGTAGCAGCCAACAAATTTGAAATGAGCTCATTTTGTGGATAAATTGTAAAATTTCTCAGTTTCAACATTTGCTATGTTATCTGTTTTATTGTGAATAAAATACTGGCTGGTGTGATTTGAAAGTCATTGCGTTTTGATTTTATTCACAATTTACACTTTGTCCCAACTATTTCGGAATTGGGGTTGTAATGACCAAACCTATCATCACTGTAAAATTTACTGAAATGACATTGCTGGGCTCAGCAAAACAGCTGAAATGTTTAGAGAGGAAACTGCCATTATAGCCAGGAACTGTTTGATAAGGGTGCATTTATGATAACTGCATCACTGGATGCAATGCTTAACAGGATATGTTTATTATTTGTTTTGTTTTGCGGTGGAACTTTATTTACAAATTAGTGTATTTTACCTTTCAAAAGAAAAAAATCCATGGGTAGAGGTTTATATTTAGTGCGCAGTGTTGTTTTAGAAATGTGTATAATACATGTAATGGCACATAACAATCCCCCAAAGAAACATTACTTGGGTAGAGGGACTGCCAGTGTGATGCATTACAGTTTCCAGTGGCAGTGAATACAACTAGTTTCATGTAACTTCTTTTTCTCGTATTTTTTCTTTCTTTTTTTCTTTTGGAAATCCAGTTCCAATGAGGGAGCACGACGACATTTTAAAAATGCCAGTCTGCAGTTGAACCGTTTTACTTTATCAATAAATACCAGTTCCTTGGCATCATGCATCTTAGTGGAAGCAACTATTTCTTTTGTTAAACGCTCAACTTTACACTATCTTTACGTAAGTGGCCATCTACGCACCTTCTGAAAAAAAAAAAAAAAAAAATTTGGTTGTGCAGATGGTATTTATTCTGAAAACATCCTTAAACAGTCTCCCTGATCAGATTTTGTTTGTAACTGGTTTATATGGAAAGTCTTCTGTTTTTTTTCTCTTTTTTGTAAAATTGTGTATAATGTTCTAAATACAGTAGGAGTAAAGTAGGTCATGAATCCTGATAAAGCACTGGAAAAAAGTTACACAGGCCCAGATCCTGAGAAGGCTCTGTAGTAAAGGCATTTAGGCAGAGTGAACACTTCATACAAAGTGAAAATCAATCAAAATATGACTGTCTGCCAACATGGCAATGTATGGAAACCTGAGTGTTTTCATTGCAGTTATGTACTGTCAAGTTTTAGTGATGCTCTATGCCACTGGGAGCAACAGGATGTGGATTCAAAACTCCAGGAAACCTGCCAGGAAACAAGTCTCAAAGTTTTTTGCACCCTTTTTTTAACATTTCATTTTTGGATAATAAGCTGTGTCTCAAAAGTAAGTCAGTGACTTTGCTGCCTTAGAAGCGAACACCCTCCTCAGACAGAATCCAAAATGAAAAGGAACTTCAAGAAAGAACAAGTTTAGTTTGCGCCTCAGAACTCCATAATGCCACAGAACATTCATGACCTCACTCAAGAACTGCTCTCAAAATTAATTATTAATATCAGCGAGCATGGTCGTATCCTTTTGTCCCTGAAGAGAAAACAAGATCAGTGTTACATTTAACTAACCACCCATCAAGTTTGGCTGCTTTTTTTCAGTTGTTACAGTAAGTTGACTGCATAAAAATGTTTGAACTTTGTTTAGCCAAGTTGATGCTATCTGCATTGGCTGGTTCTTTTCAAAAGATGTGACTGCTAGCACATTAGTCAGCTTGATCAGGAACAGCTCACCAAGGCTTATAAAGTCTGTTCTGTTATGCATTACTGCGCTGCTTCAAGCCACCATTATTTTAGCAGTTGTTTGAAGTCTGAGGTAACTGCAAAGACCAATGAGACACACCATTCAAGTGAATGTGACGTTTCAGGTACCTTCAAATTTAAACAAATTTAATCACCCTGGAAGAAAACTTCTTTATAGCATCACTTTGGGACATGACCTCGCAGGAGAGGCATGCAAAATCGTTTTAATAGTGCAAATGCTGCCTTTTTGGGTAACTACCTTACTTCTGAGACACAGACAAAGTGCACTTGGTTGCTTGGACATAAATTATAAAAGTAGTGCTCATCTTTGATTGAAATGTGTGCACAAGTGTATTTCGTGGGCTTAAAAGGGTTTAATGGGTTTGACAAGGATTGATGCACGGTGTGGTGACTATAATTAATTAAGGGCTTTGTTTTCCTCACTAACTCATCATTTTCTTTGGTGAAACAAGTTGAAACTTGTTTAGAACCAAGTATGCATACAGTTTCAGCTAATTTTAAAGGGAGAAATTATCTATATTCTGATTTAGGCAGTAGCAAACATTGTTATTTGATCAGTAAAGATCTTTATAAATATAACCAAACCTTTCCAGTGTTCCAAAAAAATGTTCATTGCTGAGCACTTGACATGTGAATCCCTTTCTTCCTGTCTGGCCATAAGTAGCAACAGGTCCAGAGGTGACACAACCATCATGTGTCCAAATTTGTTTCTCCTGCTTTCTAGCAGCCGGCATGCTCTTTTTTTTTTTTTTTTTTTTTGGTGTTATTTCCTTTAATTGATTTATTGTCTCGTTTCCCCCCTTGTCATTTGTATGCCCCGCTCCTTTTGTGAAGGTTTAGTCTATTTAAGTTTGCTTTGTATTTAGCAGGGTTGCTGGATCATAATACTTTATTTGCAACTAAGCCTTCCAGTCAGTTTGTATCTTCTAGGTTTGAGCTTTGCTCTCCTTCCATGTGATTCAATGATAAAGAAAGAAGCAGTCCTTGTGCAGTGTCTTATTAATGGGATCAAGCTCCCAAGCCTTTATCTCAGTCTTTAGGAAAGAGGCCGCATTCCTGTTTATCTGCTGTTCCAGTCATCTCCTCTGAGCCACCTTATTAGGAGCACATCCCAACCCTCCATCAGTCTCCAGGATTGGGACTGCATCCTAGCTAAACGCTACAGTTCTACTGTCAGTCAGTCATGTTTCGGAGAGGGGGATTAACCACCTGGCTTCTGACCAGGGACGGCCACTGGCCTGAGCGCGGACACGCCCCTACACTCTCCAGTCATCACCGACTTAGCTGGACTGCCGGCTTCCTCTGTTCTGGGCTACGGCCTTTCCCTCTACTATTACCATATTTTATGAATAAATGCTCCCTTGTGGATTGTACCCTGAATCTTCATCTGGTTCCTTGTCTGGATCATTACAAAAAGGAAGATGTGTATGTTTACTGGATGGGGGTGGGGAAGTGTTTCAGGAAAAAATGTTCTTCAACTATTTAAAACCAAGTGAAAACAACTTGCATGACAATATGAAAGGAGCTTGTCAAAGTGGGAGTAAAAATTAATCCATACACACATTTTATATTGTAACATTTTCTGCTTTGTATACAGTGCAGATGCACGGAAGACAGGAAGTTGAGGACTGGACTCAGGTACAAGGATGGACTTGGTTGTATTTATTAAGCCAACTGCATGGCAGAAGGCACGAACGTTGCAATGCGAAACAAGGAACTGAAGTTCCTAAAAATAAGCACTATGAGTCATACAAAGTCTGGGCTAAGGCTACAAATAGGAGAAGAAAAATGAAATGAGGTTCCTTAATTAATAATGTGCTGGTAAAACAACAAAGAGCACGAGTTTCTAGGTTTTAGTATAAAATTTGAGAATCCGGAAAAAAGGCATATACAAGACTACAATGTCAAACAGGCATGAGATTACACAGACTTGACAATGCGACTGAGGGAAGCTCGGTCTTAAATACACACTGCTACCACCCAGTGGCAATGAGAAACAGGTGCGGATGATAATAGAATAATGAGTGGAGTGCGTTCCGGGATTTAGTAGACCGGTGAGCTGGACGGCTGGAGGCGTGTCTTTACATATTGTGGCCTCCCAGCCCGATCTCACGTGGGCAGCGTGGACAGAAGTAGGGAAATGTTACCAGACACAGAATTTAGAACAAAAACAGCCTTTTATTAGGCACTCCTTTCAATTACATGGGCCCGTTGGGCTCTGTAAGGAACCCGCACTGAGACTTGGGGTTCCGGGAGTCAGGGGTCCCGCACGGCCGGTCCACTGGCTCTAGGACAGGGGTCCACCTCAGCACCTGCTCTGTATCCCCAAGGTGCTGGCGGCTGGGTAAAGAAAGCACAGGATTAATGGTTGCAACTTCGTCAGAGGGCAGGCAAGCACCCAAACACTTCCTCTGTCTGCTCCAGACTGCTGCCTCTCCACTACAGCAACCCCATTTTACACCCCACACTGATTGCACCTGGATGTCCTCCAGGTGTGTGCACTCTTCCACCCCCCTCTGGAATGTGGCGCTGTCTGTGGTGCTGCGCCTGGGCTGCAGTTTCTGTCCAGGGTGCTGAATCCCTGGACCTTATCCTGCTGGTGCCACGCCTTTTCCTGCGTGTTCCCGCTCACGTGGGACACCAGCTGAAAGGCGGGGCTGCCACAATATATTGACCAGCATTGAAAACGCACTACCCTAATTTCAAGTCCAAAATACAAATTATGCATGTTTGTGATGTGTAATTGTTATCAAAGTGTTTTATGCATTCTGAGAAGATGGCAAAATGCAAAATTAGGTCTTTGGTGCATTTTAATTCCACTTCAGGCCTAAAAAACTTAAGTAAGGATTTTTGTCTGCAGGGCAAATGCAATGACGTCTTTCTGGGTCTGTTCACGAAATCTGGTTTTTCAAAAGGTGGCAAGGCAAAAGCCACCCTAAGTCAGTTGATGAGCATCACCATTAGATGGCTAACGAGACGGGAACTTGATGAAAATGAGTAGAAACACACCCTCAGAATATTGAGAATGTGCCTACGCGTCTGTGCTCTTGCTAGGTGGCAGGATTTTCATTATTCCATCATCGAGAAGATTGACCCAAAGTTTAGGGGTATTTGTCTAGTGCCTGACTGTCCGCAGTTTGCCAGCCACGGTGTAAATTAAAGAATAAAGATCATTCAAATTGAGTCGAACAGCTCACCAAAATGAGTGTAACTAGTTCAGGCAGGAAACTCGAGTAGA
Organism: Gymnothorax javanicus; assembly: GCA_029692085.1. Lineage (NCBI taxonomy): Eukaryota > Metazoa > Chordata > Actinopteri > Anguilliformes > Muraenidae > Gymnothorax > Gymnothorax javanicus. Next base: position 131,540,619 of record CM056197.1, read on the forward strand.
GCTACATCAGCTGACAACAGGCTAGTAAGCTACCAGCCACATCAGCATCAGCAGGCACACAACAATTGGAGGATACACATCACGAGGTCATACAGCGGTCTATTTAAAAGACGCAAGCTCACTCACTTCTGCTGCTGTTTGCAATGACTTTTCATGATATGCAACACGCTCTTTGGTTTTTTGCTTGCCTCCTCCACCCCAGCCTCCAACTGTTTGGTTCTGCTCACATCGGGGGGGATTTTGATTTCTGTTCATGACTAACTATGTTTGTATGTTTGCTGTGCTTAGGTAGGGCATACCTCCAGAGCAGATCCGCCGCCGAATACAATGTAATGCTTATACTCATGAATAAATTGTTCTATTTTATTGAAACGTGAGTTTTCCTGACTGAAATGATGTTAAAGGGGTCAAGTGTCTGAATCCACTGTCACAAGTCGCCTAACAGCTGCAACAGAAGCGTGTTAAACCCCCACTCGAGCCCATTTTCAGCAAAGACACCACTGTGGTACTGTTTAAAAGCAAGGGTTTTAACGATAACCATTGTCGTGGTGTGGAATTCATTGTCCATTGTCCGTCCTCTGGAACATTTTTTATCTTTTTTTTGGCCCGATGAATTTTTGTGTAAATTTGTCATAACATACTACTAGACCATATCTCCAGATGTGTTTTTTGGATATTTTATTGAATCAAAATTCTATTTTATGGGCCCTTGAAATTTTGGCCCCAGCGTTAAAGATAGGACTGAGAAATATATTTTAAATTATTTCTCAAAAACTGCGAGACAAATTTTTTCCTAAATCAGACAATCAACTTTCGTTGGTACCGTCAATGTACAGTGCAAGCGCCATTTTGATTGAATCAATGGGTCTGGTGGGGGCGCTGTACTTCAACATGGGATCCAGTAGAGAATATGCAAGACGGCCTGTGGAGGCCAAATGGTTGTAGATAGAGATTAAGTTTGTAATATCTTGATCCTAAACTGTTTATTTTGGGGCTGTATCCTCCCACCCTTGTCATGTCAGGGAATAAACAATCGCTTCTGAAAATGTGTTTACTTCAGCAAAGCGCTCAATCGCCTTATAATGGAAAAATATTCAGAGACCGCAGGTGGGACAGTGGCTCAGGGAAGTGTCTAACTGCAGTGCTATGGAGCCCTTTTACCCTTATATTCTGACAAAACAAAGTGGTGATAAATGACTTAACTTTTGATAAGAACCATACTGGGTTTGGGGGGAAAATGGGACTCAAAGTTTAAACACTGCCCAACTGTTAGTACAAACAAGATATAAATCCATGCACACATTAACAGGTTTTTCTCTGCTGGTGACAATGAGGAGGGAATTCTGATTCATTTAAATGATCTTAACATAATTATACCTCATCAGTGAGATGATGCCAGTTCAATGAATTATGGGAAGGTTGTGGGATGTAAGAGTGCAGTGCATATATACAGGGGCAGAGAAGACATTTGCTTTTTTTTTTTTTTTAGAATGTAAATATATACAAAAATGAGTAAATTGGAAATGAGAATTAACTTAGTTGATAGTTCATAAGATTTTTTTTTTTTTTTTTTTTTTTTTTAGAATGTAAATACATACAAAAAATTAAATTGAAATAATTATATATATACATTATATATACATATATCTTACTTTAGCAAATATACATTCATACCAACCCAGACAAACATATCATATATTAATAGACTCATACACATTTACTTATGTTATTTTCATTCCCATCCTTCTGCTACTCTCAGCGCCCTCCATCTATCCTTATATACACTTAACCTACTGTTTTCGTGTGCCATCATACATTCAATTTTACTGTGATGTTTTACGAAGAGTTTGAATCTCTCTGTCCTCCAAGCGTCCACAGATTTTGATTTAAAAATGAAAATTTTGCCAAGAAGTATTATAATATTAACTATTTTTCTGGAGTCATTTTTTAGACTGCCCAGAAGTATGGTGGGCAAATCCAGTGTAAAATTACTTGAATATAAAGCCAGCCACCCCTGAACCCCTGTCCAAAACAGACCTACACAGGGGCAGCACCAAAATAAATGATCCACTGACTCAACCTCTTCGCCACAGAATCTACACAAGTTGGACCCCTCAATTCCCCAAATATGAAGCATCTTTTGAGTGGCCAAAAATTTATATATTAAGTTAAACAGAACAAATCTTATTGATAAATCTATTGTTGTTTTGTAAATTAAATTGAAAACCTGGTTCCATGGAATTGGAAAATCTAGCATATACTCCCAAGAATCTAGAATATTGTGAGGATTGGCTCTCGGTTTTCTTGATTCGAGGTGAAACTTATATATCATTCTATTTATGCTGGTTTTTTCAATCCACTGAAAGTTTTTCATAGATGGTCGACAGACAAGGTCCTTGTTACTTCCTTTAACAATTCTTCTTTTCCATTTTAGCAGTAAAAGATTTCTTTGCTTGTTATGCTGTGAGGATATTTGAGTTATGTATTTGTTATGGACCCCCCTCCCCCCTTTTTGTGTTTTTTAATTTTTTTATTATTTCTTTGAAAGGGGTATATTGAGGGATTTGGGATGGGATGTTCAGAGGGAGGGGTGGGCTAAAAAGTTATCAATATATTGTCCAGTCTAAGTTTATGATGCACCTAATCTTAAGTTGTAAACTCAAAACCTATAAATATATTGTTCAAAAAGTTTGTAATATCGACAGTTCAGAAGTCATATGTGACCTATATTTTGGCGGTGTTAAAGTTGACCTCAGATGACCTTGAAAGGTCAAACTTGAAGTCAAGCAAGATGTTACAACTTTCAAAGGCTTCTAAGCTTGAAAATATAGAAGATTGGGAACATATATGTATTGAACACTTATAGGAAGGAAATATGGAAGCCCATAGTGGACATATTCAAATGAAAATGTAATCCCACTATTGTATTATAATTATCCACTTATGTTATTTGAGACAATATTAAATTGAAAATGCATTAATCCAATTATCACTTTCATTTTAACATACACATATGGGAAATCTATGACTATATTCAAATGATAATGAAAAGCTGTTTGACATTTCATTTTCAAAGTCATGCTCCGCAATACAGTGGACAATATTCAAATGCAATAAGCAAAACAGCACCTCCAGCCTATTGCATTTACATTTACATGTCAACACGCTCTTTTAGGGTCAACATGAAAATGTAAATGCTATTTTCTGACTATTTGAAAATGATATTGGAAAACGGCATTCAACATTTAATTTGCAAAGACTTAACTTGCTCTACTGAGGACAATATTCAAATGCAATAAGATAAACAGCTCTCCCAGTCTATTGCATTTACTTATACTTGTCATCACGCTCTTTTAGGGTCAACATGATAATGCAAATGCTGTTTTCTAATCACTTGGAAATAATAATGATATAATAATGATGACGACATTTGACATTTCATTTTGAAAGACTTTTCCTGTAATACATGGGACAATATTCAAATGCACTAAGGGAAACAGCGCCTTCCAGTTCATTCCATTTTCAAATACATGTCACCACGCTCATTTAGGGACACAATGAAAATTAAAATGCAATCTGTCAGCGTCTCATCAAGGCGGGTCTTCCGCTAGGACGTCACTCATTAGGGGCGCGAACGAAAAGCATGTTCCTAATTTCCATACCAACCAATCAGCTTCTGGATAGCGCTTGTACGCACGGAGGCTTACTGATAATGTCATGATGGCTAGGCTGCTATGTATTGTGTGCCATCACGCATTAGGCTACGTTGCGCTTGGGATGTAGCCATCTTTGCAGCTAGTATGCTAGCAAACGTTAACTAAGAAAAATCTTTGTAAATGATGATCACGTTAAAGCGATATGATTTGATTTTTGCCCCAACTCTATTACCTAGTGATGGCGAGATGAAGCCTCATAGAGCATTGAAGCTTTCTCCCAAAGTGGTTCACTAATGGGTGACTCTTCTTGAGGCTTCATCTGCTCATTATGCCATCTACTGGACAAAAAGTGTAAAACAGGCAAAAATTTCGTAGATTATATTATCACAGTGGTGTATCAAAAGAGGATGCAGCGAAAGCAACCACAATAAAGACCTGGGAGGGACGCACTCCCCCCACCAAGGTTTCCATTTAATAGTAGTTACGCCAACCAACCAAAGCCTTGGATTTACATATTGTGAGGGCCCAGCCTGTAAGCAGCGCCACACATGCCAACACACAGGCAAACAAAGACCAAGGGGCGTGGTGTTAGACGGGCGGTACTACCCGAGAGCAACACCTTAGGAGACTCCGCCCCTCCCAGGTGTCTCCAGTTGTCTCTAGACAGGTGCATTGAGTCAGACTGGCAATTAACAGCCTTTTTAAACCCAGCACAACTGACCTAAGACAGACTGGCTTGAGACCCGGAAGAGTGAGAACCAGACAAGTTCTAAGCCAGTCTCGCGGTAAGAGGCCTGTGGCCATCCAACCTTGAATGTAATCTTAGTATCAGTTGAGTGAAGAACATTATTTGAAAGTGCTCTTTGTTGAAGTTGGGAGACATTATTGGAAAGGTGGATTGGGGGACTGCCAGAGGTGAAGACCGGGACCCAAGAGGCAAGGACTGAAGACATCAGGGGAAGCCACAGCGTACCACTGCAGGCGAGGTCAGGGACAATGTTCTCAAGCCCACTAACGTGGCCTGTCTGCCTCTCTCTCTCTCTCTGTCTGGCCTCAGGAAGGGCCAGACGGAGCCAGGCACCCCATATCGACTTGTTGAAGATTTGAGTTGCCTTCTAATCCCCGTTTTTGAACCTCTCCACCAATCCATCGCTCTGTGGATGGAGAGGAGTCGTCCGCGTCTTTGCCACCCCCAGCCTTTTGCAGACTGCCACCAGCACCTGCGCCTCGAAGTTCCACCCCTGGTCGCTGTGCAGCTCATTAGGGACCCCAAAGCGTGCAAATATTTGCTCCACCAAACAGCGCGCTGTCGTCTCCGCGCTCTGGTCGGGCACGGGGTACGCCTCAGACCACTTGGTGAAATAGTCCGTCGCCACCAGGATGTAGCGATTCCCAGCTTCGGTGACTGGAAATGGCCCGAGGACGTCCACCCCTACCCGCTCCATTGGGGCACCGACGACATAGCTCTGCAGGGGAGCATGCAAAGTGTTGTTGGGTCCCTTCTGAGCCGTGCAGGAGTCGCAGCAGTGGATGTGCAGTTCCACGTCACGGTGGCAGCCCGGCCAATAAAACCCCCCCTCAGGCGGCACAGGGTCTTTGTCACCCCGAAGTGGCCTGCCCCCTCCGAGCCATGAACCAGCTCAAGGACCAGGGGGCGTAGCTTGTGGGGCACCAAGAGCTGGAGGATGTCGCGCCCCTGGCCAGGCGCCTGTCAGTGCCGGTAGGCCAGCCCATTCAGCAGCTCCAGTTGCTGAAACTGGCTTCAATAGGCCTTCAGCTCCATATACTCTGCCACAACCTCAGCCCATGTTGGTGGTACCTTTGACTCCAGCCAGCCCCTCACCTTCCCCAGCGTGCGGTCTGCCTCCTGCTCCTCCTGTAGCTGTTGAGGTGCTAGCGGCACCGGCATCCCCTCTGCCCCTGTCGAAGCAGCTGCCACTTTGAGAGCCGGCTGGTCTCGCTCGTCCAGCCGCTGACGGTACCTGCACTCCAGTGCGGCACATGGTCGTCTGGACAGGGTGTCAGCGTTCCCGTGGTGGTGGCCCGGATGGTGCTCGTTAGTAAAGTGGTAGCTTTGCAGAACCTCCAGCCAGAGCGCTACCTGGCCTTCAGGATCTTTGAAGTTCAGGAGCTAAGTGAGGGAGGCATGATCGGTGCGCAGGGGGAAGGTGGTGCCCTGTAGGTACGGGCGGAAGTGGCGGAGTGCCCTGACGACCGCCAGCAGTTCCCGGAGAGTGGTGCGGTAGTTGTGTTCTGCCCGGCTTAGAGCATGACTGTAGTACGCGACTACTTTTTCCCCTTCCTCGTCCTGCTGGGACAGTACGGCCCCTACCCCAGTGTTGCTGGCGTCAGTGTCCACAATGAAGGGTCTCTGGACATCGGGATAGGCCAGTACTGGGGCCTGTGTAAGGGCTGCTCTGAGCCGGGCAAACACAGCTGCGCACTCCTCTGTCCATTCGAAGGCTTGGTTTTTGTCAGTGAGACGGTGGAGAGGGCTGGCGATGGAGGCAAAGTCCTGCACAAACCGCCGGTAGTAGCTTGCCAGTCCCAGGAAACTGTGCAGCTCGCCCACGTCGGTCGGCACCGGCCAGCCTTGCACAGCGGCCACTTTTGCTGGGTCTGTGGCCACCCCCTGCCCACTCACCACATGCCCCAGGAATGTCGTCTCCCGCCGGAGCAGCACTTTTTCGGGTTCAGTCTGAGCCCCGCCCGCTGGATCGCGGCGAACACATCCTGCAGGTTGGAGAGAGCGCCCTCGAAGCTGCTGGCTTGCACCAGGAGGTCGTCAAGGTACACGACGCAGCGGTCCCGGAACTAAATTCAAATGATAATGAAAAGCTGTTTGACATTTCATTTTCAATGTCATGCTCCACAATACAGTGGACAATATTCAAATGCAATAAGCAAAACCATTACCCCCAGCCTATTGCATTTACATTTACATGTCAACACGCTCTTTTAGGGTCAACATAAAAATGTAAATGCTATTTTCTGACTATTTGAAAATAATATTGAAAACGGCATTCAGTATTTAATTTGCAAAGACTTAACTTGATCTACTGAGGACAATATTCAAATGCAATAAGATAAACAGCTCTCCCTGTCTATTGCATTTACATATACATGTCATCACGCTATTTTAGGGTCAACATGATAATGAAAATTCTGTTTTCTAATCACTTGGAAATAATAATGACATAATAGGGATGACGACATTTGACATTTCATTTTCAAAGACTTATCCTGCAATACATGGGACAATATTCAAATACAGTAAGGGAAACAGTGCCTCCCAGTCCATTGCATTTTCAAATACATGTTACCACGCTGTTTTTGGGACACAATGAAAATTAAAATGCAATCTGTTAGCGTCTCATCAAGGCGGGTCTTCCGCTAGGACGTCACTCATTAGGGGCGCTAACAAAAAGCATGTTCCTCATTTGCATACCAACCAATCAGCTTATGGGTAGCACTTGTATGCATGGAGGCTTTCAAATTTCAACAACGGTTCAAAAACTACGCCAAGATTCTTTACATGGTCACACAAGTTGTCGGAAAGAGGGCCTAACTGACTACCAACTACAGGAACAGAGGGAGGAGGTCCAAAAATGATGACATCAGTCTTTTTTTCATTAAGTTGAACAAAGTTGTTTGCCAACCAACACTTAATGTCATTAATGCAATCGAAAAGTGACCTTAGTGAACCACCACTATCGGGTTTCACTGGTAGATAAAGCTGTGTATCATCGGCGTAACAGTGGAAAGAAATGTTTTGCTTGTGGAAAATGGAGCCAAGAGGGAGCATGTACAACGAAAATAACAGGGGACCTAAAACAGAACCTTGGGGAACACCACAAGAGATTGGAGCCAGTGACGAGGAGAAATTGCCTAATTTGATGGAGAAGGTTCTGTCCTCTAAGTAAGAGGTGAACCGCTTTAGGGCAACACCCTGAATACCAACTTCGCTGCTTAGGCGGTTTAATAGAATTTTATGGTCAACAGTATCAAATGCGGCGCTTAAGTCAAGCAAAACCAGGACTCCACAAGATCCAGAGTCAACGGCAAACAGGAGGTCGTTCATAACTTTTCCGAGAACAGATTCTGTACTGTGGTGTGCTCTAAAACCTGACTGGAATTTCTCCAAGATATTGTAGTGGTTCACATAGGATGTGAGTTGAGAGTAAACAACCTTTTCCAGGATCTTGGACAAAAAAGGAAGTTTAGAAATGGGCCTATAATTTTTGTGGACAGTTGGGTCAAGGTTTGAATTTTTCACCACGGCATGTTTAGAAGTGGAAGGTACACTACCATTTTCAAGACTGCTATTAATTAAGCTCAAGACCATAGGGCTAAGAATGGAGAAAACTTCCTTGAAAAAATGTGAAGGCAGGATGTCCATGGGACAGACAGAAGGCTTCAAATGAGAGACAATCCCAGACAGCTGGGGAAGAGAAATGGGCTGAAAACAGTTAAAACAGCTGGGGGTCCATTTTGATATGGAAGGGTCATCTGAGGGAGATAGGATTTGAGACCTTATATCCTGAATTTTTCCAATAAAAAATTTAAGAAACTGTTCGCCAGTTTCTATTGAAACAATAGGGAATGCATTTACTGAGGGATTTAGAACAGTATTTAAGGTACAAAAAAGTACCCTAGGCCTATTAGAGTTTTTGGAAATAATGTCAGAAAAATATTTAGCTCTGGCAGCTTTGACAGAGAGTTGATATTTTGAGAGACGGTCCCTTAAAATTTGGTAAGATATCTGGAGTTTATCTTTTTTCCACCTCCGCTCAGCCTGCCTGCACTCCTGCCTCAGAGCGCGAGTCGTCTCAGTAAGCCAGGGCTGAGCGCTAGCCTTGGCCTTGGGTTGCCTGAGCTTAATAGGAGCAACTGACTCCAGGATGTTGGTACAAGTGACGTTAAAAAGTGTAGCACTCTTGTCGCATTTCCGGTTCCGGGTGGCATGCACTGAACGCTGGTAGCTGCCTGTTGATCCTTTTTTTCGATTTGAAATGTAAGACAAGGTGCATACATTCGTATTACTTTATGTAAATCTAATAGTCCAATTAAATGTATTTTGTATATTGGAGAATGCTAAAGGATTAAGAAACATGAACTTGTTGTCTGCGGGAAGAGATTCCACCAACTTGCTGAACAATGATGACGTGCAGTCAGGCGGCGCAGGTGGCTGGCAATGCTGAGCTGATTGCAACAATGCGGGAGGTTATCCGTGAAGAGTTATCCACGGCGTTTGATTTAAAGTTTCAGCCGTTTAATGACTTTATGGTAACTATGAAGTCTAAGATGGTCGAGTTAGAAATGGGCATTGGGTCTTTGGAGACTTTTGCTACAGACACAGATGGACGGCTTTCGCAGATGGAGATAAAACAAAAGGAACTTCAAGAAGAAAATAAAACGCTGCGACGGAGAATTGATCAATTGGAAAATCAGTCGTGTAGACTTAATATCCGTGTTTTGGGTCTTGAGAACAATGTGGAAACGGGTAATCCGACCGAATTTTTGAACAATCTACTGTATCAATTGTTTGGTAAAGATAAATTTGGTCATATGCCACCGGTAACGGTGGCTCATCGCACTGGACCCGTAAGTAATGCCTCCCGCTGCATGATTGCTCGTCTTTGTAGCTCCGAACTCAAAACAATGGTTATTCGTTTAGCCTCAAGAAATGGTCCGCTGTACTATAAAGAAAAGAGAATTAGCATTTATGCGGATTTGAGTGCTGACCTTATGAAACTGAGGCATGAATTTAAGGAGCTCAGAGCAAACTTACGCAAGAAAGACATTAGAAGTGGATTTATCTATCCTGCAAAATTGATTTTGACTTTTAAGGATGTTACTCATATTTTCTCCACAATACAAGAGGCCCAGGAGTTCTTTGAAAAGGAAATCTCGCGCTGTTAGGATGCCCATTAGTAACTTTTGAGATTCTGTAACTCATTACTAACTTTGTACCGTTTGGGTAGGAATAATTTTTTTTTTTCTTCTATTTTTGTGAGTGGACATCATAACAATTGTGGATCCTGGATTATATTTATAATTTTTTTTTTTTTTTTTTTGAGAGGCTATATGTCTATTGGATTTGTATTTTCGTTATATTGCTACTTTTTTTCTCGTTTTATATGGTTCTAAATTGGAGTGGAAAGAGCGCTGCACGTATGTTTACTTCTTGATCTAGGGAATAACAGGTATGGCTTCCAACTGCCGCTATGCTGCAACCCTGCAATATTGCAGGAGATGGGGAACTGGGTGTGGGTGGGAGTTGGGTGGAGGGAATGCTTTTTTGGTGGGGTATGGTGTTCAATGGGGGTGGGAAATGGATATCTGCATGGTTTTCATTATTATTATGCTACTTGTTTATATTCCCTTTTCTTTTTTTTCTTTTAGGAGCATTAAATGCTGCTGATTTAGTATTTTGATTTTATGGCTTTGGTAAACATATTCTGTGGTAATCTGAAGGGCCTTAACAGTCCCAATAAGAGAGCCGCCTGTCTTGATTTTTTGGCCAGAAAGAAATTTGATGTAGCAATGCTTCAGGAAACACATTTGCTTAGTCAGGATATAAATAGATTGGAAAATCATACCTACAGGGTTGTTGCTTTTTCCTCAGCAAGTAATAAAACTAAAGGGGTAATAATACTTATGCATAAGAAATTAAATATATCTATCCTAGGGAAAGGGGATGATAAAGAGGGCAGGATTACCTATGTTAAATGTATGTGTAATGGTAAGAAGATAGCATTTATTAGTGCTTATGCCCCAAATACTTATGACTCTATGTTTTTCCTATCTTTAAGTAGTTTGTTGGCAGACTTATGTGATTTTGAATTGGTGATAGGATCAGATATGAATACTATTCTTAATCATAGGTTGGATAAATCAAATAAATCTAATCCTAATCCACAGGCAACGAAATCACTTCAAAATGTAATTTCTGATTTTTCTTTAAATGATGTTTGGCGTACATTCAATCCATCTGCTAGAGAGTACACTTTTTTCTCTAATAGGCATAAATCATATTCAAGAATTGATTTTATACTTATTTCCTCTTCCCTTTTGTCATTTGTTAAAGAAATAGAAATTAAAAACATGAGTATGACGGATCATCATGCTTATAAATGCACCTTAATGTTTGCTGGTATACCAAACGCACCCACTAGGTGGCGTTTTAATTTAACATTGCTACAGAATCAGGAGTTCTGTGAGCACTTCAAAACCAAATTAGTTGAGTTTATTAAATTTAATTATTTATCGGTGGATGACTCAAGGTTTGTTTGGGACTCTATTAAGGGTTTCATAAGGAACATATCAATTTCTTTTTCTTCAAAACTTAAAAAGGAACAGCTTAAGAAAATTAGTGAATTGGAAAATATATTATTAAGTTTGGAAAGATCACAAAAACAAGATTTTTCAGATCAGGTGGCTGAATCCCAAGCTAAAATAAAGATGGAGCTTAACCAGTTGTTAACTCAGAGGGGTGCATCTCATGTTCATAAAACGAGACTTAATCAGTACTTTTTTGGTAATCGTCCCAGTCGGCAATTGGCTAATAAATTGAAAGATGGAGATAATTTGAATGATATTCACACCATAATATCTGAAACAGGGATCACTATAACTGATCCTAAGTTAATAAACGATGCATTTACAACATTTTATGAGGAACTATATACTACAGATAACAATGCATCAATAGCAGATATAAATTCATTTTTGGGGAAAATTAATTTGACCTCTTTACCTTTAGAAGATTCTGTTGCACTAGGGGCTCCTGTAACTATTGAAGAACTTTACCAGTGTCAAAAGATGAATAAGGGTAAATCACCTGGTGCTGATGGTATTCCTCCAGAAGTTTATTTAAAATTTTGGAGTTTTTTAGGTCCTCATTTGTTAAATATGATTAATACAGCTATTGAAGAAGGTTCATTTGGTAGGGATGTCAATACTGCTTTTATTTCACTGTTATTAAAAAAGGATAAAGATCCTGCCCAATGTAGTATGTACCGTCCATTATCCTTATTGAATACGGATATTAAGTTATTTTCTAAGACTCTTGCGGCTCGATTAGAGAAGTATCTACCAAAGCTTATTCATCCTGATCAGAGTGGATTTATTAAAAATCGTTCCTCTGCAGATAACATGCGCCATTTATTACATGTTTTAAATGCTTCCTCTACTAATAAAGCCTCCTCTGCTATTCTATCAGTTGATGCAGAGAAGGCATTTGATATTTGAATGGCCTTATTTATGGGAAGTATTAAAGCGTATGGGGTTGGGTCTTGGTTTTATTGCTATGGTTAAGACTATCTATTCTAACCCCTCTGCTTGTGTAATAACTGGTAGAGTATGTTCCAAACCCTTTAAAATTTCTAGAAGTACTCGGCAGGGAGATCCATTGTCCCCTTTACTTTTTATTTTATCTTTAGAGCCGTTGGCTCAAGCTATTAGAGAATCCCCAAATATTGAACCGATTATTATAAAATCCACTGAACATCGTATTTCGTTATTTGCAGATGATGTTTTATTATTTTTTTCAGATATCACTGAATCTTTTTTAACTATTATGAATATTTTTGATCAGTTCAGCCATCTGTCCAGTTATAAAATAAATTGGACAAAGTCATCTCTACTTTTCCTAAATTTGGTACATAATGATGAGTGGAAAATTTCTTATATTCCGGTGGTAACACATCTTAAGTATTTAGGCATTACTATCTTTCCTTCAATTGATAAGACTGTTTCTAGGAATTATTGTAATATTCTCAAAAGGGTTCATTCTGATTTGGAGAGATGGTTCAATTTACCTATCCCCCTTTCAGGTAGAATTTCAATAATAAAAATGAATATTTTGCCTAGGGTTAATTTTTGTGGATCTATGTTACCTTTGGCACCTCCTCCTATGTATTGGGAGGAGTTATACCGGGTAATAACTCATTTTATTTGGAAAGGTAAGCGTGCTAGGATTAAATTGACTAATTTACAGCGGAGAAGTACATCTGGTGGCATATCTTTTCCGAATTTTAAAGTGTATTTTCAATCTTTCATTCTTCGTTCACTTATAAATTGGTTTAAGGATGATAACTCAAATCCAGCTATTGATATTGAAAGAAGTTTGGTAACCCCTGTTCCATTAAATGAACTGCTTTTTACGCACCTGTCAATCCGACAATGTAGATTGAGGTACGGTCCTATCATTGCGTATGCAATATCAACATGGAGATGCATGGAAAAAGTATTTAAATGGAAAAATAAGTGGCATCTTAGTACTCCTATTTTCCATAATTCTGCCTTACTGACTGGGGGCCGACCTTTTGTTTCACTTCAATGGCAAAATGCTGGTATTCATACTTTAGGTGACATTATGAATGAAGGTGGTTTGTGTAACTTTCAGGACCTCAGAGAAACTTATAATATTGCATCAAATTCTTTTTTTTTATATTTACAGTTACGCTCTGCCATACAGGCACTTGGGATTCCTCTTAAGATTATGCCTGGCTCTCATCCTCTTATTAATTTGATTAAAAGGTTAGGAGAGATTCCGAGGGGTCATGTATCTTTGATTTATAATTCTATTATGGAGTGCTCACAGACTCCTCTTTCCATTATAAGAGTATGGAATAGAGATATTAATTTTACAAATTCTTCTATAAACTGGGACAGGGTTTTGAAAAATGTTGCCTTTTCCTCTCAAAATATAAATAATCAATTAACAAATTTGAAGTTTATACACAGATTTTATCTGACACCTAGGAAAAGGTATATGATGAAATGGATTGCTTCTCCAAATTGTGATTTATGCAGTGCAAATACTTTGGGTACTTTCATGCATATGATGTGGGAGTGTCCTATAGTTAATACCTTTTGGAAGAGCATATCTAAATGTTTGTCAGAATTGTTTGATATACCTATAGTTTGTTCACCACAGTTGATGCTTTTAAATGATGATTCATCTTTTCAATCTAAATTTAAGTTTTAGGTTTCTATTGCTAGCTGCACTTACTGTCGCTAAAAAAGATGGTGGCTGTGAGATGGCGTCCACCACATTCTCTTTTATTTTACCAATGGTATATATTTACAATAGAAATTTTGTCCATGGAACTCTCTACTGCAAGGATGAATCACGCTGGTCAGGATATATTGAATGCCCGGGCGAAAGCACTGGAATTGGCTAGAACCCTTATGAATTAGTGCCTTTCCTAGATTTAGTGAATGAATGCTCCAAATGTTCCTTTTACTATTGCTGTGATTATCATTACAAACTTGTATATCTTTTGTGTAATGGTATAACCATGCAGAAAGGGGGTGGGGTGGGTGGGATGGGGGTGGATTGATGTATTTACTCTGGTTGATCTTTATATTGATTTGGGGGGATAATGGTATTAGAGGTATTATTTATGTAAATATTTCTATTGCAGCATGTTTTGTCACTCCAGTCAACTGTAAAGAAAATGAAAATAAAATTAAAAAAAAAAAAAAAGTGTAGCAAGCTCCTCGGTATCAGGGCAGCGTGAGAGACCGTCATTAACAATGGACTGGTGAGAGGATATAAAGGCATCAGTGAACTGCATGACTGTAGACGCATTAATAGTCCGAGAAAACTGGGGGGGGCTGAGGCAGATGAGGTGTAAGGCAGGATAGTAAGGATTCAAAGACAACTGAACTGTGGTCAGACAGACCAGCGCCAAGAATTTCTAAATTATTGACTGTCAGACCTGAGGTTAAAACCAAATCAAGGGTGTGGCCTTTCTGATGGGTAGGGCCAGTCACAAACTGCGTTAGATTAAAAGATTCCACAAGACACATGAACTCTTTCACCAAAGGCCCAGAAGGACAATAGACATGAATATTGAAATCACCAATAATTAAAAGCTTATCACAGAGAAAAACAACAGAGGATAAAAACTCAGAAAATTCCTGAATAAAATCCTTATTAAACTTAGGAGGTCTAGGGCGCCCCCGTGGCTCATTGGTCCAAGCGCGTACCATAAAGGCTGTGTCCTTCCCGCAGCGACCTGGGTTCGATTCCGGCTCGGGTCATTTGCTGCATGTCTTCCCCCATTCTTCGCCCCAACCTTCCTGTCTCTCTACACTGTATAACTGTCAAATAAAGGAAAAATTCCCAAAAAAAAAATCTTTAAAAAAAAAAAAAAAACTTAGGAGGTCTATACACCAAAGTACTGAAGAGATATGATCAATCTTAAGTAGCTTCACCTCAAAACTCAGAACGCATGAACAGGCAACAGTTTAAATTTAAAACATTTACGGAAAACTGTGGCTAAGCCACCACCACGACCAGTACACCTGGGAGAGTTAAAATAGCTGCAGTCATTAGGAGAAAGTTCACAGAGAGGGGTATAATCGCCGACATTAAGCTATGTCTTGATAACAAATAAAATGTCCAAACCCTCAGAAGTAAAAAAAAAATCGTTTAAAATAAATGATTTGTTTGACAGAGACTGCGCATTAACTAATGCAATCTTCATAGGGAGATAGTCTGCGGTTGACGCTGCGATGACATGAGATGATGAATATGCAGGAGAGAATTGCAGCGGGCGAAGATGATAGCAGTTCCCTCCGCCAGTCCGGATGGGTGAATTCGGGAAGCCACGGCGAGTGGCGGACCAGATAGCCGGAATGTGACCATGGACACGAGTACCAGCGGGCAGTGACCCACACAGTTTGAAATGGGACCCACGATGTACATACCGAGGTCGACGGGCAATTCCCAGATCGATGCACAGATTGTAGACCTTGCAGGGCAGTCTGAATGATGATACCAATTGCAGCAGTTCGGAGGATGAGTAATTAAAAGCCATGGCAAACCATTGGAAATCCTGCAATACCACACGGTCGACAATTCTTGAAGCAGACCCCAAACTCCCACTGAATGGAGCTGGCGGGCAATACTTTCAATGTGAATGCTCTGAAAGTAACGGAACTAAAATTAAAATCCAAAAGAAGTCGAGGCAGAACATAACGCCGGCTAGGTTACACACCAGTGAGTAGCAGCAGACAGACACGCCAGCGTACACTCTACCAGAAACAGGAAGAGGAGCAGTGATCAACTGTCGGTGTTCTCTTTTTTTGAAGGTATATTCTTATAAATATATATATATATATACAGTCATGCCCAAGATTATTCATACCCCGACCCATTTTAGGGTTTTTTCGAGATATTTTTTGACAAATCAAATTTATTCTTGCACAGACGACACAGTAAGTTGACATAAGGCTGTAAGAAGCACAGTAAACAATTTTTCGAGAAATACAATACTTTTTGGTATTTTATTTGACAGATTTACAAAAAATGCCACGTCCAGAATTATTCATACCCTTTTCTCAGTTATTGATGGCAAAGCCTTTATTCATGATTACAGCCTCCAAACGCGTCCTTTGGTTGATCACAAGGTTTCTACACATTTCCATGGGTATTTTGGCCACTCCTTTGGCAAACTTCTCCAGGTCCTTAAGTTTTGAGGGTTTCCTTGCCATGACCTTGGTCTTCAGTTCCCTCCACAGATTCTCGATAGGATTGAGGTCGGAGCTCTGGCTTGGCCACTCCAAAACATTCACTTTGTTGTCCACTAACCATTTCTTGACGGATTTGGCCATGTGTTTAGGATCATTATCCTGTTGTAAGATCCATTCCTGCCCAAGACCAAGTTTTTCGGCAGATTGCTTAATGTCTTTGCTGAGGATCTGGATATACTGGTCCTGCTTCATAATGCCATTCACTTTAACAAGGTTTCTGGGCCCATTTGCTGAAAAGCAACCCCAGAGCATAATTCTCTTGCCACCGTGTTTGACCGTTGGGACCGTGTTTTTCAGGTTGAACACTTCACCTTTCTTACGCCAAACAAAAGCCCCATCTCTGTGCCTAAACAGCTCCATCTTTGTTTCACTCGTCCATAACATTGGCAGCCAGAAGCTTATATCTTCATCCAGGTGAGCTTTTGCGAAGGCTAGACTAGTTCTTGTGTGTCTGCGTGGGAGAAGTCTAAATGGCGTAAGAAAGGTGAAGTGTTCAACCCGAGAAAAACTGTCCCAACGGTCAAACAAGGTGGCAGGAGTATCATGCTCTGGGATTGCTTTTCAGTGAATGGGCCTGGAAACCTTGTTAAAGTGAATGGCATCATGAAACAGGACCAGTATATCCAGATCCTCAGTGAAAACATCAAGCAATCCACCGAAAAACTTGGTCTTGGGCAGGAATGGATCTTCCAACAGTATGAATAATTTTGGGCATGACTGTATACATACATATATATATATATATATATATATATATATATATATAAGGTACATTCAAACAATTAATTAAACAAAAAAAAAAAAAAGACCTGCGGCAATGTCATCAGTGTCCAGATTGTCACGCTGTAAGTTTTACCTACCTGTTTTACCTACCAGCACACAATCGATGGTTTACCCTGTTACCTCTCTGATTTTGTGCTCAGCCCAAGTAGCTGAAGCCTGTATATGACTGTGGCTGGATGCATGTTTCTGTAACCCCCTGTCACGCTCGAGTGCTGCTTTCCAGTTGGTAAAACCACGTGAGGTAAAAACAGCATCCCTCTCACCGGCAGTAACATATTTCCTGCAGGGAAAGCAAAATCATGCATCCTGCTGAACTGAGCACTCCAGCCACGGTCAACTACGATACCAGGCTGGATTGAATGATCGCCATAAAGCACCGAATGCACGCTTTGGGTAGCTAGGCAATATTGGCTGGGATGGAGCATCGCCATTCAAGTCGCTAACTGCGTGAGGTGGGGCTGAGGCAGCAGAGAGAGGGAACTGGTTTGGGACAGTGCTTGTGGAGGGCACTGGAGCCATGGCCATAGTCATAGCTTCTGGTGCGCAAGCTACGGCATCGCTTGAGGTTGAAGCAGCACAAGGCTTGCTAATAGGTTTTAAAAAATGATACATGGCTCAGAACTCATTTGAATGAATAAAACTAAATGTAGATAAAATTGTGAGTCTGTGCACTGCTCAACGTACACCTATGAAGACAATGGCTTCACTGCCTGGTGAAGTATCCGTACAACTTTAGCAGTAGGACTTCGGTTTAGAGGCGGGCTTTAAGCTATGCACCAAATCAGGCGTTAGGAACTATCATTTTATGCGCTATTTTGTCATTGGCCGTTTTTTTTTTCTGTTAACTTTTGACTGGGTGGGCAAGACTCACGTTTGGGCAGGCTGAGCCCACCCCTGCCCCTCCCTACTGCTGGCCCTGCCGCCCGATGTTGAATTTGGAAATTGTAAAAATTGATCCTCATGATTCTGCACCTCTGCCCATATATGGGCATGCCCCATATGGCTGGCCTTTGTGATCATGCTTCGCATTTATTCCTGCTGCTGCTACTACCGCATCAGTGTGTCAGCCATCCAAAGTGATTTGACACTAGTAGGCGACGCTACTGTTGTTGATTGCAGGGGGCTGAGCGGGCTTCAGGAGATCCGTGGCTATTGGCTAATCATTCAGGGCTTCAGCCGGGAATGCCCGGGGCTAACAACACCCCTGATTTAAACCTTGGAAAATGGTGGGAAAATCTTTCTCATTCAGACTCAAAACTATAAGGGGTCATTTTAATGACATAGTGCACTTCGCAATGAATTGAGGTAGACTTCTTTTCAACTGTATGAGTCGCCAAAATCTTAGTCCAATTATTGTAAGCTTTAAAAAGAAATTAAAATACACATTCTTGGCTATTTTTGCCCAAAAGAAGGTAAATATTAGCATTTTAAGGCCTACATCTAAAAAGTGAAAACCGTGTTCTTAGCACATTGTGCCAAGCTATTTCCATGCAAAATTTCAGGTCATTGGGCTTTAAAGTGATGCCACAGGAGCCAAAAATATACATTTTTGGCTATTTTTACCCAAAATAAGCTAAATAATAGCATTTTAAAGGCCTGTATCAAAAAAAAACTAAAGCTATAATCTTAACACATGGTGCCTAGCTATCTCAATGGCAAATTTTAGGTCATTTAGCCTGACCATAATGGCACAGGAGGCAAAAATATAAATTTTTGACTATTATTACCCAAAAAAAGCTTATTTAAATTTCTAATTCCAGCATCCAAAAAAATGAAAAAAAAAAAAAAAATTCTGGGCATATGTTGCTAAGCTACCCCTGTTCCAAATTTCAGGTTATTTAGCCCTAAAATGAAAGAGTGGCGCCCATTTGACCAAAAAGCCAGGAGGAGGAGAAGAACGAGAACAAGAAACGGAGTTATAACAGTATATTTCTCTCCCCCTATAGGGGAGTGAAATATAATTCTCTCCACCTATAGGGGAGTGAAATATAATAATATAAATGCAACATTATGAACCCAATTCTCCCCTGGGTTACACAGTATAGAACATTTCAGAAATAACTGTCCCTTACATTCAACTTTGTCAAAGTTGTTGGTTTTCAAGGCAACACTGTACTTTCATCGATTTTGCACTGCATTGTTCAGGGGCTGCTCCCCCTCTCTCCTCTAGGTATAATTCATTGCACCCTTTTGTTGCATAGAGGGGAAGATTGAAAGCTGTGTCGAAGTGCTGCGATTACAACGGAACATGTATTCTTGGGGTTAAAAGTACTGTCATATATTCCTGAGTTGCAGGCGGATAAGCGCTGACTGCCACATTCCCGCGGGCTGCTGGTACACCATAGGAGATTTTCATCTTGATGGTATTGGAAAAGGGAACATGGAAAATGCAAAGACTTGTATTGGGGATGCAGTGGAGCAAAAACTACAAAAATCTTGGTGAATAAGAGTATAGTAGTCAACTGTTTTGACGGCACATCCACATTTCAAATCTCCAAGAAGGTTATTTTCTTTACCACAACATGTCAAAAAATATGCATAATCTTTTAATTACCAAGTCCCAAAAGCTCAAGCATGCCATTGTGGACAGAAGTGAAATGTAGTTCAAATCTTTGCATTATGGATTTTTCCAAGAGTTTATTGGACAAAATCATGAGGTGTGTGTGCGCACATCATTCCAATTCTGACAAACAGTAGTAGTGACAGGATGCTGGCACTGTTTGTTCGTCGCTTCTCCGTCTGGCATATATTATTTTTTAAGTTAATCTACAGTTTATCAACTGGCTTTTTGGGGGACTTTCTTTGGTTACAGTTTTCGACTGGCTCTGTAGCGTCTTCTAGACTGTCTGTACATACAAACGTTACTGATGGACATGCATACCTGTCCCATCTCACTACACCAGTAACCACAACAACTTGACTCCTGCTCCAGGATTATTGGACACTGTATTCATCTGAGTTCCAGCCTGTCACACTCCTGTGCGTTCTGTCTGTGGATAAAAACACACATGGGTTCTTATCTACCTCTCTGGAGTACTGTCCGTGATGAAAGTTTCTTCCCGGGTAGCTTGCTAGCTGTCCGGTGTGGTTGGCCTCAGGGCTAGAACCATCGGCTCTCAGCTGGCCTGCATGCTAGCACCCTCATGTCTCTGGATTCTGCAACAACTGAACCCTCCTTAACTTCTCCACAGCACTGTCTTCACAGAGAGTAGTTTTCACGGACAGCTTGCTAGCTTCTGGGCTGGGACCATCTTCTCTGAGCTGCCCAGCAACTAATACAAGCTCTGCGTTAGTTAGCATCTCCCCGGCTTCTTGATGCCTAAGTATTCAGCCTCGCACCTTCTCAAGCTCAATATCCTCTAGAGAACCATTGCTATATATGTCAGCCATCAAAAACCTCGGGCTGCTACGTAGCAGACCTCGGTGCATCCACAGAGGCTCCTGGTGTGGGTTTTTTTTTTCTTGAATTCAGCGCACCAGATTCCTTCTGTGTAGTTCTGCCAGCCTCCGCTGATAAAGATCCAAGATGGCAGAGTGAGTGGCAGAGTCTTAGCAGACTCTGGTTAAATGTTTAGTTTAGTGAATTATGAACTTTTCGTGGAATAACCCAACAAAATATAACTTGATAACACTGTATCAACTATATTGGTATTTTATCACAGGCAAGATGAGAATAAAAAAGAGGATGAAAGTACCAACGCAGTGATTCTGCATGCAGCGTAAATCATAGTCCGGAAGATGAATGATGCAAACCGACCTTCTCAAAAGCTTTGACAGATGAATCGAAGCCAACACGATGGCAGCAGAAGAAAACAAAGGGGAAGCGTTTCGCTTCAGAAAAAAAGTTACAAAAATAAAAAAAGTTGTTGAGGGAGTCACGTGCAGAGCAAGCCCGCTACTAATCTTAGGCTGACTGGTCTCCCGGAAAAAGAAGGAGAAAACACGAGAGACATTGTTATCTGGACACTCACCAGAGTCGTATCGATGTCTGTGGACTGACTGCAAGAGACTGGGAAGAAAAGAGCAAGGCTGCTAAATCCAACAACACGCCGAGGCCAGTCATAATCCAATTCGGGGTGAGAGTGGTGTGCGATGAAGTTTGGAACAGATCGAGAGAGGCGAGAGTGTGCAGTGAGAAGCACTTACGGTTCAAAGAGGATTTTTCCAAGGGAGATTGGGAGGCTCAGGCCAAGCTGTGGCTGGTGGTCCAGGAAGCTAGAAGAAAGGAGAAGAGAGCTTTCCTGAAGGAGGGATACGCGCTGATTGATAATCAAAGAGTGGACCCTGAATAAACAAGTCTGATGGGCATATACCTGTGTATCACGTAGACTACACCACATTGACTGGCTTTTGCTGAGTGTCTCTGTCAGTGTATTCTTTCAGCATATTGATGTGACACATTTGTTTTTGTTTCCTCCTTCCAGGGGTTAAAATGACGTAATTTAGATCACTGATCTTTTTGAGGACAGTGTAAGGGCCGAAATATCGGGCTCTTAGAGGGTTTCCAGGCACTGGCAAAAGCGCCAGGACTTTGTCACCAGCTTTAAAACTTCTATCTTGGGAATGAAGGTCATATCTGGTTTTCATTTTGCCCTGAGCCTCTTTGAGATTAGACTTAGCAAAATCACAAGCCTTAGAGAGACGATCACGCAAGTCAGTGACATACTGAAGCAAGTTCATTGGGACATCATCTTCGGCCAGCAACTTTTCCTTCAGAAGCTTCAGAGGTCCACGGACTGTATGCCTAAAAACAAGCTCAAAAGGACTGAAACCAAGAGACTCCTGAACAGCTTCACGGGCAGCAAGCAGAAGAAGATGGACATCTTCATCCCAGTCTTTCTCTGTGTCAAGGCAGTAGGTCCTTATCATGTTCTTCAGGGTTTTATGGAACCTCTCCAAAGCACCTTGACTATCAGGATGGTAAGCTGATGATCTGTATTGTTTAATACCAAGCTCATGCATGACTTGTTGAAATATGCCAGACATGAAATTTGACCCTTGATCAGACTGAATAGATTTAGGAAGACCAACAAAGCAGAAAAACTTAGTAAGAGCCTTGATGATAGTCTTCGCCTTGATATTACGAAGTGGAATTGCCTCAGGAAACTGGGTGGAAGCATACATGATAGTCAGTAGGTACTCACAACCAGATCTAGTCTTCGGCAATGGTCCAACACAGTCAATGATGATTCAACTGAAAGGTTCTTCAAAAGCGGGAATGGGCTTAAGTCGAGCCTTTGGAATATTCTGGTTCGGCTTCCCAACCATTTGACAAGTATGACAGGATTTGCAGTACTCCTGTACATCAGAACTCATGGAAGGCCAGAAGAAATGCTTCCTGACATGTTGAAGGGTCTTCTTGATACCCAAATGACCTGACATAGGATTGTCATGGGCCAGACTAAGAGTTTCTTGACAATAAGACTTTGGAAGAACAATTTGATGGGTGATCATCCACTCTTCATCTGCAGAAACATCAGGTGGACGCCACTTTCTCATAAGCACACCATTGTTGTAGTAAAAACAGACAGGAACTTAAGTCACCTCTTGTTCACTTTAAGCCTGTGGTAGAAGATGCGCTAAATCACGAGCTTGTTGTTGCTCCTGAATAAGTTGTTTCCGAGACAGCATGTCATTAGAATGACCTGACAAGGACAAGTCTGAAGATTTCCCAGACATCTCAGGACTGGAAAGTTCCTGATGAAAAGACTGCCCAATGAAGGTGTCAGCCAGGTTGAAGTCCAGGTCAGCATCATCTTGAATAGCCTTTTTGGCCATAGAACGAGTAACTGCACATGAAGGATAGAGGTCTGGAATTTCCTCCTCTATAGATTCAGATTCTTGATCAATCAAAGGAGTGTCAGTTACAAAAGTACAACAGGGTAGGGCACAACCTTATCCCCAGCAAGATCATTACCAAGAAGCAAATGAACACCTTTGAAACGAAGAGAAGACCTAACACCAACAGTAACAGGTCCAGAGACCAAGTCTGATTTGAGATGAACATTATGGAGAGGTACACTTGTAAAACCACATTCTACTCCTTGAATAAGGACATTAGCTTGAGTAGACGATTTGTCCGAAAAAGGCAGAATATCTGCAAGAATAAGAGATTGGGAAGACCCAGTATCCCTTAGAATTCGAACAGGACCAGATGAGGAAAAATCATGTGAAAGTGAGACAAAACCATCGGTGATGAATAGCTCAAAACCCTCCATAACAGAATCAGACACAGAAGGTAGAAGATCAGACAAACTGACCTTTGATACAAGAGATTCTCTCTTAGTAAAAGCAGTTGGCTTGGTTTCTTCTCGTTGTTTTTTCTTGAGAGCATAAGGGCGTGTTCATTGACATTTTTTTAATCAAAGAAAAACAGTTGACCAGAGCGGTTTTTTTAAAATGAAAAAACCTGACAGCAGGTTTTTGTCCTAAAAACAGCGCCGAGCGTTTTTTTTTTTTATCCCCATGACAACAGTTCATTCTAGAGCACAAGTACGTTACAATCGGTTACAATATCAAAGAGGTTAGCCAAGGCTACTTGTATCAGTGTCAACTAGTTACAATGTCAAGGATGAGAAAATTAGCCCTTGTTTTGGCTTTAGATGCCGACGAGGATAACAACGAACCTTCCCATTTGTGGGTGTATGATGTTAACCGGGGATGGCAGCAGTACGGTACATTTCATAGTTTAGTCCAAGAGCTACGGTTTGATAATGCACGGTTCAGTGCGTATTTCAGACTCGACAAGAGTCAATTTGAAACAGTTTCCATAGTGACGCAAGTTCTCTTTCATTGGTCAGCTGTCAAAAAAGCGCTTGACATAGGGTGCTTTTTCTTGGAGAGTAGAAGTTTTCTCAACTTGAAAAGCACCCGAAGCAAAAAAAAAAAAAAAAAAAAAAAAAAAGGCTGGCGGCAGTGTTTTTAAATGCGCTCAGGATTTTTTGTCAAAAACACTCTGTATCATGGCAATATAATGTGAAACATCCACTCGCACCTGAGAAAAAAAATGTCAATGTGAATACGCCCTAACACTCAGAAATAAGGTGACCTTGCTTTTTGCTGTATTGGCAAGACACAGAAGGGAAAGAATCAGAGGATTGCTTCTCACTGGAAGGTTTCCTCTCAGAAGTGGCCTTAGAATCATTAGAAGTGTTATTAGAAGAAGTCTTGGACTGAGACCTGCCTTTAAATTTAAAAAAGTGGATTTTTGGACAAAAGAAGACTTATGAGTCAATGCATAAATATCAGCCAGGGTGGAAACATCTTGCAAAGTATTGGCTTATTTCTCCTCAAGGAAAGTCTTTATCAGGCTGGATACACCTTTTGAATTCCTCAACCAAAATAAATTGCCTCATTCTGTCAAAATCTTTCTCAACTTTCATGGAATTACATCACTGATCAAACAACTGTTCCTTCAACCTGCCAAATTCCACATGAGTTTGACTGGCTTCCTTGCGAGAATTCCTAAATTTTTGCCTGTAAGCCTCGGGGACTAATTCATAACCCTTCCGAATGGCAGATTTGACAAAATCATAATCAGAACACTGTTGGACAGATAACTGGTTATAGATTTTCCTAGCTTTACCAGTAAGAACACTTTGTAACATCATTGTCCAATGCTCTTTTGGCCATTTCAAATTTTCAGCAATTTTTTTCAAAATGGGTAAAGTATTGGTCTACATCATTTTCTAGGAAGGGAGGAACAAGTCTGTGTTTAACCACATCAAAATGATCAGAAAGTCCAAAAGATTTTGTAACAGTACCTGCTTCTATTTTCTTCATTTCCAGTTCGTACTGCAAGTGCATCCTTCTTTCTTCCAGTTCTCTCTCCTTCTCCAACCTTCTTTCTTCCAGTTCTTCTCTCTCTCCAACCTTCTTTCTTCCAGTTCTTTCAGGCGTAGCTGAAATTCAAGTCTTTGCAGCTCAGTTGCAGGCACTTCCACATCTTTAATCATTTTTGCTGCTTCTTCCCCTAAGATATCTTCATCGATGAAATGTTGCACCAAAATGTTGAATATTTCTTGTTTCTTCATTGATTTCACATCAGATAATCCAAGGGTTGAGGCTATTTGTAGCAAGTCCTTCTTCTTTGCCAGCACAATTGATTCCTGGGTTTTTTTGAGTTTTTTTTTTTTTTGAGTTTTCAAAAAATTTTCAACATCAAAAGTCATGATTGCTGGTTTTTCAAATGGTCACAAGATTTAAAAATGATAGATCAGCTTAAATCTTTGGTGAATCCGATCGTTGATCCAATGAATGGTTTATCTCGGTGGAACCTCCAATTTGTTATGACTTGAAAATCACAACAAAGAAAACCAGCAATGACAACTTAAACAAATTTATTCTTCACTGATTTAAAAAAAAAAAAAAACTTTTACAAATAATCCACTGTTCAATCCTATAATAACACTCTAATGCCACTATGTAACTCTGTTGCCAAAACAAAAACTCTGCCTACTGACCAAAATCACAGCATTTATATAGACTAGCAACATTCTGGAAAGATCTACAGGATTTCTGGGTAATCCCACCCCCTCCAGGCAGGAAGATGCCAGAAGCTTCTGGAAGGCACTAGTCTATTTCTTCACAAAGAAGTGGTGTTGCATCAGATCATGTTTTTCTACAGACATACCACCAGAGGGTGCTAAATGATAACCAAAATAAATAGCTGACCAGCAAGGCAGCAAAAACAGCATGTATCAAATCTCCATTTACAAATGATATAGAATGCTGAACATAAAATACTCATACATAACATAATGCACCCTAATACACTTCCATCACTCAATAATAAACATAAAGCCGAATGGAACACAGGCACTGTCACTGACCGACCCTGCTTAGGGCAGCCACGAGTGACGATGTCAACTCAAGAGCGCCACACCTGGCTACAGCCTGTACATGACAGATTCCGGACAGCAACCTAACCTGATCATGAGATGAGGGGTCCGAGACGAAGGTGAATTTTCTTGTCAAAAAATGTGTGAGCTTCATAAATGTAGAATTTACAACTGTTGTATTGGATTGAATTAGGTTGCATAGGTTAGGCCAGTGTAGTTAAGTTATTCTCTGAACTATATTTTACAGTAATTACAAGTGATATAGTATTATACAGTTAAGTGGTTATATTTCGTTTCAGTAGCATTAGCATCATGTTTTTGTTGAATGCCTCACTCTCTTCAGGACTGCTGAATGGGAAACTTCTGAGTCACTTAATATTGACGTTTTGTAACATCAGCTGATAAAACGCAGTACCGCAGCATTTTACGCATTGCGCCGTTAATATCACCATTGTTTAGTTGCAGCCATTCATATACTGTAATGTTAGTTACCTGTCTGAGGATTAACGTTGTTAATGTTGACATCACATGGCTTTCATTAGTTTTTCGGGCTCCGCTGTTTTTTTCTGAGCTCGTTCCTCCTCAGATGATGTAGATTTACGTTTTAGCCAGTGGTCTGTGTTTGTTTCCTCAAACTTAGTATCACTGCTAGCTTGTCTGTGTTGTGCTTGCGGGAGGTACAGAGAGAGCAACAGGTGTGTTCAGGGTCGAAGTCAGACAGTCGGACACAGCGGTTGCGGCCAGTCGTCCAGCAGTAAGCACTGCTGCAGATGTTGGTTGAATATGAATAAACATCACTGTAAATGAGTGCGGGGATTCCCCGCATTATAAGTGTTGGATTTGCGGGAATCAAATAAATTTTGCGCAATACCCGCAATCCCGCGCTGAAATTCAGGCCCTGATGTATACATTTATTTTTTTAAGATTATTATGGTTTAATTTTTTTTTTTTTTTTGCCTTGTATAAAACCCCTGTACCTCATTTTCTTTTATTAGTTTATGTGATTAAATGTTTCTATATGTTGAGAATTAAGAATAGAGTAATTCCTTGGTTTTCCCCATGATCTTTCTGAATTGTTAACGGCTAGGGATTTTGCATGGAAAAAAGCGCGTGTTTCTGGGTTGCGTTCTGACTGGCAGCATTTTTGTTACCTTTGTAATAGATGTCTTAAGGCTATTTGGAAAGCCAAATCGTCGTACTATCTCTCTAAGTTAACAGACTCCGGCAGCAATCCTGTGAAATTTTGGAAGACTTTTAAGTCCTTGACCCAGTCCCCCTCTTCGGCCTTACCTAGTAGTATTACCAAGGATTCGGTTATTATTTCTGATAAGGGGAAGCTTTGTGATATTTTCAATGAGCACTTTGTTAATACAGGCCATCTCTTTGAAAATTCAGTTTAAAAGGTGATTGTAATGATGAAATTGCCATGTGTATTGCTGAACTTTGTGATGTAAGGGATGGCCTGAGAGTATGCGACTTTGAAATGAATGATATTGTTTGTATGATCACTTCACTGGCATGTATGCAAAGCTTACAACTACTATACGTGATTAATGCTTCCCCTCCCTTTGCTGTACTTTTTCTGTGCGAATAAATTATTATTATTATTATTATTGCTGGCTGTTCCTACCTCTGATAACATGCCTTCTGTGCCTGTGCCTCATGACTCCTATAGTTTTTCCTTCTGTCCGTTTTTGAAGGGTAAGTGCTTGAAGCACTTTGCAGCATTGACCCTAGGCAATCCACTGGGGCAGATAAATTAGACCCAGGTCTTTTATTGCTAGCTTCACCCTGGATTGTTAATATTTTGACTCACATTTTTAATTTAACCCTGTTGACTGGTTCAATTCCTGTCTTGTGGAAGACAGCCTTTGTTCTTTCCTCGCTTAAAGGTGGCTCTTTATATGACCTGAATAACTATCAGCCAATTTCAAAACTGCTGTGCTTAGCTAAGGTCTTAGAGAGGCTGGTCAATTATCAAATTAGATCATTTTTATCTGACCCTGCTGTCCTGAATGTGTTTCAGTCAGGCTTCAGACCGGGTCATAGCACTGTATCAGCTGCAGCTAGGGTATTAAATTATATTGTTTCTGCCTTGGACAATAAGGAGGATTGTGCTGCCCTTTTTATTGACTTATCAAAGGCATTTGACCCAGTCGATCATTCTATACTCATAAAGCGGCTTGGTGCCATTGGGTTTGATATTAAATCTCTGAATTGGTTTAATAATTATTTAACTGGTAGGTGTCAAGCGATTGTTGCTGATGGCTGTCAATCAAACTTTATTTATCATAGCAAGGGGGTTCCGCAAGGTTCTATCTTGGGGACCTTGCTCTTTGAACTTTTTATTAATGATTTTGGTGCTAATTTTATCAATAGTACAATGCATCTATATGCAGATGATACGGTCATCTACTCAGCTGCTTCTTCAGCTGAGCTTGCTCTTCAAAATTTACAGTCAGATTTTCACATCTTTCAACAGGGTCTTTTAGACCTTTAACTATAAATCAGGGGTGTCCAATCTTACCCATTAAGGGCCGGTGTGGGTGCAGGTTTTTGTTTCAGCCCAGTGCTCCAACACCTGAGTCCACTAATTAATTGATCAGGGGGTTCAATCAACAGCTTGGTGAGTAGAATCAGGTGTGTAGGTATTGGGTTGTAACAAAAACCAGCACCCACACTGGCCCTTTGTGGATAAGATTAGACACCCCTGCTATAAATATATGCTATTCTCTCAGAAACCTGCTGCTAGGTTTTATAATGGTAGCATTTCTACAACAAGTAGAATACAAATGGGCATTTGGGTGGATGAGAAGCTTAAATTTAGGAAGCACATTGATGAGCTAACCAAGAATTCGAAAGTTAAATTGGCTATGCTTTATAGAAATAAAGCCTCCCTGCCGAGGAGTTGCAGAAGGCACATTGTGCAGGCAACTGTTCTGTCTAGAATAGATTATGGTGACATAATTTATATGCACTGTGCTCCCTCATCACTGAAGCTGCTTGATGCAGTATACCATGCTGCCTCAAGGTTCATAACAGGTGATGGCTTCAGAACGCATCACTGTAGTCTTTATTTCAAGGTGGGTTGGTCTTTGCTGGCCATGAGAAGGGCCTATTTAGCCTGGATATATTGCCAGTCTGCTTAATTTTACAAGGGGGGGGGGAGTATCACCTTCATGCTCTTGACTATATGATTTTAGACATCCCAAGGGTTCATTCTGAACTGGGTAAAACTGCTTTTATGTTTTATGCCCCTCAGAAATGGAATAGGCTTCAGCAGATACTGAAACTGGAAACACTTATTTCATTAGTTTTAAATGTCTGTTATTGGATGCCATGAAGCTGGAATGTACATGTGTACTGTAGTTCCCTTTTTTTTTTAATCCCCCCGGCAGCAAAATGCAGGGGGGATATAGTCACCAGTGTGTCCGTCTGTCTGTCCATCCGTCCGTCCGTCTGTAATCATATCTTGGAAACTATACATCCAATCTTCACGCAACTTCACAGATATGTTGAGCATTATGTCTAGATGTGCCTTTTTACGCTTAGGAATTTCTGGAATTTCTCATTTTTGCGGTTTCCATGGAAACTTGTGTGAAATGGAACTTAGCTTGTCCGGGCCATATCTCAGAAACTGTGCATCCGACCTTCACGAAACTTGACAGATTTTTGAGCATGATGTCTACATGTGCCTTTTCATCCTTAGGAATTTCTGGATTTTTTTTTTTTTTTTGCCGTTTCCATGAAAACTTGTGTGAATTGGAACTTAGCTTGTCTGGGCCATATCTCAGAAACTATACATCCCACCTTCACGAAACTTGTCAGATTTGTTCAGCATGATGTCTACATGTGCCTTTTGACACTTAGGAATTTCTGGAATTTTTCATTTTTGCGCTTTCCATGGAAACTTGTGTGAATTCTGAATTAGAACTTAGCTTGTCCGAGCCATATCTCAGAAACTATACATCCGACCTTCACCAAACTTAATAGATATCTTAAGCATTATGTCTAGATGTGCTTTTTGAAACCTAGGAATTTCTACAATTTTAGATTTTTGCACTTTACATGGAAAAACGGTTGAATTTGGACTAAGCTCACTGATAATTTTGACCAAACTTGATTAACATGTTGAACATGATTTCTATATGAGCCTTTTCACATTTAGGAGTTTCTGTAAAAATTCTTTTCTGCGTCTTTCATGCAAATGTGTGTGAAGGTGGACTTAGTTCACTGATAATTTTGTTTGGGCAATATCTCTGAAGCCATCTCCGACTACAGTAGTGTCAGTGAAACTTAGTTTAATATGTTCAATTTCATTTATTTATTTCTTTTGAAATGTTTGTTATCCCCCCGGCATTATTTTTATATAATAAAATGTGAAGCTAGGAAACTCTGGGCACTCATGGCAGCCCACTTCCTCGTAGTGAGTGCTGGTAACATGAACAGCAAGATCAACAAACAACCACAACTACTACAGGTAATGTCCTCAGACAGACAGTAGAACACAGATTGACCACATCTACACCAACATACCTCGACAGACAATTGACACAGGGACTCTGAATACGTGTAGGTCTGACCACAACATTCTCTGGATTGCCATTTCATAGTCAGGCAAGTTTGTTACCTTATTACTTCAGATCAAGTCCTTTAATACTGTAGTACATTTACTCATGTAAATTGAACAGTTAATCCATGAATGTGGGGGGCCGGGGGATATGCCATTGCCAGATGGCTCTTGTTTTTATTTATTGTTGTAATGCATGTTTTTCCTTGGTTCACGACTGGGCTCCGTTGCAAAAGAGAGCTTGCTCTCAATCGGACTCCCAGTTTAAATAGATAAAATAAATAAATAAATGTGGCCTCCACAAGGGTTTGTCTGTTTCTTAATTATGATCATTAATGTTCTTACAATAAAAAAAGAAAAGCCTCTCACTGTGCAGCTCTGGAAGAACACGTGAATGCACCAGGAAGAGAACTTTGTATCGATATGTCACAACTCTATAACTCTTTATGGAATTATATGCTAATTAATTTTTTTGTATTGTTTTTATGCTTAAGAATATTTGCGGCTTTTTTGTGATGAAATATGTGGCGTGTTCTTCATGTAACCTACTAAACTTGATTTTTTTTTTTTTTTTTTTTTTTTTTTTTAATAAAACACCTGCTGTGTCTGATTTGCAAGGAAGCATCCTAAGTAGGTGGCATTTTTAGGGAATATGGCTGCTTAGGACTGTCTCAATTCAATAGGAAGCACAGGAAACAACCTACTTAGGTACCTTGTTTTGGCAAAATTTTAAAGAAACATCAAGTGGTTCCTTCTCAGTGAAGGAAATCCCAAAATGCTTTGGACAGCATCGGTTGGTATTTGATCGAGTTCACAAACCGTTTCATCATAAGATTCGCTTCCATTCATTTTTGAAGCAAGAAGTAGATTCTGAATATCGGCTCTTTTGTGAGAAAGGACAATTTGCGCCGATGTGGTCAAAGCGCTGAAGCTCCAAGAACTAGGCTGTCAGAAAGCTGATGTTCACGTTTCCCATGGAAACCGCTGACCCCGCGCTGCAACATATGCGCGAGTCACATGATGCTTCCTACTTAGAGTGTTTCTTTTTTTTTTAAAGATTTTTTTTGGGGGAAATTTTCCTATATTTGATAGTCATACAGTGTAGAGAGACGGGAAAGTTAGGGAGAAGAATGGGGGAAGACATGCAGCAAATGACCCGAGCCGGAATCGAACCCGGGTTGCTGCGGGAAGGACACAGCCTTTATGGTACGCGCGCTTTACCAATGAGCCACCGGGGCGCCCCTAGGGTGTTTCTTTTCACGTAACCTTTTTTAATTAATGGTTCCTAATAAGGCGGTATCCTACCTAGGTAGCGCGGTGATAGGAAGCCTCCTTGCAAATAAGACAGAGGCTGTGTCTCAAATCGCGCACTTTCGTTATTACACTTCTTTGGAGTGCACCATAGACTGTGTATAGAGATGGACGCAGCACCCGGGTCTGAAAAGTGAAGCCGAAGCGGAAATCTCTGAAAATTGCATCCTGTTTAATCGCCAGCAGATGACGACATCGGTGGTTGCAGAAAGAAGTTCAATGCTATAGGAGTCTATGAGAAAATGTCCCTACTTTCCCACCTGATTTATTATTTCAATAATGATTTTCCACATTATCTTATGGAATCTATCGCAAGTTTCAAGTCTCCTTCGATATATCATGATGTTCATTTTTGTAAATTATGGTCCCAAATAGACTAGAATTGTGATGGCTGGTGTTTCGAGACGCCAAATGCAGTGGCCGGAACAAAAGGAAGTACAGGAATGTAAGAGAGACAAACACAGACAAAATAGGAGAGAGAGACTCACGCTTCCAAAGGACATAAATCTAGTCCGAGTGAAATAAGGAAGCAGCGCGAGCTAGACTGTACGAAACAAAGGAAAAATCTCGGAAACCGAGATAAAAAGACAAAGCACCGGACGGTGCACAGAAAGAGGGAAGGGAAGAGAAAGATTCCCTTTACTAACTAACACTTTCCTTTTTTTTGCAACTAATTCCTCAACACCTCTCTAGCTAGAGATCTTGCGGGTTACAGTGCAATGGCAACACTGACACTCTAGCAAAGGTGGCGAGGCGGAACTTGGGTTTAAATAGAGTCTGGGCGCCGCCCACAATAGATGCCAGCTGGCCAAAGAATCCGATTGTGGGCAAAACGAAATTCTACCGGACGAGAGTAACAAAGAAAGCTCGCCAGCCTCCAAAAACCATGACAAGAATAAAGGATAAAGCCAAATATGCTTTATGGGGCGTGGCTATCCTCTGGTCCTCGTCTCATACGGTAAGATCCGCATGTAGATCCACCCCTCGCTCCTCCCTGGATCTTCAATTCACGTACTCGTCGTCCAATAGCAATCACATCCGGTTTCAAAATGACAAAATGGCACTATTCAAATTGTCAAACTCGAGGCTTCCTAAATGGTATGCTGAAATCAATGGGTGACTTCACAGTTGCTTGGTTATCTTTTTATACAGTCTACGGAGTACACTGTGTGCACTAACGAAGTGCGCTTATTTCAACAGGGTAGTGCTGTTCCAAATCGAGCCCTGTAGTCATGCACTGACCGGAAATAATGATCGCGGCCGCTTCTTCTATTTCATCATGAATATTAAAAATCTTAGCCCAAAATATATCTGCTGGCTTAGTTGCTCAACTCAGTTCATGAAAACGTCAATAAAAGTGAACATCCTATTAATTTTTTGGCTTGTGAGTGCCCCGTTTCAGGCTAGGTCGAAATTAGATCGCCATCTGCGTTGACGATTTTTCCTTCGACAACTGGCTAAAAA
Organism: Gymnothorax javanicus; assembly: GCA_029692085.1. NCBI lineage: Eukaryota > Metazoa > Chordata > Actinopteri > Anguilliformes > Muraenidae > Gymnothorax > Gymnothorax javanicus. The sequence continues at coordinate 131,573,792 of CM056197.1, forward strand.
CGTACCAGTATGTTTATTTACATATTCTGTGATCGTCTTCGGCCACGGACTGGACGGAGTTGATCAGCATTGTCCATGCATCAAACTTGGGCAACCTATTGTAATCTGTACTCTCGCTTGACTGATCTTTACATGAAAGCACATAACAGTGAGGACTGCTCGGTTGTATTTAGGGGAGGCACAGAAAACAATCCCTTTTAACTTGTCTAAACCCGTTTTCAATCATTTGCCTTCATTAACTCATTGTCCAGCGAGAATTTTTTTTTTTTTTTTTTTTACGATCAAGCACACAGTCCCTTCCGTGATGCAATTTTGCCGTGATTAAATAGCAAACTCAATTCAGAGTTGCTTCCTTCATTTTCCTAGTCAATAGAAGCCATTTTGTTAACTTTCACATTTGTTAAACATCCTGAAATGCAGGGGCCCATTGCACAAAAGTCGGATCCATGAGATCTTGGATCAACATCAAAGCGGGGATTGCTATATCCCAAACGGCGTCGCCGGCTTTATTGGTTGCACAAAGCCAACAACAAGCGGAAGAGAATCAGCTAAGTGAAGCCCAGTGCCGCTGATCCTGCTGAGTGCGCGCACACGGTTACTTCAGATAGACCTCAGAGTGCTGATCATCACCATGGATACTTAGCAGATGGAGCAGACAATTGCGCCAGCTTTCATTCAATGATGGCGTTCAGACAGAGGGACGTGTTGTCTCTGAAATGACCCCATTTACTACTCCGTTAGTTTCTGTCTGAATAGTGCAAGGCGTTTGAGAGGAGTATTAAAGTGAGCTTAAGTGAAAGTAAACTCAGGAGGTGTTTCAGCGCCGTCTAAAAGGATTGCCTTATGCACTTCGGTGTCTGTGTGAATGGGATAAGCCATCGTTGCCAGGCATATTTGAGATATAACAAAGAGACAAGAAAATAGGCAGATGTGATTGTGCATAAAATGCACCCGTGAACTGCCAGGCAAACCCAAGTGATTACACATTTTTGCAAGCATATATTTCTTATATAGGGGTGAGCCGCCACAATTGTTACGTTTTTCACTTTTCACTCTATTACGAATAGATTGTTTTACCTACATATGTAATATTTTCAGGCAAAGCACCAACACATGTCTGCTATCATAAACCACTTAAAGTTTTTCAATTGATAAAACAGGTCTTGAGCAATATAACTGAAAGCAAACTCTGTCTGATGTTACAACTGAAGCGCGTTTGAGTCTTAATTGTAACCGCAGGAGTTACAATTGTAACACTGCTAAAAAAGTAGCATTAAACTCATCGTTTTCAGGTCAAGTCAAGTATATTTCATTCAGGCAACTGTTTAACGTTTCTTTAACGCCAATAATGTGAAAAGAATGTCCTATCAAAAATATTGTATATTATCTAAAACTTACCAGATGTACCAGTTGGAGCATTTGTGTGAGTTCCTTGATAGGAAAATGCATTGATTGTGCCTACAAAGTTAGCGACTTTGACTGATGGAGTTGTAAAAATGTTATGCAACCCTAATTTGATTTAGAATATAATTGAATGACAGCTGACTGAACACAGAATATTGGCAAATATGACACGAGTTTTGTAAAAGTCCCATTCATACCTGCAGTGGTACCCCTGCAGGGTCAATTATGTAGCAACACCCCAAATCACTTTTTTTTTTTTTTTACATTCTATGCTATAGAAAAAAAGTCTATTTGTGTTTTAAAGTTTTATTGCAAAAATACAAAATAGGCTACAATAACATTTGCCTACAGACAGAACCAAGTAGGTTAGCTTATTAAATTTCAAGGTTGGACTAAGCCTACATCTCAGTGCAAAGAACATTATAATATGTGCCGTTCAGCATGTAGTACATTTTTTAAAATGTACATTTTTGTGGGGACATTCTGTGAAACAAACAAAAAACCAAACAAGGACAAAATTATTCGAGCTGTGCTTGCAAATGTCTGCCGTTATCTCAAATGTAGCGTGTTACAACTGCGCCGCTCGGCGCACCGTTCATTTGGCGTTGTTTACAGAGCAGACCTAACAATCATAATGTGTTAAAACGATGCAAACTAGTAATGAACATATACATACAGACACCCAAGCGGATTTTAGGTCTGCAACATTAAAGAAAAAATCTGTAGTCAAAAAATACTGTGGGAGTGAATTTTTATTCACTTTGTGGAAAACCAATTTCTCTGCCGATATCTCCCTGCAGCATGGATGAAAAGATTTGCAACTTCCCGGGCATTACGGTATTACGGTACTCGTCACATGCTGACATGATGACATCATGACCGCATTGACCAATCAAGAGAAAACGTGCACGTTACAATTGTGACGCGTTAAAATCAAGGCGGCTCTCCCCTACCACAGTACTGCTACAAGCCCTTTTTTGTCCTGCACAAACTCTGAAATATAAGTCTGATCTAGAAGATGTTTTCAGACTAGTTGGCTTTACTTTCTGCTTTTAATCACTTCTGATGGAGGCATACTCACATTAAAAAGTTAAATGTTAACGTCAGATAATAACTTCAAAGAGCCTCCTGAAAATGTTTGATTCCAGTGTCGCGAAGCGAGCGACTTTGTACACTTATACGGCGCTAAGGCAACGACTCTATCTTTCCTGTCGCAGTATCAATTAAAAGGAGAAAAGTAGCAGCAGTGCTGTATGAAGGGGTTACTGCAGCGATTTAAGACGCGCTGAAACACGGTATCCTACTTCATACAGCACTGTTCATCTTCTACTCAGATGGAAGTCTGGTGAATAAGGACAAATCTGATAATGATGGATTCTAAATATGGTTAAAATGTGACATGGAAGGGGGACTGATTGAATTGTGATGGTCACTGTCACATGGATACTTGAATATAATGATTGAATATTGGCTATTTTACTGACATCAATGGTTACAAGTTTTTAAGATAATTACTCTGGGCCTACTATAATTGAGATAGCTATGTGTAGTGGACAATTTAGAATGACTGTTAAGGACAGTGATTTTCAATTTGGGTGACTGCTGACTGAGGTGAGGCGAAATTGGCTAGAGGCAGGAGCTTAGCCTGTGGATAAGCCAGCTCTGGAACTGGCTAGCTCCACAGACTTTGTTTCCATAGTAACTAGTGCCATGGGTTACCCCAAACGCTCTCGATCGGGCCAATCCCATGCTGATCCTGGGCTAATCCCTTATCCTGCCTTTGTGCAACAGGCCCCAGGATGCCTAACCTACGCAATACAACTGTTCAATTACAAGTCAAAGATCGGCTGAGTGATGTTGATTCAAACGCAGTTTCTTACCTTAACTACAACTGATCACAACGGATAATGTAGACGGTTTTCGGAGTTCATGTTACGTTAATTTAAATTAATAACTGAAAAACCGATCAAGGCCAAAAGGATGTCGTTCGTCCTACTTTCATCTCTCTAGTCACCAGTGACAACAGTGCAGGCGGAGAATATATCCATTACATTACTTGTGGAACAGTCTGATAGTAACCAGAAGAAAGATGAGAAGTATCAAAAAAAAAACTTTGCAACTCTGTTCAGCAGAATAACCCATACTTACTGCACCGAAATTGCCCTTCACACCAACACATCGTGACTATAAAAGTCAAAGTACACCCAACAAAATCAACAAAAATAGTGTTTCAGTCAGGACAACTTTGTCAACATAGAAAATTTATTTAGAATTGGCATTAATACATTTGGGCAGTATGGTTCTGTTCTGGAGCTCCCTGCCCTTCCATATGCACACATGGAATGCCCCACAGCAGGGAGAGCAGCAAATTAAACCTCCCCAGAACAGAGCAGGCATGGATAAAAACAAGGTGGAGATGGGGAGGGGGTGGGTTGCAAAAGTTCTGGCAGAGAAAGGCATAGGAGTGGAAGGCAGCAGGTAGCTTTAAATAAAGCACTGAACATTATCTCATCCAATCGGGAAGCTTGGGTAGTTAGCTGACCTGCACAATCAGCTGAGCCAGAGGCGCTCGCCTCAACTAATGAGCGAGCTAGGCAAGACAGCTTGGGCCGTGCAATCAACCGAGGCAGTCAGTTGGACCCCGAGCTGGGCGAGAGGCGCTTGCCTCAACCAATGGTTAGTTATGCTGAACAGCTTGGGCTGAGCGATCAGGGGATCAGGGGCCAGGGGATTTAAGTTTAAGGCGTTTTTAGAAACATTTTCTCAGGTGTATGAAGCCGATTGGATGCGGACACGTAAAAAAAAAAAACGTTTTGTGAGCTGCGGGAATTCAGAAGCGTCGTTAGACATTGACATTTTATGTTTGGCCTACCACTAATGTGGATAGGAAAATGCTTGCTAATTATTGCAATGAACAATAATGCAAGCTGAGGGAAAATGGAGACAGATTGATTTTGCAACTGAACAAATTAACACTCAGTTGGGAATTAGGAAACCTATATTGGAACGGGTTTGGAGATGTAATGCACTTTAAGGTGAGGTGACAGCAGTGCCATAATCCCTCCGGTGACAATTTAAGAGTTGAAGAGGTTAAACCCCCTGCTTTGAGTTCCAAGCAGCTGGAATGCAATTTGCTAATTGTACTTACAACCAGTCAGTATTCTTAGGAAGGACTCATCAACTTTATTAGGTGTCACATAACCTTTAATAACAGCACTTTGCAGAGGCTTTCCTCTGGACTCAAACTCAGACAAGCTTTCAAGCCTACCCACGGTCCAGGATTAGGACTGCATTCAGTTAACCCAGTTCAAGACTGCCCCTTTAATAGGAACAAGCTCCCAAGCCTTACTCGGGGTCAGTGATCAGGAGCATATTCTTGTCAACCCTTCCAAGTGTGTTCTTCTTTCCATTTTATTAGGAACAAGCTCTCGATCCATCTACAGTCATCAGGATTAGAACCAAGTTTTCCTTAAGTTACTCCATCTTCCTGTGGGACAGATCGGCTCTGGTGAAGTTGGCACTCCCCCTGGCTGTCATTCTGGAAGCCACTGGCCGCCTTGGCTGGTGATTGGTGGCCCTGCTTCATCCGATACATCTATGCTGAATTGTGATATCATTCTCTGAGGTTCCTCCCTTCATACATTCCTCTGCAGTTCGAAATAATCCCTTGGTCGGGGTTGTAGTAGAAAAACCCTTGGTTGGACGAGGGTTAACTACTTTCAAAGGGAGGAAGTCCCAGAATGAAATAAGCTACCTTGCTACCTGCACCCTCTTAAGACAGCATTCAAATAGAAAAGGAATTTCAGGAAAGAACAAGTTTAGTAAACACTAAAGAACTCTATAATGCCACAGAGCATTCATGACCCCACTCAAGAACAGTGTTCAATCTTAATAATTAATATCAGCTTCTGTGGTCATGTCCGTTTGTCCCTGAAGAAAAAACATGATCAGTGTTACACTTAACTAACCACACATTTAGTTAGGCTGCTTTATTCAGTTGTAACAGTAAGTTCGCTGCATCAAAATGTTAGAACTTTCTGTTTTGCCAAGTTGACGCCAGCTATGTTGGCTGGTTCTTCTTAAAAGTGATGTGATTGTTGGCACGTTAGTTGGCTAGATCAAAAAAATCTCACCAAGGCTTACAAACTTTCATCTACTGTGCATTACTACTCTGCTTCAAGCCTTCATTATTTTAGCAGAAGTTAGAAGTCAAAGATTATCGAAAAAGACAAATGGGACATTTCTTGCAGTCCTTTATGCCGATTGTGATGTTGACATTGAAAGAATGTTTAGGTACAAGCCTTTAACAAACAAGTTATCTGCCATCTAGACATCTTTCCCAGGGAAGGACTTACTTATTTCAGCAAAACAATGCCAAACACTACACTCTGCACTAGTTACAATAAACTAACTCTGTAGTGAAAGAGTGTGGGTCCTTACCTGGCTCGCATCCCATCCAGACCTGTCACCCACTGAAAATATTTGGCGCATCCTGAAACAAAAAGTATGACAAGGGATTCCACGGTGTTGAGCAGCAGAATATCCTACATAAGCCAGGATGGGAAAAACATTTAGCTTTCAGAACTGCAGCAGTTGGTGTCCTCAGTTCCGAAACTGAGGATGCAACACAAACTGAGGTGATGCAACACAGTGGTAAACATGCCCACATCCCAGCTTTTTTGAAATGTATTGATGGTATCAAATACAAAATGAGCAGATATTTAAGATAAATAAATAAAAAAATAAAATTTCTCTGTTTCAATATGAGGTATGTTGTCTTTGTTCTATTTTCAATTAATTATAGAGTTTAAATGACTTGCAAATAATTTTATTTTGTTTCCATTCAAATTTTACACATCATTCCAACTATTTTCGGAAATGGGGCTGCAATACACTATGCAGGACTTCAAGAACTGGGATTGACTGGTAACTGAAACCCTGCTGGCTCAAGCCCCCACTGAGGTTTGGAATTTTGGCCTCGTCCACACGGAGACGGAGATTTTCAAAACCGGTCTTTTTTTTGTCATTTCTAAAAAAATCTCCCGTCCACACTGCATCATTTCGAAAAATATCTGTGTCCACACAGAGGCGCCAAAAACGACCCAAAACGCTGGAGTAAATATTCCAGGCCTGTTTGTGGCACTGTACGGTGCTGTGGCGTTTCTACGGAAATAGACCAAAAACTGAGAAGGCGGCGGCGAGCGTATATTGTTGTCGTCCGGTGCGCTTGGGCTTATGGTTAGGTTGGGAGTAGGGGCAATCACGTCATGATTTTTAAAAAAACCCGGTTTGGTTGTCCACATGGAAATGCTGTGGTGGCGTTTTCAGATTTTCTCACTCTGGAACCCGTTTTCAAAAAATACCGTTTCGGGTTGTGTTTTCGCCGTCTCCGTGTGGATGCAAGGCCGAAACGATAAAATATTGATGCGTTTTCAAAAAACAGTTCTCGTGTGCTCGGGCCCTTGGACTTGATCTGGAGAGATGGAGTCAGGAGGAACCTTGCTGTGGGGCCCTTGTGCAAGGCCTCTGACCCCAAAATTACTCCAGGGGCTGACATTTTTTTAAAGAAAACATGACTGACCAGGCAAAACAAATTTCTTTTATTTCTTATTGGATTCATATCCAACTGTAGGTCATGTTAAATGGCACAATCATCAAATGAAACATGGCAAAAAGGGAAAAAATTAAATGAACCCTGTTCAAAAGTGTGCATACCCTTAGTTCTTAATACTATGTATTGCCCCCTTTAGCATCAATAACAGCGTGCAGTCTTTTGTGATAGTTGTTAATGAGGCCCCTGAATTCTCTCAGGTGGTACAGCTGCCCATTCTTCCTTGCAAATAACAAGTATAGTTTAAATGCAGTTCTTTACAAAGGGTACCATAGTTTCTAATATTAAAGGAGCAGTATCACGATCACTGCGCATGCTCATAACGAACGTCCTAATAAGTGAATCTGCTTGACTGCAAGTCATAATCTGATTCCATCCTTGCCAATCCGTATGTGTGTTGCATTGTATTTATGTATTTTAGTTACTCCACTATTATGTTTTTTAAGTTAAGGAGCTTTCTATGGAAATTAGAGGATTCAACGTGCTATTTTAAGCTTTAGCCAAGGGATATGAAAAATGTAAGCTGATTGCAATCACTCATAATCAAAGAAGAAGAAAAAAAAAACCTTCTAGAATTCAACTTGCTGTTGACTGGATTTATTGCGTTCAAAAATGAGAGCGTGCGCACTAATCCTGATGCAGCTTCTTTAATGTTGCTAGGGTAGGGAGTTTAAGTCTGATCATAGTGATACTACAATTTGTCATCCACTGTAATTTGCAGAAATGTGCATGACATTTTTCTGCCACTGAGACATAGTCACAACACCTAATCATCTCTATAGTACAAGAGTAATTGATTGTGAGCATATTTGTTTTCTTGCTTTTGTTTGAATATTAGAATTTTGTTGGCCCAAAACTTTTAAGTCAGTTACAAGAACACAAAAAGCCACCGGACTGCCTAAACCCTCCAGAAATCTAGAGAAAACCCTGTAATTACTTCTGTTGTTTAGAATGTTTATATTGTATTTATTATGTTTATAAAAATTAATTATATATATTTGTATTCTATTTTTAAGTAGTTTTATGCCACATGGCAAAAATCTTGCCTCGGGCACCAAATTGGTTAGGGCCGGCTCTAACAAGTCCACAAGAATTTTGTGTCAAAGCCTTGCAGATGAACTGTGGAGCATGCGTAGAGTGCATAGTAACCGCATTATCTGGGTGTGTTAGTTCGACATTGAGAATTTCAATTTAGTACAATTCCAGTCAGACTAACATGTTTACGTGTATTTTAAAAGTCCAGTTTTAGTCGGACTAACACAATATATCATTTTTTTTCTAACATCATGTTAACGCACTCAGTGATGAGATTGAATCAGTATCTAGGATTCCTAATTGATGCACCTCACATTCAGCAGCTGGTGAGAAAACTGAAATTAAAACATGGCTAGGAACGTGACATAGCTAAAATATGGCTGGGAACGTGACATGGCTAGGAAAAAGACATGGCTAAACATGGCCAGGAACATGACATGGCTAGGAAAGTGACATGGCAAAAACATGGCAAGGAACGTGGCATGGCAAGACAAGGCTAGGCACATGGCATGGCAAGAAACGTGACATGGCTAGGAAACCCAGACGTGAACATAACAGCATGTGGCAGTGTTTGAATCTTCAGAGACAAAGCAGACCATCCAACCCGAGCATATTATGTGCACTGATATGTCAGAGTTTTAAGGTTAGTGATAAACCTTAATGCTCCATGATAAACAGCATCTAGTCAACAACAAGTCTCTATTTGGCCTCAAAGGAAAGACATGATTTAATTCTAAAGAAAAAAACCCAGTTTTTGTCATGTTCCTAGCCGTGTGTTGCCCCTGCCATAGGCGCTTTTAGCGGGGGGTAGTGTTATGTTCACGTCTGGGTCATGTCCCGTACTGCCATTGGAATCCTCCTCGTGTCTGCATTCCGGTCCATGTCTTGTCTTCTCTCGTGCACGCACGGCTTCTTCTCTATTGGTTGGCTGTGGTATTTCCTTATTCCTTCAGCACTGTTTTGGCTTCGGGTCTGTCTAAGCTTAATGTCAACTAACTGTTTTTAGTTACTAACAGCTACTAACATGTTTGTTCCATGCCCTGTCTCCAAGCCTGTTCCATGCTTCGTGTTTCTTGTTCCTGTTCATGTGCAACCCCAATTCCAAAATAGTTGGGACAAAGTGTAAATTGTGAATAAAATCAAAACGCAATGACTTTCAAATCACATCAGCCAGTGTTTTATTCACAATAGAACAGAGATAACATAGCAATTGTTGAAACTGAGAAATTTTACAATTTCATTCACAAAATGAGCTCATTTCAAATTTGATGGCTGCTACAGGTCTCAAAAGAGTTGGGTCAGGGGCCTGTTTACCATGGTGTAGCATCCTCTCTTCTTTTTAACACAGAATGGAGGCATCTGGGCATTGAAGAGGCAAGTTTCTTGAGTTTAGCCATTGGAATTTGATCCCACTCTTGTTTAATACAGGCTTCCAGCTGCTGGAGAGTTTTGGATCTCCTTCGATGGACTTTTCCTTTAATTACGCGCCAAATGTTCTCAATCGGTGAAAGATCAGGACTGCAGGCAGGCCAGTTCAGCACAGGGACTCTTCTACTATGAAGCCATGCTGTTGTAATAGCTGCACTATGTGGTTTTGCATTGCCCAGCTGAAATACTCAAGGCCTTCCCTGGAATAGATGTTGTCAGGAGTGGAGCATATGTTGCTCTAAAACCTTTATATACCTTTCAGCATTCATGGTGCTTTTTAAAACATGCAAGCGTCCCACACCATATGCACTAATGCATCCCCATACCATCAGAGATGCTGGCTTTTTAACTGAACGCTGATAACAGGAGGGGTGGTCTTTCTCCTCTTTAGCCCGGAGGACACGACGCCCGTGATTTCTAACAAGAGTGTCAAATTTGGACTCGTCTGACCACAGGACACTTTGCCACTTTGCTACAGTCCATTTTAAATGAGCCTTGGCCCACAAAACACAGCAGTGCTTCTGGATCATGCTCAAAAATGGCTTCCTTTTTGCATGATAGAGTTTTAGGTGGCATCTGTGGATGGCACGGCGGGCTGTGTTTACAGACAGTGGTTTCTTGAAGTACTCCTTGGCCCATTTAGTAATATCAATGACAGAATCATGCCGGTGAGTGATGCAGTGGCGTCTGAGGGCCCAAAGATCATGGGCATCCAGTAAAGGTCTTCGGCCTTGTCCCTTACGCACAGAGATTTTTCCAGTTTCTCTGAATCTTTTGATGATGTTATGCACTGTCGATGATGACACCTTCAAAGCCTTTGCAATTTGATGTTGAGGAACATTGTTTTTAAAGTATTCCACAATTTTTTTTACGCAAGCCTTCACAAGTTGAAGAACCTCTGGCCATCTTTACTTCTGAGAGACTCAGCCTCTCTAAGACATCCCTTTTATAGCCAATCATGTTACACACCTGATGCCAGTTAAAGGAGGAGACAGCACCTCGGCAAAGTATATTTCAGCGGAAAGTGGAATACTTGAAGTGTCTAAAACGCATAATTTTATTAATTTTAATTTGGTAATGATCCTGTGCAACGCATTTTTACGCCAGCGAGTCTTCAAATTGGCTTCAATACCAGGAGGCAGACATTTTTACTTGGGGAATCTTCTGATTTTGAATTTGATCTTCGGAAACCTCACCTTTAAAAATGCTTAATAACCTTCACCTCTCGTAGTTTACATCTCCCGATTCGCCACAGTTGCTCAGACTAATTGGTAAAAATCGACGACCGTCTAGTTTTGATAGCATTGTTATGCATTGCACCACAAAATTATGAGGCGTCTTCTGGGCATAAATGACGACGTAAAATATCAATATGCCTTTGTAATTTCAGCGCTCGTTAAGTGGCACAGATTTGCGGAAATTAGTTTGTGTGGCTGCGGGAATCTGTTCTTTATTTTGAATGTTGTCACGGCTGAAGGGTGCTGTAAGGTTGCACAGCTGTGTGACAATCCCAAGGATGGCAAAAATGAATGCTGCGAAGTCAGCGAAAGTTTTGGATTTACAATGCCATATCAATTATATGAATGTAGGCAATGGGAATTCACATTTCATTATCATTTCTAATTGTAGGTCATGTATTGGTCTTGGTCGCTCAGTCAATAAATTGATTGTTAATCAGGCCAGCTTAATTAAAAACAGCTTGCGGGCAGCCAAGCTGTAAAGGGAGAGCTTACTGAGGGCCCTTTGAACTTCTCCATGGCCCGGATGAAAGGAAAGAGAACAACTGACGTCATGTAAGAGAATAAGGGACGCACAAGCACCGCGGCACTGGCGTTTGATTGGATAACGCGTTCGAAATGCACACTCACCCACTATATAGGGCACTGTGTAGTGAATGTTCTACATTGAAAACAATGTAGAGAGTGAGTGAGCAAGTGTACAAGTGTGCATTCCGAACGCAGCCTTAGATTCCCCAATTAAAAATGTCTGCCCCCTGGTATTGACGCCGATTTGAAGACTTTTCGGTTTAAAAATGTGTCGCACTGGATCATTACCAAATTAAAATTTATAAAACTATGCGTTTTGGACACTTCAAGAATTCTACTTTCCACTGAAATATACCTTGCCGGGGTGCTGTGTGCTTCTTTAACTAAATTACTTGCTAAATGTTCTTTCAGCTGATTCTTTTATACATTAATTGTTTTTTCAGCCCTTTTTTGCCTGTGTCCCAGCTTTTTTGAGACTTGTTGCAGCCAGAAAATTTGAAATAAGCTCATTTTGTGGATAAAAATGTAAAATGTCTCAGTTTCAACATTTGAAATGTTATCTATGTTTTATTGTAAATAATATATTGGCTCGTGATCTGAAAGTTATTGCATTTTGATTTTATTCACAATTTACACTTTGTCCCAACTATTTCGGAATTGGGGTTGTATATTGTGTTTAATAAACGTCATTTTTGGATTCAAGACTTGCTATTGGTGTCCCTCCGCGAAACATAACACATTCTCATCTATCAAGCTGTTCTTGGTCTGCTCCCTGCTTACTTACAATCCTACATCCTTCAAAAAAGTAATGGAAATTATTGTCTTCGTTCCAAGGATTTATTTCTTTTGTCTGTCCCCAACGCCCGTGCTGAGCTGGGAAAAAATGCATTTAGATAGTCTGCTCCTTCTGCTTGGAATCTGCTGCAAAATCATTTGAATCTGAAGAAACTGGTTTCTGTAAAGGAATTCAAGCATATGTTGAACTAATTAGAGGCAGATTTGTCTGTCTGTAAGTGTTTTAATTGACTGTAACATCCTTGTTTGGCCTGCATTGACTGTAGCAACTAAATTATGAGGACTTTGTTTTTATAAGAATTTTATAAGCTGTTAATGTCTAAGATTGTTTTATCTAATTTCTAGGATATTTTATATGTGTATTTAATATTTGTACAGTGAGTGTGTATGTCTGTAACTTTTGCTGTCCTAAGCTGCTGCCTATCTTGACCAGGACACTCTCGAAAAAGAGATTTTAAATCTCAATAGTTTTTATTCCTTGTTAAATAAAGGTTAATAAATAAATATTCTCGTGATCCCCATGGCTCACAAAATCGTTCCGAGGGTGATTTTTTTTTTTTTTTTTTTTTTTTTTTTGGCAACCGAGTTCCGCACAGAGGACGTTCTTCATTAGCAAACCAGCCAATTACATTGCTCCAGTCTGCTCAGACGACGTTCCTCATTCGCATACAATGCTAACCAGCCAATTAGATCGTTCCAGCGATACCTAACCACATATAAAGCCAGGAAACGAGCCGAGGTCTCTTCAGACCCAACAGAAAGTGAAAGAATTGAATTTTGCGGCACATGTTCATATCCAAACCAGTGCTTTTAAAACCTATGATCAGTTGGCTAACACCACATATCAGCATAAGGAATTACAGCTGCTACGTCCTGGACAGAAAGACATCCTGTCCTGTTAAGAAGCACGGCAGGACACCGTTTTGGACTGCCAACAATCTGACAAACAGGTGAGAGCTTAGATCTGGGATATTTCTCTTTATTCTTGCTGTATTATGTAGCTTTATGCTGCTATAGTTTCATTTTTTAATGTCAGTCACCTGGCTCGAAAACACACTTATAACTTATTCATACACAGTTTTGAATTTGTCATTAATTTTAATTAGAATGCGCTTTGGGCAGGTTTTTAAAGCAGTTGATCGCCCTAGGACTGGACCGGCATTTAGGACACAGGTTTCAATAAAACAGGTCTTATATTGTAACCCTCTGCTTTCAAAGCAAAAAATGAGGGGATACCTCTTGATCTCTTTTTCAGGTGCAGACATTCTCCTCAATACACATGCACTGTATGTTTGTTTTCCTGTGATTGTTTTCTTAATCACTTTAAAGACGACTGCTACCCGAGAGTTTAAGAATGGACACTACAGAATCTAAGCCAAGGTAAAAGAAATATCCAAATGCAGATGTATGGGAATCATAAAATTTGCAAGCAGCAATTAGTTCTGAATAACGTTGGCATTTTCAGAGCATTGTACATGCTGGCTTTGTAGCATAAATCCCAGTTTTGTTTCTAACTTGAATGATTTGTTTGGGCATCTGATACTTTATATCTATGGCTAAGTAATATTTTAATTATATGCCCTGACCTACAGTCAGCTGAAGAACTATTGACATTCCTCCTGATACTGTGCAAAAATAATCGTGTAAAACAATTCATCTTTTGGCTGAGGGATTTGAGGAAGCCATACACTTTTAATTTAATACAGTAATAAATCTCCACCATAAACAGGACTCACCCCATTTTGCATCGAAGTGATAATTAGTCATGACAAAGGGAGAGATTTGTTTCAATATTATTTGCACGCGCAGATCAACAATCCATGTAAAAAAAAAAAAAAAAAAAAATGTGTATGCTGTAAATATAAAACATCTTTTCACAAATACAAACCAAAAATTTCTGAACTCACTCAAAATATTTTGCAGATGTAAAATGGGTGTGCAAATTCACAATTAAAAAAAAAAAAAAAAAAACCTGTGAATTAATTCAATAACTTTGCAAATAAATGAAAAGCATTTGTGGATATTTTCAACTTTCCAACAGGCATTTGAGAATCCAGTTTTTATTTGTGAATCAAAGAAGCATTTGTGGATCTCAATTCTTTGCTTGGAGTTACGTTTTGCGGAGGGACACCAAAAGCCAGGCTTGATACCCACAAGGACGTTTAAACACAGACTACATTTGAACATGAAGCACACAGCATGGAACAGGCTTGGGAACGTGGCATGGAGACATGGGAGGGAGACAAACAGAACATGACTAGGACACACAATGGACAGACCTGGCACGAGAACACAAAACACACAGTCAAGGCCTGAGGACAACACAACAGCCAGACATGGCATAAGGACAACATGACAGGACACAACAGACCGACTGCCAACTGGAATGCCTCCACAGAATTTAAAGGAACATGGCTTGATGAGGGGATGGGAAACACCTGGGCAGAACAGGGAGGAGACAAAGCATGAGGGGAAGACATTGGACAAAGGCTTAATGACATAACGAGCTCATCAAGAAGATGAGCGTGCTCAGCTAAGTACCAATAAAGTATGTAGATTGAAGGAAGAGCGAAAAAGTTACGCAGCAAAGTAAAGCAAGATCTGAAATGGTGACGAAGTGGGAAATCATGACAATTAACCCCCTATCTAAATGAGTAATGTTAGTAAAAGTGCCTAAGAAAAACACCCCCCGTGAATACTAGTAACTAAAAACAGTTAATTGACATTAAGCTTAGTCAGACCCAAAGCCAGAACAGTGCTGAAGGAATAAGGAAATACCACAGCCAACCAATAGAGAAGAAGCCGTGCGTGCACGAGAGAAGACAAGACGTGGACCGGAACGCAGACACGAGGAGGATTCCATTGGCAGTGCAAGACATGATCCAGACGCGAACATAACATTTCGGTGAATTAGCGTATTACACTCACAGAGGTTTGAGACAAACCTTCCGCCAGTTTTAGAACAAAAATCCACTTGTATCACTCGGCAATCTGCGGATAGCACATGATCACCTGCTGATGACGTAAATTCCAAATTTCAAAGTAAGAGCGTGCAGTATTTCTATGATCAGTTTTCTAATAATCAGAGTGATGTGCTTTTGTTATTTTACTATATTATAGTGACATAGTGAATGTTAGCAAGTGTTTACTTGGGAACAGCACTCTGAATAAAGTTAGTCAATTAGTGACACATGATACATAAAAGTGATTAACGATTATTGATTCCAACTCATCGATGTTCATCATCGGTAAGCACACAAATTATATATGTTTCTTACCAATCACTATTGTTAATATATTATTGTTCGGAGATAGATAAGACTATATGTGGATTTTTTTTTGTCTGAAACAAACTCATGAATAAAATACAGAAGTAATAATAAATAAATAAATAAAAGGCTTTACTCTCTAAATCATTAAAGGCAAGGTCAGATGGAGTATCAGGGGTCAAACTAGAGCCACAAGACAATCTGCACATGTTGAAAGTCTCTTGCACTTCCCCAATCTACTAAATGAGTTCCCTCGAACTCGAACTGTCAGCAAAACCACAAGACTTAACTCTTCAGAGAGAGAGATAAGTACCACTCACATAAAATATTAAACATCTGATCAAATCTTGAGGTACTTAAAAAGATACATTAGTAAAACCGTGATCACACACATAGATTATTATTTTCATTGTCGTTTATTTCCGGCCCCACAATTGATAGTTCATTAAGTTACATTGTTTCAGTAAAGCAACAGTTGTAAAATAACAAATGACAAGTGGTTAAGTTCTGGTTAAGTTCTTTGATTGTATGACTATTTGTGTCAATATTTTTTTTTTCTCTAGAAATGTATTGTAAATTTCCTGTGAACTGTTCGTTTTATTTAAAGATTAGACCATAGACTGTATTGGTTAGATCAGATGTATGGACACTTATATTTTGGAAATACAAGTGATAAACACAGACAGTTGTGTAATTTAGAGATGCATGCTGTAGTGCCCACTGGCTGTACAATTGCGATAGCAGGCACCAATCCATCTTGACCTCAGGAATCATGTGTTGACAAAGCACCCAAATAAGGGCCTGGTATTTTACAGGGTGACTACAGGTATGAACATGTTCAATTTAAGACTTTTAAAGACCTTTTTAATACCACCTTAAACAAAATTTAATACCAAACTTGCAATGGAAATACAGGCCAAATGTGAAAATATACTTTTTTACAATTAAAGGCATTGATGTCAGTTCAAAATGAACAATAAGGAAAAATGAAAATAATTGGTTGAGTTCAAGAACATTTCTCATGTGAAAGGAGAACAAAATATCATCATTGTCTTAAATGATATTTATTGGAACATTTTTTGTCTGTGGCTGGTAAATTTGTATACACTGTCTAGACATTTTGGCGGGTAAACAACTAGACTTTACTTGCATAAAGCATGAAATGTCCGCTTTCAATATAACCCTCAAAACACATTTCACACAGACAATATTCTGCACACTCACACAACTTGTATGATTGTATGATTGATTAATTCCTTATTAGTGAATTGATAAGTGAAGCAGTGTTTCACATGATATTCTCTCCAATTTAACTCAGAAAAATATCATAATTGCATTACCAGTCTACTACTTCTTTACTTGAGCTGCAAAAAGTGCCTGTGTGAGCTTTTTTCAATGTAACCATAATTAACTTACTAAAATATTACTGTTACTATTGACCTCGGCAGCGAGGTTCCAGCAGTGAAATTCCAGTGATATTCCGTAACTATAATTGTGATTATTAGCCATAATGTGGTTACCATCGAAAGTAGCCTGACCAGCTATGAGATTGTAAAACAACAATATTTGCTCCAGTAGAAGCTACAAGCTCTTGTGAAATCAACCTTGTTTTAAGGAAAACAAGTTTTATTCACAATACCATGGAGAAGCACTACACTACCCACAATCCTAACGACATCTTTGGTTGGTTGAGCTCATTGTTACCTTGGAAACACTTACTGCACCCGCGAATGTCTCCGGCGGTTTGTGAGTTATGTCAGCAATGAAAGAAGCACCAGCCGTGTCCATGATTAACACAGTATCAGTAAATAAAAACAACAAGAAACACAAATTATACTGATAACAAAAACCACAATATGTTATATGGCAATATTCAAGATAAAGCAGCTATGCTATCGTTAGGTAAGAACTAGAAGTCGTTGGAAAGTATTAGTCACAATGGGGATGATTATTCGTGCAGCATATATGAAATTGGCTCGAACTGATTGGTTCTTTACATTGGCCAGCTTTGTGGGTGCAAGATGATCTATTTTCGTAAGAGTGTGATAAGAATGAGAAAAGCTGCGGTTCTTAGATTTATTGTCCATTTCCTTGGGGTTCCGATAATTAGCCAGCGGTCAATTGTTCAGCATTTTGTCGATTGTAGCAGATGTTCAAAATACTGGTTCAGAAAGTAACAGGTAACGCCTCCCCAATAATGTACTCTAGTGACGAGCTTGTGCTTATCAGCTCAATGCCTCAACCAGGAGCCTGTGCCGGGAAGGCTACCGAACAGACCTGGGAAGCCTAAACGTGTTGTAAGGGTTGACTAGGAACATTTGGTAGAGGACCCTATCCAGACAATTTTCAACTCACAGCTCCAGAAGAGCTTTTTCCATATCCTGGGGGAGGCTGGGGACATGCACTTTAAGTGGACCCTGTTCAAAGTCTCCATTGTGGAAGCGGCTGCCGTGAGCTTTGGCCTGAAGGTAATTGATGCCAGTTGTGGCAGCAACCCAAGACCCCGTTGGTGGACTCCAGCAGTGAGGGAGGCCGTCAAGCTGAAGAAGGTGGCCTTTCAGGCTTGGTTAGCCCAGAAGACCCCCGAATCGGAAGACTGGTACCGGCAGGCTAGAAGGACTGCAGCCACAGTAGTACTTGCGAGTGGCCACAAAGAGGTTCTGGCAAACCGTCAGATGACTCAGGAAGGGGAGGGAGGGCTTCACCCAGGCTGTTTTCAGCAGGGGTGGGGAACTGCTGACCTTGATTGAGGATAGTGTCTGGTGGTGGAAGGAGCACGTTGATGGACTCCTCCATTGACATGCCCTCCATTGAGGAGGCAAGGACAGAGGACTCGGGCGAGTCATTGCCCATTTTCCTGGAAAAAGTCACTTCGGTGGTTGTAAAGCTCTGCTGTGGCAAGTCACCAGGGATGGACGAGATTCGTTCTGAGATGCTGAAGGGCCTGGGTTTTGTTGGACTGTCAGGGTTGACACACCTGTTCGACATCACGTGGATGTCGGGTACAGTACCCGTGGACTGGCAAACTGGGTGGTTGTTCCCACTTTTAAAAAAGGGGACCGGAGGGTGTGCTCCAATTATAAGGGGATTACACTGCTCAGCCTCCCAGGAAATGTCTATGCCAGGGTGCTGGAAAGGACACTGCACCTGATTGTCGAGCCTCGGATTCAGGAGGAGCAATGCGGGTTCTGTTCCAGCCGTGGGACGGTGGACTAACTTTTTACCCGCACATGGATACTGGAAGGGTCATGAGAGTTTGCCCATCTAGTCTACATGTGTTTTGTGGACTTGGAGAAGACCGTGTACCATAAGGTATCCTGTGGGGGGTGCTGTGGGAGTATGGGGCATCTTAGCCATTAATTCGAGCCATTCGATCTCTGCACAACGAAAGCTGGAGTTGTGTCCGCATTCTCGGCATTAAGTCTGACTTGTTTTCAGTTGGTGTTGGACTCTGCTAAGGGTGTGCCTTGTCACTGATTCTGTTCATGATTTTCATGGACAGGAAATCAAGGTGCAGCCGAGGTTTGGACGGTGTCCAGTTTGGTGGCCTCAGGATTCCATCTCTGCTGTTTGCAGATGATGTGGTCCTGTAGGCTTCATCACGATGTGACCTCCAATGCAAACTGGAGTGGTTCACAGCTGAGTATGAAGCGGCCGGAATGAGGATCAGCAGCTCAAAATTTGAGGCCATGGTTCTCTCCCGAAAAAAGATGCATTGTCCCCTTCAAGTGGGGGGGGTGAGTTGTTACCCTAAGTGGAGGAGTTCAAGTATCTCGGGGCCTTGTTCATGAGTGAGACTGAGATGGAGCATGAGATTGACAGACAGGGCATTGTACCAGTCCGTTGTGGTGAAGAAGGATCTGAGCGTAAAAGCAAAACTCTCAATTCACTGGTTGATCTACATTCCAACCCTCACTTATGGTCACGAGCTTTGGGTAGTTAACAAAATAATAATGTCACAAATACAAGCGACCGAAATGAGTTTTCTCCATAGGGTGGCTGGGCTGACCCTTAGGGATAGGGTGAGGAGCTCGGATATCTGGGAGCGGCTCAGAGTAGATCCGCTGCTCCTCCGCATCAGAGTAGTCGGTTGAGGTGGTTCAGGCATCTAGTTCAGATGCCTCCTAGACGCCTTCCTTTAGAGGTTTCCCGAGCATGTCCAACTAGGAGGAGGCCCTGAGGCCGACCCAGGACACGCTGGAGGGATTATATCTCCCAGCTGGCCTGGGAACAGCTTGTGGTCCCCCAGGTAGAGTTGGAGGAAGTGGCTGGGGAGGGGGGCGCCTGGGCCTCTCAGCTTAGTGTGTTAGCCCCGCGACCCAGCTCCGGATAAGTGGCGGAAAATGGATGGATGGATGGATGGATAGATGGAAGAACAGAAACATTCTCGTTCGCTAACTCATACAAAAAACCTTATGAACTGTACGAATTTTGAACCTGTGTGCAGAATTTATAAGAAATTACTTGCATTCATTTACAACTGATGGACAGCTATGTTTTGTGAAGTGTAGTTTTTCCCCCATAAACTGGCTATCATGTTGCAAGTAACCTTTTTTATTCACTTGGTGAGCTGCTTCTTTTGAAGCTTAGATTAAGTATTTTGTTCACTCTGAGCTTTTGATCAGTACATGGGATATTCTTGTTCCTAACCATTGCTTTTTGTGTTTCAGCTGAAGTACTAGCAATAAGGACAACAATCTTGGAAAACTTTGTAAAATTTTAACAATATTGTCTTCCAAAACCACAGTTCAGAGAGTGAAAACATGCTTCATTCTTCATAAGAATGATGGAAAATAACACAATTTATCCAAAAAATTAAAGGAGAAGTGTAGAGGAGTACCTTTGGCACTCAATAAAATTTTCCCTACAAAAAGGAAACTTTCTGTTTATATGTACAGAGTGTAGTTTCCCTTAAAATGGGTTCTGTGTAGAAACTTGATATTTACTTAAATGGGTGTCATTATTAATGGATATAAACAGGTTAGTACAATTCAACTTTTTTGTTATGTTTCAATTGCCTGATCTCAGAATTTTAGTAAAGATAGAAAGGATAAGTTTTAGATGCGTAATACGTGGGTGAGGGTGGTTTTGTCCTCCAGAACACATAAAGATGTTTTCCTCTGGGAGGCGATGCCCATCTGGACCCCCCTACCAGGGCCCTGCCATGGACCTGCAAGGGGGCCTTGGTGGCCCCTTCACCTCCAGACACAAATTTTTCAGTTATTTCATATCTTGGTCATTCTCATCCCTGCTTTAAAAACATTGCTTTAACCTCTTCCACTCCAGAGTTGCAATCGGAGAGATCATAGTACTGGTCTCACCTCACCTTAAAGCAAATTGCATCTCCAAACCCTACTTAGGTTTCCTAATTACCAACTAAATGTTAATTTGTTCAGTTGCGAGGATAAATCTGTTTCCATTTCCCCTCAGCTTGCATTATTGTTCACTGCAACAATTATAAAGCATTTTCCTATCCACATTAATGGTAGACCGACAGTGAGGGAAATAAGTATTGAACGCATCAACATTTTTCTCAGTAAATATATTTCTCATGGGGCTATTTACATGAACTTTTCACCAGATGTCCCGTATTCTTTGGAACGCGAAAAACATCTGGATTAAAATGGCAGAAATCGCCGTTAGTTCTTATTGGATTTGTCATGGTACACAGAAGTAAGCTCAGTGAAGAACAGCGCCACCTGGCTCTTGCATGCATTCAAACAGGAAGTAGGCAGGTTGACATCGCTTGGGAGCTTTACGAGTCATGAAGTGTCCTCAGCAGTCTTGCATCCAGACATTAGGCAGGAACAGTTCGAGAACGACCACGCAGCGGTGCTCCACTTTACCAACAGGAATGATGACCAGTACATCCAAACCTATGCTCTCAGACGTCGCACTGCCAATGCAACCCAGCTTCAAGCATGCATAAGGGCAGTCAAGGGCTCAAGGGTATCCCGTCAGACGATCCGCAATTGGCTTCACCGCAGATATAGATGCCAGCGTCCGTAAATTCCGAAATTTATTTCCTAAACAATTCTGAAATTGAATTTCCAAATGTCTTGCTTCTCTGGAATAATTTTCCAAAGTCTCTGTGACACAGATACTGAGTCATAAAGCTTAAATAGGCTCATGCATGACAGGAAAAATTGGAATAATTTTGTATTCTGCGCAAAGGGGAGAAACAGGCCGTTCAGGCTCAAAACCCTCCAGTGTGGCTGAATAAAAACAATTCTGCAAAGAAGAGTGGGCCAAAATCCCTCCACAGCGATGTGAAAGACTCATTGCCAGTTATTGCAAACGCTTGATTGCAGTTGTTCTCGCCGAGGGTGGCACAACCAGTTGCTAGGTTTAGGGGGCAATTACTTTTTCACATAGGGCCAGGTAGGTTTGGATAGCTTTTTCCCTCAATAAATGAAATCATCATTTATAAACTGCATTTTGCATTTATGCAGGTTATCTTTGTCTACTGATAAAATTTGTTTGATGATCATTTAAATGTGAAAAATAAGCAAAAAAAAAAAAAAAAAGAAATCAGAAAGGGGGCAAATACTTTTTTCACAGCACTGTACTATAAAATTTGAAAGCTTTCCAAAAACACCTACCATATTCCCAATATCCCTAGCTAATTGTGAGTAGTGTATTTACCCATTGTTTCACGTCTCAAGAATTAAACCTGTGTCTGTGTTTCCCCACAGCCCTCCCTCCCGCTCCCTGCCTCCCTGCAGGCTCATCTGTAATGACCCTCCATACATCATGCGTCGGATCCTGGATATCCAGCGTAGGGGACGCGGTAGGCAGTTCCTCGTGAACTGGGAAGGGTACTGGCCTAAGGACCAGGGCCGCCGACAGGGGGGAACAACTGGGTCAGTTGTCCCAGGGCCTTCCTCAGGGGAGGCCCAAAACCTACCGTTCAAGCATCTGCTGGAATAATTTGTCAAAGTTTGCTTTTTTGTTAAAAAAAAAAAAAAAGGTTTGGTACTTGTGTCACATCTATGCTTATGCTTATGCTTTTTAATTTCCCAAATTTTCCTTGGCGTAGCGGTCGAAAACGTTTTTACTTTCTCTCCAAGAAAAAATGGTTTGGCTAATTACACGGCGTCGATTCAAAAGTTATATTGACTACCCCCGCCCTCCTCTTGTGAGTGTTAACTGACAAAATGGCCGGCTGCCAAAATTCAGGAGCACAGAAAAGACAGAAGAAAAGAAAAAGAGAAAATGAAAAAGAGAGGTGCAAGGGATTTCATGACCAAATTTTTAAAAAGATGTGAAGTACACAAAATGATTACAAAGTGACCCACAAGGATTATCTAATGCAAGGTAAGACAGTTAAACACGCAGCGCAGCCACTGGCGACCAGATTTCAGCACAGTTTAACCTTTTCCACCTGGGACTTGGCATCGGAGTTATTATAAGCCCTGCACTCACCTCACCTGAAAGCACATTACTTCTTCAAACCCATTTCCATGTACACTTCCTGATTAGCAGCTAAATGTTAGTTATCTCAGTTGCGTGGATCATTTCCCCTCAGATCATTTCCCCAAAAGATTACAAGCTGTTTTGTAAGTCTGTCTCCAGACCATAACATTTATTAAGTTATAACGTTAATTGGAAAATATGATTCATAAACATTATTGCTTATTTTATACATTCATTTTTCCTGAGTTCAATGAGGGGTGTCAATAATTCTTAAGTTGACTGTCTATTGTTCTCTAAAAATCACTTTTTTGAATTCACAAATAATTGTCAATGAGGTTACTACACTTTATAAAATGTTTTTTTTTTCCTTCAAATGTTAGATATTACTGCATCTGTGCAGATGTCCTGGGCAAAACACATGAACAATAGACAAACCTTTTTTTTTTCTCAATCTTTCAGTTGCTTCTCAAGAAAAGAAGGTGAGTCCAAGTGGACAGATGCAATCAGCAACAGTGAGCAGATTATGACAGATCCCATACAAAAAGTATCTGCTGAACACTGTGAAGAAAGAATTGAGTGAAGATGAACTCGTCAGGAGATGCACATATGGCATAAAAGACCCTAAAACAAGGCAGAGGACAATCTTGTTAATTGGGGAAACAGGAACAGGAAAGTCTACATTTGTCAATAGGCTGGTCAATTACATGCTGGGTGTGAAATGGGAAGATGGCGTCAGGTTTGAAATCATTCCAGATGAAGGCAGAAGGCCGAAAACTGAATCTCAAACCACTGCGATTACAGCCTATGATGTTTATGGGCTGGAGAATCTGGCTGTCCCCTTTTCCCTCACAGTCACTGGTACACCAGGGTTTGGAGACACTGGAGGTCCTGAGAAAGATAAACTCACTGCTCAGTATCTGTACAAGTTCCTGAAATCGTTAGATGACATTGATTATGTAGATGCCGCTTGCATGCTGGTGAAGGCATCTGAAAATCACCTCACTCCCAGTCAGAAATATATCTTTGATGTCATCCTGTCCATTTTTGGTAAACAAAGAGAGATTCTCATCACCTTCAGTGATTGGACGCCTCCTCCAGCGCTTAAGGCAATTACTGAGTCTGGTGTCCCTTTCCACGACAAAGGATGTGATGAACCTGTTCACTTCCTGTTCAACAACCTCCGTCTTGAGAAACCAGCTAAAGATTATGAGGAAGCATATAAAATGCACTGGGATAATGGAACTAAGAGCATGAGAAAGTTTTTAATGCACTTGACCAAATGGAAGCGTAAAGTATGAGGACAACCAAAAAATCTTGAAGGAATGTCAGAAATTGGATGATTGTGTCCACAGATTGGAGAACCAGATCAAGGAAGTGAAGAAGACGTGCGAGGCACTCGAACAGAAACAGAAAACTCTGAAAGAGCAGGAAGAGTACAAGAGGAAAAATGACAACTTTGAATCTGAACTCATGGAAACTGTAATTGAGGAGGTCCAGATTGATGGTCAGGCAACTTGCTGCACTGTATGTAAGATGAACTGCCACTATCCCGGGTGCTGGTGGGTGAAAGATCTGAGCTGGTGTACTGCAATGAAGAACTACAAGTGTACAGTCTGCCCTAACAAATGCAGCTATGAGGTGAAAAAAGAAAACAAAATATACCAGCCATGCGAGGAACCAAGAATGAGAACTGATGATACCCGGAAAAGTGAAGCTGTGGAGATTATGGCGGCAAAACGGAGTGGGATATCAGCTCTCCAGCAGGAGATGAATAAACTAGAGGATGAAAAGACCAAACTGATTACACACTGTTTCCAGTCCATTGACCATCTCAGAGAGCTTGCTCTGAGAGTCTGATGGAAATACTGCTGAAGAGCAACTACACAGAGGAGGTGGGAAAGCTGCAGAAGATGCTAGAAGAGGCCAACAGCAACACAAAAGAAGGTAAAAATGCTGATGATGAGACTGGAGAATAATGCATGAAGAGATGAACAGACCAAGGGAAGATGTCGGTTTTGTCGTTCCTCTTCCTCTCGTGCACCAGACTCAGTAAAAGAGTTTACAGGTTTGCACAAACCTGAACAGTTTTACAAGCAAATGAATCCTTGTTGTTTCTATTGAGGATTAGACACACAGACAGCAGTTACCATGATAAACTGCCAAAGATGAACTCAGTTGGGACTTTGCATTTACTTATTAGTGAATTTCTAATGACTGAACCGGTCATTGCTGTAGAATTTACTGGAGAGACATTCCAGGGCTCAGCAGAACAGCAGAAATGTTTCGAGAGGCAGCTGCCATTTTAGCCAGGAGCTGTTTGTTATGGATGCAATTATGACAACTGCATCACGGATACAATGCTTCACAGGTTATGTTTATCATTTGATTTGTTTCCTGGTGGATCTTTTTTTCAGTCTGCCAGTCTGCAGATGAACCCTAATACTATTTCAAGAGATACCAGTTCCTCAGCATCATGCACTTCATCTTAGTGAATGCGTCTAATTGTTTAGCTTATGACCCCAAATTCTACTCTTACACTTTACTTAGAGTGCCAAGACTGTCCATTAACATACCTTCTGAAAACAACTTGGTGCAGATGACCTTCATTCTGAAAATATCCGTAAATAGTCTCTTTGATAATATTCTGATCTAAACTGGTCTGTGTGATAATTTTTGTAAGTCATGTGTATTTTTTTATTGTTTTTTTTTTATTTTTTTAATTTTTGTAGAATAATTTATAATGTGCTTAATACTGTAGTTGTACAGTAAGTCTTGAATCCTGACAATGCACTGAAAATCAATTACACAGGCCCAGATCCTGAGAAGGCTCTGTATATCAGTAAAGGCATTTAGGCTGAGTGAACACATCATACAAAGTGAAACTCAATCAAAACAGAACTGTCTGCTGACGTGGTACCGCATGTGAAAGTGTGTGTACTCATTGCAGTGATGCACTGTCACCTTAGTCCCACTATTGCTACTGAGAGCAAACAGGATGTGGTTTCAAAACTCCAGTGTCAAAGTTAGTCACACTGCCCAAAATAAAGTTAGCGACCGTGTTGCCTTAGAAGAGAGCACCCTCCTCAGACAGTATTCAAATAGTAAAGAAACTTCAGGAAAGAAGAAGTTTAGTATACACCACAGAACTCCATAATGCACAGAGCATCCATGACCCCACTCAAGAACAGAGTTCAATTTTAATTAATAATCAACATCAGCTAGCACAGTTGTGTCCATTTGTCCCTGAAGAGAAGACAAGATCAGCGTAACAATTAACTAACCACCCATCTAGTGGGTGGTTCTAGTGGCCATTTTTTTTCAGTTGTAACAGTAAATTAGCTGCATCAAAATGTTCCAACTTGATGCTACCTGTGTCTGCTAGTTCTTCTCCAAAGTGATGTGATTGCTTGCACATGAGTGAGCTGGATCAGGGATAGCTCAGTAAGGCTTATAAAGTTTGTTTCGCTGCGCATCACTGCACTGCTACAAGCCACCATTATTTTAGCAGTAGTTTGAAGTCTGAGATAACTGCAAAGACTAATGGGACATACCAGTCAAGCGAACGTGATGTTCCAGGTACCTTCAAATTTGTGCAGCACCATGGAGGGAAAGTTCTCCTCGGCTTCACTTTGGGATGTGACTTTGTGGGAAAAGAGTGCAAAATTGTATAAATAGTCCAAAGGCTGCCTTCTAAGGTAACTACTGAACTTTTGAGACATAAAGAGTACTTGCCCAGCTAACAATCTGACGTCAGCCCAACGTTGGCGATGGTCAGTACGGTCGCAGTGGCAGAGCTGACGTTGGTGTGATGTTGGATTATTGTTGGACGATGGTCATAACTTTTGCCCTGGATATTGGTTGGTGAAATGACGGTCCAACGTTGGCCTATGATTGTAAATTTTGAATTTTGTCATGGATATAGGTTGGCTGGATGAAGTTTACCCAACATTAGCATATGGTCATAATTTTTTTTTTTTTTTTTTTTTTATTTGGCATCTCCATTCTCACCCGAATCTGGAATGCCCGATTAGAGAACTATTTTTCTCCCTACAGGGGTTTTTTTTTTGCCTGCTATTTGGGGATTAGGGATTTGTCTGGGCTCTGCCCTTTTCTCTCTGTAAAGCGTCTTTGTGACAGCCTGCCTGTGAAAAGTGCTATACAAATAAAATTGAATTGAATTGAATTGAACTATGTACAAGCTTGCTCGTATGGGACCCCTGCTCGGGAGAGAGGGACAGTTCACAGCTCTCCTCCGAAGCACACGCCCGTCAAACTACTGCTTGTTTGCACTCATAGGTCGAAAATTTGCAAGTTCAGAACGAGGGCAGAGGATATCCGAACATAAGCAAGCTTAGAATCTTACTGATGAGCGCCCAGCTAGCCAACAGGAGGGAAGCCAATTGTCTGCTGCTCTAAAAAAGGTGCTGACCACTGCTGGCTGGCACGATCAGGGATCGAACCTGCACCATGGTGGTCATTACTGTTTTACAATATGGCGCCTTAACCGAGTGAGCCAAACCAGCAGCTCTCATAGTTATAATTTTTGTCATGGATGTTGGTTGGTGGTACGATGTTGACCCAACGTGGGCCTATAGGCTATGATCATAATTTTAAATTTTTTTCATTGATATATTGGTGGTAAGACATTAATTGACCCAAAGTTGGCCTTTAGGCTTTGGTCACAATTTTTGGCATGGATATCGGTTGGTGATAAGACATTGACCCAAGGTTGACCGATGGTCATAAATGCTGTAAAACTATTGGGGTGCCCGTTTTCATCTGCTAAGTTACGCAAGACCCTCAGTTTGATACCGTCTTATGCAGACTTGTGCGGCATTCAATCAAATGGTTTGCAGCAAGCTTCTGCAAGAACACTAAATTTCTGCGGTAAGTTAACAAGAGGCATTACGTTACTTTACATGTGTAACCTTACTGCATAGTGGATCTGCTCAATTAGCTTCCTCACTGGCCGAGAACTGCTAGTTTTGTACCATCCCTTTATCTGGCAGTCAGGTTTGATGACTGTCTGGCCAATGAGTGGCAATGATTGTCTGGAAGGAGAGATAACCAGGGCTGGAACTGGATTCGAGGGGCTAGATTTGGAGGGCCTTGATAGGTAATTCTGGTTCGTGAAGTTCTCCCCTTTTTTGAGCAAGTTTCACAAAGACCGAATATTATGTACATGCTGTTCTTCAATATTGCCACTAGATGGGAGCAGTGACATTCACAGTTTTTGCTGAATTTCCACAACCGTAAGACGCAGAACTCAGAAGGATCAGCAATTGTAATGCAGCTTGTCCTGATTAAAATGTCGCATGGTGCATTCATATCTTTGTATAGATCTTGCGATTCAAAATTGTTGGTTCAAAAAACTAATTTTTCATGAATATTAGTTAAAACAATGAGAATGCACAAGATGCAAATTGTCATTTTGTTATCTTTTGAGTCCATCAATATTGAAGTGAAATACTTTAATGCCCCTCGCCTTTGGCATTCCAAGTCCTGGCAACCTGCCCTTCACCAATTAATCAATTACCCTCAGTTTCTGCACTTTAATCATGTTCACCTGTTTCCTTTCAGTTAATTAGCATTCATTTAGTATTTATAGCTCAGCTTCTCCTTCGACGGGTGGGTAGCCTTATTTTGTTTCCCCTTTTTGTTATATGGAAGTTTTGGATTTGTTTGGTTTTACCACTCACTCTTTATTTAATAAATAAATTTCCCTGTGCTTAGTTCCTCAACTCTGCTGCTTGCCCTGTCACCCTTTTTAATGTCTGTGGGTACCAGGGCATGACAAATACTTTATGCTTGATTCAATATGGGTCTTTTTGTGGCTCAAAATAAAGAGAATAACAATAATAGAGGAGGAGAGTGTGGAATCATTGAAGAAAATCCAGGGAAAAAAATACAATCAAACCATAGGGTTGTATGAGTCAGAGCAACAAACAATTAATGACACCCCTTAGTTAATTATTTCTGTTCAAGCTATCAAGTGTATTGAGCAATAAGTGGTATCGAATGGATATTTTTGTTTTCTGTAGATTGGGGAAAAAGATCATCTAGATTGGTGAATCCAGACCAAACATTGACCACCGGTGATATTACATCCAGTTTTTGTACGGGTTCCCGTCTGTGTCCGCATTCGCGTTCCCACTGTTTCCGTGCTGTAACTCGGAAACCGTTTAAAATATTTACATCAAACCTTGCACACTCTTTCAAAATTGTATGTAGATGTGCCTTTTACTGTCTGTGAACATCAATGAGGGAGGACGGCGTTGGGGTGTGGGGAGACATTTGTTTTTTGCCTTAAAAACAATCTCCAGTTTTCAAGTTTGATTTACTCTCTGCCTGCTCACTTCTCCGACCCCAGCTGCAAATATTTACTCAAAGACTTCACCTAATTTGCCCAGGTAGGTGGTTCATTTGTTACTGGTGTTTGCATGGCAGTTGAATCTGCCCCTCTGCGTTAAACCAAATAACTTAATACACAAAAGAGCATCACCAGTCACCACATGTTCATTTTACATTTATAATTAGTATTTAAATCGAAAAATTACCCACAGAACCATCTGTTGACCTTTCTTTAGAGTCACTACACACGCACGCACTGCACACACACACACACACACACACACACACACACACAAATGGTCAAATTGCAGCTGCTGTCTGCAGCCATGTTTCCCTGCCACTCCCAAAATGAAAACAATGGAGCAATCGGATGATTGTACTCCATTTGAGTCAAATTTTTTTATTCCAACGATACCTTTCAGTCATAATTAATAATTATTGATACCCAATATTGTCTATATGTTCTGCATTTTCATCTGTTTAAGCCTTTTCATTGTGTTTAAAGATAAACACTTCTTTTATATTTAAAGTCCAAGGAACCAAGTACACTTTGTATCTCAACAATGAGGCAAATTTTCTAGAAGGCAGCGTCTGCACCATTAGAGAAATTTTGCATGCATCTCCTTCGAGGTCACGTCCCCAAAGTGAGGCCCAAAAGAAATTTGCCATATATTGTTTTATTGTTTATATTTTAAGGGACCTGTAACGTCACATGTTCTCTTTACCGGTATTGTCTCATTCCTCCTTGCGGTTACCTTGGGGCTCAAAGCAGCACAGTGATGCGCAGCAGAGCAGATTTCACAAGCTTTGGTGAGCTTTCACTGATGTAGCTAACTAATGTGCCAGCAATCACATGACTTTTGAGAAGAATCAGCTGACGTAGCTAGCAGCAAACTGGCTAAACAGAATGTTCTAACATTTTGATGCAGTGAACTTACTGTTACAACTGAATGATGCCGCCAAACTAGATTGGTGGTTTGTTGAATGTAATACTG
The DNA here is from genome assembly GCA_029692085.1 of Gymnothorax javanicus. NCBI lineage: Eukaryota > Metazoa > Chordata > Actinopteri > Anguilliformes > Muraenidae > Gymnothorax > Gymnothorax javanicus. Next base: position 131,603,862 of record CM056197.1, read on the forward strand.
ATCCTGCTTTCTCTTCAGAGACAAAAGCTAATATTAATTAATAACACTGATCACTGTTCTTAAGCGAGGATATAAATGTGCTGTGGCATTGCTGGAGTTCTGTGGCGCATACTAAACTAGCTGCTTCCTGAAGTTCCATTTCCACTACAATGCTGTCCTTGGAGGGTGCTCTCCTCTAACGCAGCATGGCTGCTCACTGTTTTGATACAAAGCTTAATATCCATAAATGAAACATTGAACAAAAGGGAGAGGCAAACTTTAAGACTTATTTCTTGGCACATTTTCTGGAGTTTTCAAACCACGTCTTTTTTGCACCCAGTGGCAAAGAGGTCACTAAAAGTGATTGTACAGGGGCGCTGTGGAGCATGCCTTTGGCGTAGACGCGTCTACGACGGTTCCTGCAATATCTCAATTAATAAATTTATTTTGAGCCTCGTAACTACTTTGGCTTCAATATAAGACGCGGTAAGGGATACGTGAATCTCCCTACAATGTCGCATAGGTCCGCGAAAGAACCAAGAGAGAGTAGGGCGTCGAGAAATACTGCCTCTAACTTAATGGCTAACTCCGAAGCGGATGCTAACGGTAATAGCTTGGAAGCGCTGGCAAAGGCAGTTAGCGCTATTCAAGCCTCGATCGATTCGTGTCGTGACGAAAATCGGACGGCTATTGCTTCTTTACATTCGACGTTAAGTGCAAACGGTCAAAGAATTTCCGATATTGAGGAAAGACTGAACGAGTTCGACAAAAGACCGGACAGTTTGGAGTTATCACAAACATCTTTGGCCAAAGAGAATGGTATGCTAAAGGAGAAAGTGGCGTACTTGAAGAACTATACCAGAAGGCAGAACACTCGTATTGTGAGACTGAAAGAAAAAACTGAGGGACAACGACCTACGGAGTTTATCACAGAACTATTAACTGAGGTATTCGGGGAGGAAAGTTTTGAGAGCCCGCTGTCTGTGGACCGTGCCCATAGAAGTGCAGCCCCTAAACCAGGGGAGGGCATTGAAAAGCCACGGCCGTTTATCGTCAAGATACATCACTTCCAAACCAAGGAGCGGATCCTGCGCCTGGCGCGAGAGAGGGGTCCTCTTACTTAACGATGGCTCAAGAATCCACATATTCCCTGATTTCAGCCCTGACGTCAACAAACGACGTGCAGTATTCTTGGAATCTAAACGGAAGCTTCATGCAGCAAATGTCAGATTTGGTTTGCGCTATCCGGCCACATTACAGTTCACTTTCAATAAGAAGCGCATGAGGTTCACGGACCCTGCAGAAGCTCTTGCCTACATTAGTAAAAATGTTTCTCAAGGTAGTATTTCCTCTCCGCGAGTTGATGTAGATGATGTGTAAGGTAACGGGCCTGCCTAGCATGGCTAGTAGTGTTACCAACAACTTGAGACAGTGAAGTTTTCAGTGAAGTGTCTTCTCAGCCATGTATTTCGTTAAAATGCAAATATATGTACTTAGACTCCTGACTTCTGATGCGTGATCACTGTATAGCTTTACTTTTTCCCTTATGTTATTACATCCTTGTAAATATCAAGTAGACTACGACTGTCCGACCACAATATTCCGTTTAATTACATTTTAGTCAAGGTAAAGCAGACTGCCGATGGGTGATCACTGTATTTTTTTTCTATTTCCCTCGACTTCTTTAAAAGCTATACAATGTTTAAGACTGACCGGTCGAGATGGATGATCATAGCATCATGTTCCTTTATTAGCTGTAAATTACAGACTGAGCAGATTTCAAATGGATGCCAGCGATATTATTTTATTTTGTTTTCTCTTTTGTGCTGTTCGAGGCTACTTATGTTGCGCTGGTTAGTAACAGTCTTCTATTTGTTCACACTGTATAACAGCGTTAGCAATAAGCGAAAGCCTTAAGTCTTCTTGCGAAAGAGGTTCGTAACTGTTGAATATTTTGCAGGAAAAGTGCAAATGGAGGTTTGCAGAAGTTCTGAATGGTTTGGGGGGGCTGCCTTTCGAAGGCATTTGGGTATGCGTTTTTCTCATTGTTTGAAAAATGTTGGTGTATTTATTTTTTGTATGTTTTACATTTCATTTGTGCATTCATCGTTGATTTGTACCTGTCAAAATAGGATAGACACTTGTACATTTGAATTTGATGGATTCTGTGATACGCAATAAGCCATGTTCTGTCCTGGGCAAATGTGATGTGAACATAGTAAGTTGCAATGTAAAGGGGCTTAATCATGCAGTCAAGAGACCGAGAGTTCTCTCACACTTACAATACCTTGGGGTAGGGATAGCATTTTTACAGGAAACCCACCTTCAAAATAAAGACCATTCTAAAATTCATAGAGTTGGGTAGGGCAGGTATATCATTCAAAATTCAATTTTAAAATTAGAGGAACAGCTATATTAGTCCATAAAAATGTTCCTTTTATTGCATCTGATATTATTACTGACCCCAATGGTCGATATGTTATAGTTGTCAGAAAGCTGTCTCTGCTTAATGTAATTTTGGTTAATATTTATGCGCCCAACTTTGATGATGATCAATTTTTTAGGAGGACGCTAAGCTCCATCCCCAATTTGGAAAGTCATCATCTGATTCTTTCAGAGGATTACAATCTTGTGATGGACCCAGTTCTGGACCGTTCTTCCCACTCCATTCCAAAGTCATTTAAATCAGTACAAACAATCCAGTCATTTATAGATACACACTTGTAGATCCATGGAGGTTTAAAAATCCTAATAAAAGGGAGTACTCTTATTTTTACAATGTACATGGATCGTTTTCGAGAATCGACTTTTTTCTGGTTGATCCTTATTTATTAAGCTCAATTACAAATTGTAGATACAATCCAATTATAATCTCTAACCATGCCCTGGTTTGTATAAATATAACGCTCCCATCCCTGAGAACAAAACGAACTTGGCGACTTGATGCACTAGTGCTTGCGGACCCAGATTTTGTGCAGTTTATCTCAGATCAGATGGATCTTTTCCTGGATATGAATGCAAGTGACAGTGTTTCAGCCTCAACTTTATGGGAAACATTGAAAGCGTATCTCAGAGGTCAAATTATCTCTCAAAATGCATATATCAGGAAAATGAAGCGTATAACCATTGATGATATGTCCTCTAAACTTAAGGCTTTGGACCAACGTATATCCCTTTCTCCGGCTCCTGATCTGATAAAGCAAAGAGTAAGCTTACAAACAGAAATTGATCTTTTAACCACCACTCAAGCAGAGCGTCTAATCTTTAATTCCCGTTGTAAATTTTATGAAGAGGGGGATAAACCCACAAAATTACTAGCAAATCAACTTCGGCAAAAAGCAGCATCTCGTATTATTCCCCAGACTCGATTACCAGATGGTACCTTAACAGCAGACCATCAAATAATAAATACTCATTGTAAAATGTTCTACTCTAAATTATATTCCTCAGATATATCACCAGATGATAGTCAATTTGATGCGTTTTTTTTTTATTTTATTTTAATATTCCTAAAATCGACAATGATTCTAAGGTTGGACTAGAACAAAATCTCATTGGAGGAGGTAATTACTGCAATAAAGTCCCTTCAGAGTGGAAAGGCCCCAGGTCCCGACGGATTTCCGATCGAATTTAATAAAAAATTTAAAACAAACTTGCCCCTCTTCTTCTTTCAGTGAACAAAGAAGCACTAGAAAATGAAATTCTTCCTCCTACACTCCAGCAGGCATCGATAATTGTGTTACCAAAAAAAAAAAAAAGACCCACTTGACTGCTCATCATATAGACCAATTAGCTTAACAAATTGCGATGGCAAAGTGTTTTCTAAAGCCTTGGCACTCCGCCTTGAAAACATTCTTCCACGTATTGTTTCAGAAGACCAGACTGGGTTTGTTCTAGAAAGACAGTCATATTTCAACCTGAGACGACTCTTCAATATAATCTACACTAAACCCCGAACTCTGTCCCCAGAGGCAGTAATCTCCCTTGATGCTGAAAAGGCATTCGATAGGGTTGAGTGGGAATATCTTTTTTACACGCTTAATAGGTTTGGATTTGGCCCTAACTTTATTAAACATATTAAACTTATCTACACCAACCCTACCGCTTCGGTTTACACAAATTCTGTCTCTTCTGACTACTTCCCTCTCTGTAGAGGAACCAAACAAGGAGATCCATTGAGTCCATTACTATTCGTCCTCGCAATAGAGCCACTTTCCATTGCTCTCAAGGGCAGTAACACTGTACAAGGTATTGTACATGGTGGTCTAACACACACTGACTCGCTCTACACAGACGATTTGTTGCTATATGTAACCAACCCCATCTCAACTGTCCCTGAAGTCCTTAGAATTCTAGAAGAATTTGGGAGAATATCGGGGTACAAACTTAACATTGACAAAAGCGAGTACTTTCCCATTAATAAAAATGCTGAAGAATATCCCAATTTACCATTTAAACTCACAGTTGATTTTTTTTACATACCTGGGGGTAAAGGTAACAAAATCCTACTACAGTTTATTTAAAGTAAACTTTATTCCTCTCCTAGAACAGTGCAAAAAGGATATTAAACAATGGTCTATTCTACCAATATCGCTTATTGCGAGAACAAACTCTGTGAAGATGAATATTGTCCCCAAATTTTTTTTTTTGTTTCAGGCGATACCTACTTTTATACCACAATGGTTTTTTTTTTTTTTTTTGGGGAATTTTTCTCCTTATTCGACAGCCACACAGTGCAGAGAGAGAGGAGGGCCGGGGAGAAGAACGGGGGAAGACACGCAGCAAACGACCCGAGCCGGACCCGAACCCAGGCCGCCGCGGGAAGGACACAGCCCCCATGGCAAGCGCACCCAGACTGACGAGCCACCGGGGCGCCCCCCACAATGGTTTTTAAGGACTACAATCAGATGATGTCCTCTTTCATTTGGAACAATAAACCTGCACGTATTCGGAAAGAATTTATGGAAAGACCAAAAAAGTTAGGAGGGCTCTCCCTTCCAAACCTGCACTCATATTATTGGGCTGAAAATTTTAATGCCATTTCCTTGTGGTTAAAGGAGTGGAATGGTAAGACCCCTGCATGGCTCCAAATTGAAATGAATACAAGCAAACCTTACTCTCTCCCTGCCCTGTTATGTGCATCTTTGCCTTCACTGGTGAACAACATAGCTGAAAATGTAATAGTTACCCAATCACTGTGCATTGTGAAACAATTTAAAAAATGCCTAGGCATTCAGAGCATATCTATTCACTCGCCAATAGTGAATAATTATTTTTTTCAACCATCTCTACATGATAAGGGTTTCCGAGATTGGTATAACATGGGTATGCACAGTATTGGTGACCTGTATATTGGTAATACTTTTGCTAGCTTTGAGCAGTTATCCAGGAAATTTGGACTAACTTAATAACCACTTTTTCCGCTACCTACAAATCAGGGACTTCGCACGCAAAAAATTAGCAAATTTTCCAACTATGCCACCATTATCTTGTCTAGACTCTTTAATGAAAGTGAATACATCGGATAAGGGTAGGGTTTCAATGATATATTCTCACATCATGGACGAATATAATCCCCCAGTATCCCATACTCGGGACCAATGGGAGAATGAGATGGGGGTCTCTATCAGATGAGGAGTGGGATCTGGCGCTTTCAAGGGTACGCTCATCCTCGATATGTGCAGGACATGCCTTAATACAATTCAAGGTGCTATATCAGTTATACTTCTCAAAAGCGAGACTCGCAAAAATGTTTCCAAATCTGAGTCCAACATGTGACTGGTGTTATCAGACCCCAGCATCCATACATCGTATGTTGTGGTCTTGCCCAAAACTTGTCCCTTTCTGGTCATCCTTTTTTGATTTACTTTCTGGGTCATATGACTGTGTGGTTGGCCCCTCCCTTACCATTGGTATATTTGGTGTATTCTACGCTCCACCAGGGTTAAATTTTCCTCCTTATTTTCAGAACGTCATTGCCTTCTCTTCATTAGTAGCTAGACGGTCAATTCTGTTTAGATGGAAGGATCCAACCCCTCCATCTCACAATCAATGGATAGGACACATGGGCACTATCTTTCACACTGCCCTACCCGTTGCCACTACCCGCTACCCGTGTATTACGCATTTAGCAGCTTCTACTATCCCTAAAAGGTATCTTGCGGCCATACTACCCGCTATGCATTATGCCGACTTCCTTACTTGCGCCTGGAGGTGTGCCCGTGGGCGTGTTTATGCGCTTTCCCTACAATTGCCATCTTGACCACACACGTTAGGGAAAGCGTATAGCGGGTCTTCAATCCACCCGCTACCCATTTGGGCTTTTACAAGAGCGCTATGCACTGGCACTCAGCAACGGTAATTTTTTTTCCAGCGAGAGCGGCATTTCAGAACTCTCTTGCGAATGAAGGTAATTTCGGCGACAAGTACGCACACCTGTTTTTGCAGCACGGTCACGCAACTTGCTGTAAAAAAAAATAGACAGCTGTCCGATTGGAAAATGTAAACGGACGAAACCACGTACTTGTCACCAGAATTACCTTCATTCGCTGAAGAGTTCTGAAATGCCGCTCTCGCTGGAAAAAAAGTTACGTCGCTGAGTGCCAGTGCATGGACCTAATTTTATTTTTCTAAAATAGGATTTTGTTCCATGCTTCATTTCAGACGGGAGAGGGAGTTGGAAGTGCATGGCGAAACGCATTTTTTTTTCTTTTTTTTTTTTTTTTTTTGAAGTTTCCATCACAAAAGGGGTAGGCTTGATGTTTTTTTTTTTTTTTATTATTACAAACCAAAAATTAAACAATATGTCAATGTCAAATATTATTATAATTATTATTATTAATAATAATAATAATAATACAATTCATGATTAACTTAACAAAAACAGATCCTCCCCTGTCTGGATTTGATCTCATGCACGAGCAATTTAACTTCGCCTTCGGAGAAACGTGGCGACCTTCCTCTTTCCATCACGGGTTTCGGTTTGAGGATTTGGAATAGCGCGGCCTGCTCCTAAAGGCCATGGCACCTGGCACACTGATTGGTTTAACTGGCGTAACGCCCAAACCACGCCTAAGCATAATATAACGGGTAGCGCAGGTGTTTTAGGGATACAGGCAGGTGGGCAAGATAGCAACTTTTGCGGGCGAACGCCTCTTACGCAATGCTAAATCCCCAAATAATGGGTTTAGGGACTCTGGCATAAGATAGGGCCCATGATGCAAAATATTAAGCTGGAGAAAGTTAGATACACCCTTAACGGATCTGTTAATAGATTTCAGAAAACCTGGGACCCATTTATGAACTATGTATAGAATTTATCTGGCTTGGAATATTGAATGAACTTCCTCAAGTAGTCTCTCCGATTGATGTATTTATTATTAAGAATTGAGCGCACCTTTTTTTTTCTTTTCTTTTTCTCTGTGCGTTTGTTGGTGTGTGTTATGTAATGGGCTTGCGTTGTGTCAATGTGGCAAGTGGTTGTCATTTATATGAAGGAATGTTTGTCTACAGATTTGGTTGTATAGACACGTCTTGCTCTGTCAAAACCTGTGTATAAATAAAGTGTTAAAAAAAGTGATAGCACACTCACTTTCACATGCGGTGCGATGTCGGTATAGAGTTCTGTTTTGGTCGAGTTTCACTTTGTATGAAGTGTTTACTCAGCCTAAATGCCTCTTCCGATATACAGAGCCTTCTTATGATCTGAGCCTATGTAACGGTTTCCCAGTGCATTGTCAGGATTCATGACCTACTGTACTACGTCTGTATTAAGCAAATACAAAAAAAAAGTCATTTTGTGCTCCGTCAATTTAACGGAATTTCCATCCATCCAGGGGGAGCTGGAGCCTATCCCAGCTGACTGTGGGAAAAAGGCAGGGACCCACCCTGCACAACTCGCCAATCCATTGCAGGGCGCACACACCATTCACACACCATTTGCTCTCACACTCATACCTATGGGCAATAAAGCGTCTCAAATTAGCCTGATATGCATGTGTTTGGGAGGAAACCCACACAAACACAGGGAGAACATGCAAACTCCACACAGAAAAGCCCCAGGATTCAAACCCACATCCTTCCTGGTGTAAGGCAGCAACACTAACCACTGCACCGTAATGCAGCACCTCAGCACTTAATGTATTGAGGGTTTGTTACTTGCCATTACGCATTATCTAAAACTACACTACACTGCGCAATAAATATAAACTTGCACCCATAGACATTTGTTTGAAAGGTAATACAGTGCAGTGAAAAAGTATTCGCCCCCTTCCTGATTTCTTCTTTTTTTGCATATTTCTAACGCTTAAATGTCTCAGATCATCAAACAAATTTTAATATTGGACAAAGACAACCCGAGTAAATACAAAATGCAGTTTTTAAATGATGAGTTCATTTATTAAGGGAAAAAAGCTATCCAAACCTACCTGGCCCTCTGTGAAAAAGTAATTGCCCCCTTAATCCCAATAACTGGTTGTGCCACCCTCAGCGACAACAACTGCAATCAAACGTTTGCAATAACTAGCATTGAGTCTTTCACATCACTGTGGAAGAATTCTGGCCCAGTCTTCTTTGCAGATTTATTTTAATTCAGCCACATTGGAGGGGTTTTGAGCCTGAACGGCCTGTTTAAGGTCATGCCACTGCATCTCAATAGGATTTAAGCCTGGACTTTGACAAGGCTACTCCAAAACCTTCATTTTGTTTTTTTTTTAAGCCATTCAGAGGTGGACTTGCTGGTGTGTTTCAGATCATTGTCCTGCTGTATAACCCAAGTGCACTTGAGCTCGAGATCAAAATCTGAGGGTTGGACATTCTCCTTCCGGATTTTCCGGTAGAAAGCAGAATTCATAGCTCCATCAATTATGACAAGTCGTCCAGGTCCTGAAGCAGCAAAGCAGCCCCAAACCATCACACTACCACCACCATATTTGACTTTAGGTATGATGTTCTTTTTATGAAATGCTGTGTTAGTTTTACGCCTGATGTAACAGGACGCACACCTTCCAAAAAGTTCAAATTATGTCTCGTCATTCTACAGAATATTTTCCCAAAAGTCTTGGGGATCATCAAGATGTATTTTGGCAAATGTGAGACGAGCCTTTGTGTTCTTTTTGGTCAGCAGTGGTTTTCACCTTGGAACTCTCCCATGGATGCCATTTTTTGCCCAGTCTCTATCTTATTGTTGAATCACGAACACTGACTTTATCTGAGGCAAGTGAGGCCTGCAGTTCTTCAGATGTTGTTATAGGTTTTTTTGTGACCTCCTGGATGAGTAGTTGATGCGCTCTTGGAGTAATTTTGCTAGGCCGGCCACTCCTGGGAAGGTTCTCCACTGTTCCAAGTTTTCTCCATTTGTGGATAATGGCTCTCACCATGATTCGCCAGAGTCCCAAAGCCTTGGAAATGGCTTTGCAACCCTTTCCAGACTGATAGATATCAATTTCTTTGTTTCGCATCTGTTCTTGAATTTCTTTAGTTCGCGGCATGACGTTGCTTTTTGAGATCTTTAAGCCTACTTCAATTTGTCAGACAGGTTCTATTGAGGTGATTCCTTGATTCAAAAGGTCTGGCAGTAATCTGGCCTGGGTGTGGCCAGTGAAACTGGACTCAAAAAATGTGGTCAATCACAGTTAATTCATGATTTAACAAGGGGGGGGGAGAGAATTACTTTTTCACATAGGGCCAGGTAGGTTTGGATAACCTTTTCCCCTTAATAAATGAACTCATCATTTAAAACCTGCATTTTGTATTTACTCAGATTATCTTTTTCTTAGATTAAAATTTGTTTCATGATCTGAAACATTTAAGTGTGAAAAATATGCAAAAAAGTAAGAAATCAGGAAGGGGGAAAATACTTTTTCACGGCACTGTACATACCAATTTATAAATAAAGATCCACCACAAGACAAATCAAATCATAAAGAAATTCTGCTGGGCGTTTTATCAGTGATGAAATTTCCTCCTAACCATGCAGTCCCCGGCAAAAATGGCAGTTGCCTCTCTAAACATTTTCGCTGTTTTTTCTGAGCCCAGGAATGTCTCTCCAGTAAATTCCATAGGAATGACAGGTCCTGTCATTAGAGCTTCAATCACAAGTACAGTAAATATACAGACCCGATTGAGAACATCTTTTGCTTTTTATTGTGATAACTGTTGTCAGTGTGTATTTTCCTCAGTAAAAGCAACAGGAGAGATTCATATCATGGGCAGAAGTACACTACTGGGGGTCCACTCGGGCCCATGTATGATGGGAGCCCGTTCAAGAATTAGCATGTGGCTGAGACAAAACTACCATCGATGCAATAGTATGGACAATTATGACTCCCAAATCAAGAGCAATTCTGAAGTTATCATTAATTACTTAGGACATCACTACTATATTTATGACTGAAATCAATGTCAGAACTGAGATCAACATGAAACATCTATGATATGTAATTGCATTTCTCACAGTGCATACAGCACCAAAGCACAATGCATCTCTTTTGTGGTGCCAAATATTTTCAAGTATTTAAAGGTAACCAATTTGTTCCTTAGCCTCAACATTTTTTCGCATAATTTGCCAGGCTGTCCCAATAAAAAGATTTGTGTGTAAGTTTTAATGTCCTCCTTGACCCCTAACAAGGCTAAATTCCGAAGGAAAGCAATAACTCAACTGTTAAGATCAGCCATTGTGTCTGCTGGACTGCGGCGATTTCAACGTGCCTACTACTTAAAGGGACTATGTCAGCCGGGGCACATGCGCGTGAAAAAGCGAAACTTCTTGAAAGTGTTAGGCTTACTATTTCAAGATCTTAGGAGATTTTGTGTAACCGTTTCATTCTGTATATATCGCGTTCATCCTTGAGAAGTTTGATGAAATTTTTACCAAAAAACTATCTTTATTGATTCTAGAGCCTGTTCATAGCTCGGGTTTTTGTAGCGTTATTATTGCATTAATACGTTAGCCTACGTTGATTGTTATGTCGTCCCATGGTGGCCGTCGAACTGGAAGCGGTCGCAAAAGGATCTATGACAGCTGCATGTCAGACAAAACATTGCGACAAACAGGTTCTGCGAACATTAAAGACAGTTGCTTGATAAAAATTTCCCCAAACTTCTCAAGGATGCACGCGACGCAAACAGATTGAAATTCCACCTCAAATTCACCGGTTTACCTTACCTCGCACTTTCAACGTGTTTTCGCCCAAAGAAATATGGATGGATAGTATCATTTATTCTTCGTGGGTTTTGGCAAAGACAAATGGGGTTACTCTAGCAATTTTGCATTTGCAGGCCATCTTCTGTATTTAAAAGAGCAACGAAGGTACGCTTTACACACGTAGCTACTAATAAGCTTGGGGTTTGTATTTCTGCTCCCTCGATATCGCACTGCATGTATGAAAATGTTTATTGACTGGACTCTACTAGTACGCATGTGCCCCAGCTGACATAGATCTTTTAATATGCATGAGCGATTTGCATGAAAAGTCACGTCAGATCAGTCATCAGATTTGACTGCTGGTAAATAAATTACGTTTATGCATTAGAAATTCATTACAATAAATATGTCTAGTTACAAATATGGGGCGATTTCAACATTAACGATCTGAAAGTGCTAGGAATGTGCTATGAAACGGGGAAATCGGGCATTTTGCACCAGGCATCAAGTTTACTTACGTATCCAGCAAAAGTTTGGCCACATCTTCATCGGTAATGTCTCTTTAAAAGTTTGCCAGCGATCGGGCCTTTTATGTTTATCCTGGCCTTTTCTAGCACTTTTACGGGCCTAATCAGTCAGAGATTTCTTTGGCCGCGGCATTTTGCTGTTAGCCAACTCGTCTTCATTTCTGTTTCCACCGCGCACATCCGCTTTTGCGTGACATTATTTTTGCAAACACGTGAATGCTGAAAAGGGTTTTCAAATGGCGCGGGGAGTTCTTGGTGGTCGCAGAAACTATTTTCACATTAAATATTAAGGGCATTGCAAGCGTTCTCGAAGAAAACATTTATTTATTCCCGTTTGTTTTGGTCATATCTGTTAAATTGTGTCAAAAAAAGAACACATTGGTTACCTTTAACAGCCAAAATTTATAACGGTCAGGCGGATTTCTATTAGGGGTTGATATATGTGTGATAGTAAATGGCCTGAAATTTCTTTTGGTGTAAGATCTATTAGTAAATAGGAAAATTCCAGGTTTTCAGGTTCCAGAAGTCGACGGTTTGGTTTTTATGGTCTCGAGAAGGGTCACCCTCTAGGGGGCCATAATTGAACTTTGAAGAAAAGTAGGTTTTTGAGTTGAAATATCTCAGTGCGCCCTCAATAGCCCAGCTTCATTTTTACTGATGTCAGTCTATATTAGGAGTTTTGGAAAATTATGAAATTTTGGTGGGCTGTTGAGGGCGCCACCTATAGGGGGCGCTTGAAAACGCCATCTTGGACCAAAGTAACAGTCACGTTTGAGGCATTCCTTGCTTGCGCCCTCATTAGCCCAAGCTTGTTTATGCATGATATGATTCTATAACAGTGCCTTGTACTATTCCACTTGAAATTGTAGTGGGATGGTGAGGGCGCGGAACTATAGGTGGCGCTCAAGTCGGTGAAAATGCAAAAATAGGGGTATTCTGCGGCTGTAGATCTCCATGCGCCCCCATCAGATTTGAATGAAGTCTGTTTTATTTGATAGCCCTAAATGTCCACTATGTGTATCAAAAAGATTGATGTGGGGTTCAACTGTTTTAACCCTTTTTGACCATCATTCTGAAAGGTGTGACGTGTCCATTCCATACGCTTGTCTATGTAGTGCTGTTACGGTACATAAGTCAGCATAGGTGTCAGTTTGAATTCAATGCCAATGGATGATTTTTAGTGAAGCAATCAGCAATTTAAAGCTCTCTTCTGAACCAATGGATAGGGTCCGGCCTTCTGCTGACTTCCTTTGGAATGTTTAGAAGATTGGAGGCGGGGCCAGACGGATTGCATGCTTCACCGCTCATGAATAAATTAAAAAAAAAAATTGTTTATTTCTATTGTTGTGCTAATTTCAGGAAAATAAATCACTCATTATCTCCATCATCCCTACTTTGTTAGAGAAAACTCAAGTGAAAGTATGATGTCAGACACTTAGTTTTCCCCCCTAGTCTGTTGTTTTTTGGAGATAACGACGGAAAACATGAAACGAGCCAAGAGTTAGAAAGTAAAAATTGTGCACATTGTCAGGTGAAACTGACTGTACACAGTGCAACAGCTTGATGCATACAGATGTGAATGAGAAAATGTGGTGACTCCTATTTGATGATCTTTTCCACCTTCTGCTCAGCAGAGGGTTTTATCTGATCCCCTGTCCTGGGCCCACCCATATGTGTGCAGTTACATGTATTGCTTTTCCTGTCCCAGTCTCAATGCTGCTCAATTGGATGAATAGATTTTTATTTCAGGCCCTCCAGCTAATGAAATAACCCTTGGCCAAGGGCCAGATGTGTGCACCTTCAGTTGGTTATCTTTCCATCATGCCTTTTTGCCTTCATCCCTTTATTCAATCCATAGACCATATATTGTACTAATTCATGTTTGAAACCTTGCCTTACTGGGATGGTCAAAAAGGGGTTAATACAGTTGAACCCCACTTCAATCTTTCTGTTACATATGGAGGACATGTAGGGCTATCAAATAAAATAGACTTCATTCAAATCTGATGGGGGCGCATGGAGATCTACAGCCACGGAATACCCCTATTTTTGCATTTTCACCGATTTGAGTGGCACCTATAATTCCGCGCCCTCACCATCCCACTACAATTTCAAGTGGAATAGCACAAGGCACTGTCATCGAATCATATCATGTATAAACAAGCTTGGGCTAGTGAGGGCGCAGGCAAGGAATTTCTCAAACGCTAGTGTTACTTGGGCTAAAAGTTGTGTTTTCAAGCGCCCGCTATAGGTGACGCCCTCAACAGCCCACCAAAATTTCGTGATTTTCCAAAACTCCTCCCAACACAGATTGACATCAGTGAAAATGAAGCTGGGCTATTGAGGGCGCACTGAGATATTTCAACTCAAAAACCTATTTTTCTTAAAAGTTCAATTTTGGTCCTTCAGAGGGTGACCCTTCTGGAGGCCCTAGCAGCCAAACCATTCATTTTTGGGACCTGAAAATTTGGGATTTTCCTGTCTACCCAAAGGCCTTCCACTGGAAAATAAATTCAGTCAAATATCTAACCGCCTGAACGTTATAAATTCTGGCAGTTCAACAGTTTAAGTCTAATACTCATGCAAATATGTAGGGGCCTCTGTTTGACCTGGGTAATGAGATTTTGAAATTGAAATTGATGGTGGTTAGGCTGCATATTTTCTGTTAATATTACAGGAAATGTCCTTCCTCTGGCTTTCCTCCTCTAGTGGAGATTTATGGGAAATATGGAGACCAATCAAATGTCCAAGTTAGCTATTTAGGTTTGCTAGCCTTTTTCAGTTACGTGACTCAAATCCAGGCTTCAAAGAACAAACACAAGAATGGGAGAAAAGAAGTCGAGAGGAAGACCAGGCAGGCGTAAAACTTCCTAAATTAGATTCTAATTTTTTGTCCTCTCATGGGATGAGCAGCATAGAAAGATTTGACAAACAATAGATGATGAGCACCTATTGGTAGGCTGGTCTTTACCCTAACTATCCATGGTGCTATCTAGCCAGATAGGTAAGTTAACAAATCATTTTACTGGCTACTGAGAAGGACTGGGCAAGAATCGGACTTAATTGTTTAGATGTTGCCGGCTAATTATTCCCAGCTCCACCATTTTGCCGACGAAAGAGAGTCAGCTGCTACATGTAACATTAGATACCTAACTAGCAAGCACTCAGTTTTTGTACAAAGTTGAAATGGACACTGAATTAGAGATTTTAGTTTGACAAAAATACGTTGAATGATGAAAAAAAATCTGAGTCATGTAAATTTGCATAGGTCTGAAAATGTGGTGAGAGTTCCTTTTATTCCCTTCTTCTGAAATTGGTTGAAATGCCCAAGAAGGGACTGGAATTACTTTTTGTCTCCATGGATGCATTTCTTTGTTGTTATTATGATTTCCCTACTACTTTGGCATTGACAGCCATGCTGTCATACATTTGTCATACATTTCTGGTTATATGTTTTGTTTTAAATTTTTCATGGAGAAAAACGTAAGGAACACTCATCGAAAAAACAAAATCTGCATTCATCTTCAAAAAATTTTAAGAGTTATAACACTTGTCTTTGTAGAAAATATGTGGGATGTTTGGGCTACACAGGAACTGACTTGTTACCTAGCTGCAAGAATTTCTAGGTCCGTAACCTGTGCAGCAGTTATTGTGTCGCTGGCATCTTGCTATAGCAAGATCATTGATAGCTAGCAAGATATGATGCAAATAAATTGCAGTGATTGTACCATTAGTTAATAATTCAACATGCTATGGTGAAACCAACTGCAAAACGATTTATAAATTGTTTGACATTGTTAAGGTTCATGATAAATGTCAATAACATTAGCAACATTTGTTAAATTGTATTTGTTATTACATGGCTGGCCTGCTAATCTGTAGCGCACAATTTTGGGAAGCTATACTACACTGGGCAATGTATCTTACCTAAGGCAGAGACAGGAAATCAGACATTATTCTCAATGTGCCTTTCCTAATGCACAAACTGAAGCAATGCCTTTAAACTGCATTCCGCCAGTATATTGCTGTTAGTGTGTGCATTAATATGCAGAAATGAACAGTGTTGGATCAAGTGCGTATTTGGTGAGTGAGTGGGCTTGGGAGCCCTGAAAATAAATATTGCACCCAGGCCCATCATCACTCGCTTCTGCCATTGATTCTTATGTTTATAAAACTGTTCAGGTTTGTGCAAACCTGTAAATTCTTTTACTGCATAGGGTGCAAATGAGTAAAAGGGATGAAAAAACACATATCCTCCCCTTGCCCGTACATCTCTTTGTGCATTATTCTCCAGCTTCATCTCCAGCCTTTTCACCTTCATTTCTGTCACTGTTAGCATCTTCTAGCATCTTCTGCAGCTTTTCCACCACCTCCATCTTGTTGTTCTTCCTCAGTATTTCAATCAGCTTGAGAATGTTCTGGCAAGTAGAGTCTGAAAGAAACTTCAGCGCAAGCTTTTCAAGCTGGAGGATAGACTGGTAACAGAGCTCCATCAGTTTGGTCTGCTCAGCCTCCGCTTCATTCAAATCTTCCTGAAGTTTTGATTTCTCTTCTCTTTTTCCAGCTTTTTCCTGTCCCTCTTGAGTTCCAGGTTTCTGCTCATTTACTTGTACATATATCGCTTTTGTCTCAATATAGTCGCCGCACTTACCAGGACATTCAAAGTGTTTCGCACCCCAATGCAGGCCCAGGAAACTCCATTCATAAACGATGAAGCAGGTTACCTCACACATCGTGCAGACAGTCACAGGATTGTTTAGATTTATTTTCCTCATGACGATGTTTTCGCAATCGTTCTGAGAGTTGTTGTTTTCTCCCGCACACTCCTCCAGAGTTTTCTGTGCTTCCTCAAGTGCCTCGTGCTTCCTCTGTAAATCCTTGATCTGGCTCTCCAAGCTCTGGATTTGAGCTGCCAAACTCTGACGCACAGAGAGAACTTTTCTAGTCATCCTGAAGCTTTGAGTTTCCATTTTGTTCAAAGCCTGAAGAAACTTGCTCATGTTCTCCATTCCGTTATCCCAGTCTGTTTTATATGTTTCCTCATATATCTCAGCTGGCTTCTGAAAAGGGTGGTTGTTGAACAGGAAGTGAACAGGTTCACCACAATCATCTTTAGCCAAAGGGACACCAAACTGAGCAACAGCTTCAAGAGCTCCTGAAGGTGGCAGCCAGTCAGAAAAGGTGATGAGAGTCAGGATGTTTTTCTCCAAGTTCTTCCCGAAGAGGGACAGGATGGTATCAAAGATGTACTTCTGACTGGGACTGTGGCGATTCTGAGATGCCTTCACCACAAGGCAAACTGCATCTATTTGATCAAAACCACTAAAAGATTTCAGTAACTTGTACAGATTCTGAACTGTGATTTTATCTTTCTCAGGACTGTCTGTGCCTCCAAATCCTGGTGTATCTATGACTGTAAGGGAAAAGGGGACAGATAGACTCTCCAGTCCACGAATCTCATAGGCTGTGACTGCAGTGGTTCGAGGTTCCGTTTTGCCTTCATCGGGAATAATGACAAATCTGATGTTGTCTTCCCATTTTACACCCAGGATGTAGTTGATCATCATATTGATGAGCGTAGATTTCCCTGTTCTGGTTTCTCCTAACATGATTATCGTTCTTCTCTTTTTTACTGTGTCCTTTTGTCCAAATGAGCATGTCTTGACTCGTCCATCTTCACTCAGATCTTTCTTGTCCGTGCTCAGCTGGTATTTTTGTATGTGTTCTGCTGCAATCTGTTTACTGCTCTCAATCACATCTGACCAATTAGGTCTCACTTCTTCTCTTGTCACAGAGTCACTAAAACATGAAGAGAAGTAAGATTATATTCCTTTTGTTATTCAAACTGGAGATACGTATGTCACTATGTGTGAGCATGTAATACACACTTTGTCTAGGTCATGCACACAGATACAGTATCAGGTATCTCAGGAAATGTAGTATTTCATTATATATTGATATATTGTTTAATTATTTCTTTTTTTTTCCCCTGCCTTGGTGAATATTCTGATTGAATCCAAGTGCAAAGTGCAGACAGCCTTTCAGTGTACTAATTGCACCATAAAAATAATGCAGGGCGCATAATTTAAACGCCCCCTCACCACATACTTACACCAACATCTTCGCACAAGATTCATACCAAGGGCAAACGTTACAATCTGTGAGACATATGTCTCGTTTGCAATACAAGAAAATAATAACAAATGAACCAACAAACCATATGGGTCCTGTTGTAACAGCAGTTAGATATTACAAGGCCTACCTTGTGTGAGATTCTTCCATTATCAAGTCCTCCAGTCAAAGTGGCCTTATAAGCACATAAAGATGGAGGCTGTCTGCAAAAAATAAATAAATAAAATATATTGACATATTCATCAAGAAACCCCTTTGAGAGTCATTCAAAGTGGGACCTAGCTTTCTCTAATGCAGTAGTGGTATGAGAGTAGGGAGTTTTCGCAAACCACGACGGAGCAAGATCTACACTAGTGAGCAATCAACTGTGACTATCCTCGCACTCGTGCCACCATCTGACTCAACTGCAGTTTCGCAAAAGGAGTACGAGGACGGTGCGTGACATCAACTACGGATGCACTCCCTCTATTGTGCGCGCGTGTAAAGTTAGTTGGTGTTTCTCCAAAATATTCATGTAGTAGTATTTTACTGGAGGAAATGACGAGAGTGGTCACTTAATTTTAATATTTCAGGAGAGCTGCTTTGAATTGCCAAAACCATTCCTGAACAATAACGAACTCGTATTTAAGTTTCAATAATGGGATCTAAAGTTCTAAATTATTATGCAGTTTCACACTGGCCGAGGAAATAAACCTGACTGCGCGATGTACATACAGTCGCCGCATACTCACAGGAAAAGCATTACTACTAGTAGTAGGCCAAGTTGTTGAATCCATGATGCATCGAAAAAGCCAGAGGTGCGAGCGAATATTTGCATACACCACGCTCTGAGTGCTGATGACGCGGCCAAGTGCTGATTGGCTGGTTGCACTCCAACACGCTCCATCGTAGAAGATCCATGACGAACGAGAAATCGGCCTACTACTGTAGCAGATTTGGAGAATACTGAAGAAGTTTCAGGGTCCCGCATGCGCAAATCGACTTGGCATCAGCTTACCGTCCCAGGCGTCTGCCGTCGTAGTTGCAAAAACTCCCTGGTAACAAAAGCCTTCGGTAACCCCAACTTTCAATGGTTAATTACCCAGTCCTCTCGCGGTTTACGTTGCCTGATTAGCAACAGTTGCTGAGGCCAATTGGTAGAATGACTGTCCAATTTATTTTTAATAACATTGTTGTTCACTGCATCACAAAGTTATGAAGCATTTTCTGGGAGTTAATTTGCTTATTTTATCCTTCCTATCCTATAAGTACATTCCAATCCTTCAAATGTGTTACAGACACAAATGTGAGTGCTGAGGTTTTTTGTTTGTTCAAGTAAAGAAAGGAAAGGTGGAATTTGCAGCTAGGTGATTGAAAAATGAAAGTAAAACTATTGTGGATATGAGCAGAAATACTGCCAGCAAAAGCAACAGAAAATGAGAGCCCATCAGTCAATGGGAACACACCAGGTGCTCTTCCTACCCCCTTACTTCCGGTGTCCTTGTTCAGATCCCGCCCACCATCAAACTCGGCCTTTATTTTGACCTCAATTACACACCCATTAAGTTCTGTGACCTCATCTTGTATAGCTGAGAAGCTTCTGCATTGGCAAAATCTGTCTGAAGACAGACACCTGGCATTGAAGCAAATAAACACCCGGAAAAGTTTTCAAAACTGCTCCCTGTGGTAAATTGCGGTATAACAGGTGTCTGCCAGACGCACACACTTACACACCCCCTAATGCTTCTGTCCTTCTGTCTGAGGACATTACTTTGAGTTCCATTCTGTGTCTTCACAGCCTTTTCCTAATCTAAACAATAAACAATGCATGCCTAAACCAAAGCTATGCCCTAATCTGAACCTATCCCTCATTCTAACTGCACCCCTAAACTTAACTATGAAGTCACAATCTGTTTTGTAGTTGTGAAGACAGGCAAAAATGTCCTCACTTCCCAATAATGTCCCCACTCTGTAGGAAAAAACAAAAAAAACATTTTCTAGTCTTCACTGAGTAGCAAGTTCAAGAGTACGCATCCACTTGGACTAACAAGCTGAAAGCAATAGCAGCCCACGCTGTAGCAACTGGCAGTAGCTGGGAATACAGACAAGGGATTGGACCAAATCAGTAAAACTCAACTGAGCGTGCGTTAGTGCACTGCCACACGCCCAGCGTCATCAGTGAAGGGCTGATAAGCCGATGATAATCTCTAAACAATGGCCATATCTGAGCGCTTGGAAACAGGGACGCTGGCCAAGCTGCACATTGGTAGAGTGCGTGCAAACTGCGGAGGGAGGAGTGACAAAATGTTCCTTCAAGGAATAAGCGGTTAACGACTGTTTTTTTTTTTCACTATTTATCAAGTAACAGAACCCAAGCACATGCTTTATGGAAGTATACATATACATTGCCCGGCCAAAAAAAAAGTCGCACACTCAAATATTTAGTTGGAACCCCTGTAGCTTTGATTACAGTGCATATTCGTCTTGTCATTGTTTTGACAACTATATGCAATGCCAGAACATTTATTTTCGATCAGAAATGCCATAATTTTTGGCCGAGATCTTGTCTTCTCGACATAATGGTTGAACCACTCGGTGGTCTTTCTTGAGCACATCCCAATAACTTTTAATGTGTTTAAGGTCAGGACTTTGTGGTGGCAAATTTGTTTGTGAAAATGATTCCTCATACTTGTTTTTGTCATTCATGGTTTTCTTTGCTAAATACAGGCCAATAACTTACCCGTTCTGAAACACTGTAACATCTTTTCCACCATCAAGGGATGTGTTTTCCGACATGATTTTTTAAGAAATGAGTAGCGACGCGCTTCATCAGTCAGGGTAAAAATGATTATTGCCAGCTGAAATATATTAATAACCGCAATAATGATCCAATTATAGAATTTGTTCATTAATTTCCAAACGGTGACTTTTTTTTTTTTTTTTTTTAAAAGGATATTTAAGGATATTAAATTTGCCAAACATCCTCCCCTCTTCAAATCCTTCTTTCTTTTGTTTATCTTTTCCTTGCCCCTATAGCTCCATCCATTGGGGCTGGTAAGGAAATAAGAAAAGAAAAGGACTTAAAGAAATGTGACAATAATACAATAAATGTGAAGTAGACAACTGCAATGTTTTTGATTCTTCAACACCAATAAAGTCCTGGCTTACAACTCCAAGAAAGAAATTTTTATGGATAGAAAATCTTTTAAATGTTCTGAAAGATGGCAGAATTTAATTAATTTCCAGGTCAGGTCAGGTCAGGAAGAAGGTGACAAAGTATAAGCAATTGGACCTTCCTTGATAAAAGTGGGCTCTGTCACTATATTGTGCCAAATTTCTGCACCATAAGAAGAGATATTCTGCACACATTAATAAAAATAAAGCATGTATTTGTAGTGGTTGCAATCAGCCACAAAAAAAAAAAAAATAATATTTAAACTCCAAATCTCTTTATCCATGATAAACTATTCGAAAGTGCTCCTCAAATTAATGAGTGTGGACGAGATAGCAAAGTAAATGTGAGTTTTATGATGTAAAACTATAGACTCTTGGAAACCTGTGTTCTAAGTCTGGTTTTAGTGCTAAATAAATCAAAAACACCAAAATTTACAAGTGTGAGCACATTACAAATTCAAAAGAAAAGAAATCATTTTTAAAGGCATCTTCCAATGCTTGATGAATTATTAATTTAGTAAACACTGTAAATTACCAAATAAAAAGATATCATACAAAGTCACAAGCTCACCTCTGTATGTCAGGACTTCTACTGACCAAATAACAGTATTTTCCTGTTCCTGTCAACTTTTATAAGCATCCCGGGTTTAAGAAATGCATTCTAACTGCAATCTGCTGCGCAGACGAGTTTTATCTGCCAACCGCCTAGTTTTTTTAAAATAACAAGCGAATAACGACTGTGTGAACTCATGCACATTGGATGATAGGCACAAGTGGGATGATCATGCTCTTTCTAAAATACTTCTACTTTCATTTAGAGCTACAGCAAAGAGGAAGAAAACGCAAGTAAAAAAAAAAAGAATGCTGCAGTCAGAATTAGATATCTCCTGCACAGAAAAGGCAGCATACAGACAGAGTGACAGGAGAGAAAAGCTTGTTTTCACAAATGATAAGCAATGCACCCCATAATTACAACTTTCAAATGAAACACAGATCATTTATTGATCATTTTGTAAACCTGATCATCTAAAAACTCAAGTTCAATTCAACAAAGAATTGCTTTGAGTGTCTGAGCAGAGAGGAGCAACCTCTAAGTTTTTAACTTGTTTCAATCATTGTTATGTTGGTCTTTTATTACCTTTGAGAGGTGGTTCACAGCCAATTTAACCCTCTATTAACCCCCGTAGCATATCTGCTACATAAAGTGAAAGGGTTAACAGCCTGGACACCCTGCTGGTTTTGTTTCTTATTGCCAAATAAACATTTGAGAATAACTTGAATGGTCCGTCACTTTAATTTTTCCATTAGCATTATTACCCAATGTAGCAGATCTGCTACATTTTTGGAAAGGTGGGCCAAAGGGTCGAATTTTTTTTTTTTTACTATTTTTCCAAATATTGGCCCATAATCAACATATTTGCCTAGGGAAATGATTTTTACACAGTTGGAAAGGTACTTGGTTAACAGAGGGTTAAGCAATTTATTGTGATGTTTTTTTTTTGCTTGTCATCATTACTGCTTTTGTTTTTTAACGTGTCATCTATCTCAGTTAATGTTAATGTTCATATTGCAGGACAATGTCAAAATCATATTCTGTATCTCCAAGTTGCAGCGCTTCACTGAAGCTATTTCACACTTATACTGAGATCAATATTCAAACCCAGGACGCTGTGTTTTTTCTGGCCACAGCATTACATCAAATTGAAAATATCTTGATCATATGAATCATTTTACACACATCTCCTTGTAATTCAACAGGACATATTTGGGAACCTTGTAAACCCTCAGTTACGGGACTGAAGTTCCACAAGTTTGAATATAGCAGCTTCCTTTAACAGACCCATATATTGGTCTGCAGGTTTATGGGGTAAATGAGCTTGTGCTCTGAGAGGAACAGGGGTAAAACCACTTGAAGTTAGGGGTTTGCTCTCGGGGCCCAGCAGCTGAATTCTTCCAAACGCTGTTTTAAACCATTGGTTCTCAACATTAGTCCAAGGGGGGTACAGACACCATTATTCCGTATTTTCCACAGTATGAATTTTCACTGTTGTACAAATAGCGACTGCAGTCTTACCACCACCAATAATCGGCCAGGCACTATACAAGGCAAGACATCAAGAATTGCAATTGACTATTAACTGAAGGGCTGCTAGTTAAAGTCCCCAATGGGTTTTGGGAATCTGACTTGATCTGGGGGTAGAGAACGATTGATTTTCTTATCATTTTATTGACCGGGTGGCAGAATTTGCATTTAATTTTGTTGATTCATAACACACTATTACGCCTGGGTGGCAGAAATAACGCGTAAATCCTGCAGTGCACAAATTGCGGGTTTTTTCATTTGCTTTCGGGTCCGCGGGTTTTGCTATCCAAATGTGGGACGGACCCGCCAGATGCGGGTCACTTGGGAGCTATACACATCTGCATGAGGACTTACAGCACCTTGTAACACATTTCTTACATCCTGCGCAGAAAGACATCCTGTCCTATTAAGTAGCAGGGCAGGACACCATTTTTTATGTTTTGGACCAAAGGTGAGAGCACCGCTTTTGAATATTTCTCTTCATTATTGATAAATTCTGTAATTTTATACTGCTGTAGTTGTTTTAAATGTCAGTTGGTTAGCTTTCGAACAAGCATAACTAATTCTTTGTAATTATTAATTGCAGTTTGTCAGGTGGCTTGGGCTAGGTTTTGGAGCAGTTGGTTGCAGTAGGACTGGAGCTGCAACAGGACACTGGCCTGCCAGTGTAGTTACTGTCCTGCTCCACTAGTGCACTGTCTCGGGACACTCACTGCCTCCTTGCCATTTATGATGGCGACATTTTAGGCTTTTCTGCCTTCGTGAAAATACCAACTCGAAAATATTTGTTCTGAGTGTAGCCTAATTGTTGAAAAAACTTCAAGCAGGTAAAATGAGCTGGTAACATTTAAAGAGCATCTAAAGTCAATTCTCAGACGGGACGTTGAACGTCCAATGTTTACAAACAAATCACTTGCTTTTGTTGACATCTTGCATTGTCACATGACCAATTTAATTCATATTAACCAATGTTTTGTGTACATGCGTAGATAATCCTTCTATTTCGGTTCGTTTGCGCAGGTGGGGCTCGCTGATTGGCCGATAAACAAAAACAATGGGAATCCACTTTAGATGCCCTTTAATGTGACAATGTGCGGCTTGTCGATTGCAGCCTTCTGTAGCCCATCAATTAGGCAAGTCTACAGTGACATTGACATCTAGTGACATCGTACAAATCTAGATGAATAGCCTACAGAGTAAAAATCACCAAAGCACGAGCCTCTTAATTAAAATACAAATGATCTCAACAGATTAATTTTAGGAAGCCTAGCTGGTGAACATTAAAATATAGTCAGCAGGTTATGATTGGGCTAATGCATTAATGAATTATAATAACATTTTTCAGTTTGTCTCAGTAGATTGTGGCACTCCCATTCTGCAGCATAGAAACATAATTTTTAGGCAGCAGGCTACTCTACCCTGGGAGAACGGTGAAATATAGTTGAATGATTTTATCATTAAAATTGATTTTTAATAACAACTCTGTGTAGGCTAATTCATTTGAAAATGCAGTTGACATTTTCAAAAAAAAAAAACAAAAAACATGAAGATGAAAGGTGGCCCAGTAATCAACATTATAAGCTTGGTAATAACAGCAATCACACAGATAAACACTGACCAAATTTATTCACTACTAATCAGGGTCGATGTTCAGTACTACGAGCTGCGGTAAATAGGCCTATATAATTGGGCACACAAGGTTAGTTCAGTGCCTTTTCTGATGAACAGCGACAATAGCCCTTTGCATAGCTCAAACATTTCGCTCGGGTGAGGATCGATGGTAAAACCATGAAGTCACTTCCAGCGTCTTCACTGAAGCCGAATTACCTTTTGGAAATGGCCACCACATTTTCAGATGAATTAGCATACACAGAGTTGCAATCAAAACTCAATTTAAATGATAAAATCATTAGGATACATTCCACCCTTCTGCCAGTGTATAATAATAGCCATCTTTTTAAAATTATGTTTATGCTGCAGAAAGAAAGCGAAACAATCTACTGAGATAAACGGCCGACTGAGAAGTGTGATTATAATTCGTTAACATTATGCTTGCCCAATCATAACCTGCTGGCTATTCTTTAAAGTTCAATGGCTAGTTATAATTAATTTGTTAGGATCATTTGTATTCAATTCACAGTAGCTTCTTTGCTATACTAAACAAAGATGATAAACAAATGAATATTATGAAAGTGAGTGGTTAATATTCACCCAGTCACATGGTACGTGTCCAAGATTATCCTAATAAATGTCCCAATACAGTGATGGAATGGTCCCAAAGGACATATCCAACAAAGTCAAAGAATTTCTAAGAAGTCCAAGTATTTCTGTGTCAATGGATGTAACTGAGAAGATTGCAAAGCCTACAATGTAGACTAAGAAACATAGCTTTGACTGAATGCAAGGTTTGGTGAATAAAAAAAGTTGTAATGTGTCCAAGAGCTGCTTAATCTAAGATTAACTGCTTACAAGTTCACAAGTATTTATCTAGCCTAAAGAACTTTCCAGAAAATCACCGTCTACGTGATATCTGTGTCTTTCTCGAGAACCTTCCATGTAAGGGATAATCAACTTGTAGGTGTGCATGACACGGTTTTAAGGCATGACGCGGAAACGAATAACCACCCAACGTGAAGCGGAGGGTGGTTGCTTCTGCAAAGTGCCTTGATACTGTGTGATGCACATGTACAATTTGATTATCCCGCTTATACCACGGTCATTTGCTAGCAATATCAAATCAAAGCATTCAGAAATTTTTGGTGTTAAAATCATCTATTTGAGTTTTGTTGTGCTCTGCTCTCAACAGTTGACAGTTTGACAGCAATGCTCTCTAATGTTGCTATGCTTACAGGTTGACTAGCAGATGAATTTCAAATGGTGAAACTACCGTAACCAACCTACCTGTGCGTTTCACGGTTTTAACGCATACCTGCCAGCCAATCAAAAAAGAGCATTCACCCAGGCCATACGTAATCACTTCTAGTCTTGTGTCAGTATAGTCTAGTTGTTAGTAGAACATTCCAAAATAGTTGAGAAATATATGGAATTTTCTATACTGTTCCACAAAATATACACTAGACAATTTTACATACATGAACATACATATAACCACAGGGACAAGCAGCAGCGCCCACACATGCAAACGATTTTAAATTAAAAGAATACAATGTGAAAGATTCTTGTCAATCTTTTAAAAATACATGTCATAATGGTTAAAGTGATCAACGTCCCTCATCAGAGAATGCTCTGATGTTGTCTACTAGAATCGTAAGCAAACCAATTTGCAATTCAAATTGTGAGGTTAAAAATTTCTGAGCTTCGGTGTAAGTGGTGACTCAATGAATAAATATCGAATCTTCTTGCCAACACAGTTGAAGCAAAGGTAAAATAAGTTATCTAAAAAGCTAAATGTGCATGGCCTTGTCTTGGTGTCAATATCTAACGTTTCATGACTGCTCTAAAAATCCCATCATTCTAAAGCCATCATTAATGCTGAAAGAACGCTGAGATTTTTTAGCAACATATGCTGCCTTCAATACAACATCGTCTCCAAGACGCCCGCGCATGTTTCAACAAGACAACGCAAAGTTCCATTCTGCGGACATTACAAAGACATGGCTGCATTAGAAGCAGGTGGCAAATTTTGAAATTGTAAAATGCGACACAAAGATCCAGTACTGTGGCACTCCTTCAGACTCATTTGTATGAAGAATCGGACACAATTACACCTGAAACACTAAGTCACTTGGAGTCTTCAATTGGTAAATTTTTCATTAAGTGTTGAGAACAACTTTTTCAAAAAATTTTTTTGGAAGAATCAAAATTGAAATTTATATTGAAGAATCAATAAAATTCATATGTTGAAACATCAAATAACGTGCTGTTGTTTTGTTTTCAATGTAATGCAGGTCAAAGATCATTTAAAAATCTCTGCTTTCACTTAATTTTTTTTTTTAAAGATAATTTTTTTTTGGGGAATTTTTCCTTTATTTGACAGTTATACAGTGTAGGGAGACAGGAAGGTTGGGGAGAAGAATGGGGGAAGACATGCAGCAAATGCCCTGTGCCGGAATCGAACCTAGGTCACCGCGGGAAGGACACAGCCCCCATGGTACGCGCACTTAGACCGATGAGCCACCGGGGCGCCTCTCTCACTTAATTTTAATTCAACATACTGTCTCGACTTTTTTTCAGCTGGCTTTGCAAATGGAAACTATTTAAACTAGACACCAGCAAGCTATAATCTGCCTGTGACAACATCATTGCTTCCTCTTCGGTGAGTGCAGTAGCTACACTGGACAACCTGCAGTCCAGACCTGTCTCTTGTTGAAAATATGCCATGCTTTAAGAAGCACAAAATACAGCAATGAAGACTCCCAACGTCTGAGTAGCTGATGACATATCAAGCATAGGACAAAAAATCCTTAAAAACTGGAACACTTGATGTCCTTCATTCCCTAAAGCATTACATGGAGGGCTGTTAAAAAAAAATGAGGTCCTTTTCCTAGATTGTATTGCAGGCATAAAATCTGACGTGAGTCTTCATTCCTGAACAAAAAAAAAAAAAAAAAATAGAAGGAAAAACAACAAATACCTTGTATTTACACTGTTTTCAACTTAATACAGGTCAGGGATGATTTACAGAACAAGGTTTTATTTTTTCTTTATTTGCATTTTTCATATTTGTCCTAGCTTTTTTGTATGCAGGCTTGTACAATGAATAATGTCTTGAAATCAAATATATTGTGAAGTCATATATTTTTACGGAACACAATACTGAAATGAAATCAAAAATAGATTTAAAAGGAAATGTCATGTCCGAAACATGCTTCAAGTTTATTGACAACATTTTGATCAATGTTTGATCGAATGATGAGGCACAAGACAGAGACTACCTATTTTTACCAAACAGAAGGATAAAAACAACTAATCTCAATGGGTCTTGCAGTGTTTCCCTAGTGAACTGAATGCTCCTTCTAAATCGAGACTTAAGCTTGCTAGTGGACGTGTCAAACAGTACAAACATCCATCCACAGACACATGCCCTGAATACTTACACCATATCACTGATGTTACACAAATAAACTGCATGTT
Source organism: Gymnothorax javanicus (assembly GCA_029692085.1). NCBI lineage: Eukaryota > Metazoa > Chordata > Actinopteri > Anguilliformes > Muraenidae > Gymnothorax > Gymnothorax javanicus. The sequence continues at coordinate 131,631,973 of CM056197.1, forward strand.
ATTCTGATTAACCAGTGCAATTCATGCTACGTGACACTTTGCATGAGTTAGCCACTTTAAGTTTCAGTTGCTTCATTTAGTTCCCATTAGTAATTAAAGCTTCGCTAAACAATTTCTGACAACAACCATATGGTTCCACAGGCACCAACTTCATTTGTAAATAAGCAAGGCCACTCTTCCCTGTCCCTCTCCCTTTTGGACGCCCAGGGACAGTGCCTTATGCCCCGCATCATACAGACTGTGCTTGATGCTAACTCTTGTTGGCTGGCATTGGTCTGGTTCATCTCGTTGCACAGTTCTGGGGAGAGGACTCAAAGTCTGGGGGCTTGTGAATTATAGTTCCGTTTATTACAATAAGTTCAAAACCATTGAAACAAATAAAGAGAAGTAAAAAAAGAGAAGATCAAGTGCTGCGTTTCTCCTACGTGCATGAACTATTATTCCCTTTGAGACCTATCCCAGATTAGATGCTGGCTCAGCAGCCCTGCTCTGCTCAACTTTTCTTTATCTGCACGGTATATTGCGCAAAGTACATCAATATACCTGTCGCAGCCCTTGTGCGAATGCCTTTTGTTTCTCCTCCTATTCACCAATTTGCGTTTCTATTACAACCCCATTTCTAAAAAAGTTGGGATGCTGTAGAATGTAAATAAAAACAGAAAGCAATGATTTTCAAATCATTTGAACTTTATATTTATTTGAAAATAGTACACAGATGTTGAAACTGAGACATTTTATTGTTTCTTTTTTTTGGAAGATATGTGCTCATTTAAAATTTTATGCGAGCAATACGCTTCAAAAAAGTTGGCACAGGGACATGTTTACCTCTGTTGCATCATGTCTTCTTCAATCAACACTGTGTAAGTGTTTGGGAACTCAGGGGACCAACAGCAGTAGTTTTGAAGGCAAATTTTTTTTTCCCCATTCTTACTTTATGTAGGATTTCAGCAGCTCAATTCTTTGCAGCCTCCTTTTACATGCTTTTCATTTCATAATATGCCACATATTGTCAGTGGTTGACAGGTCTGGACGGCAGGCAGACCACTTTAGCACCCAGATTCTTTTACTACGGAGAAATGTTGTTGTAATACGTGCAGAGTGTGATGTTTGGCATGGTGTTGCTGAAATGAGCAAGGCGTTGCCTTCAGAAAAATGCATCTGGATGGCAGTAAATGTTGCACTAAAACTTTACATATTGTTCACCAATAATGGTGCCTTCATGGCTGCACAAGTTACTCATGCCATGTGTTCTAATGCACCCCCATACTATCATGAACTATCATGGCTTTTGCACTGTTTGCTGATTACAAGCCGTATGGCCCCTCTAGTCTTTTGCTCAGAGGAAGTGTCATGCATGATTTCCAAAAAGAATTTGACATTTTGATTAATGAAACCACAGGCCAGTTTTCCACTTCGCCCCAGTACATTTCATATGAGCTCTTGCCCAGAGAAGAAGGCAGCGTTTCTGGATCTTTTTTTATATATATGTGTCTTTTCACAATACTCGAGAGATTTTAGGGATAGGTGTTATTCACTGTTTTATCATCAACAGATAATGAGCAATGCATTTAATTCATTTTCATTTTGTTTAGCACACACAGATATAGTGAGGATAAAACCACCACTTTAACCTAAATAGTTTCCGTAAATTAAGTTAATTTAAATGATTTTTGGCTCAAATTAGGACACCAAAAATAAGTTTTTATTAGAAAGGATGTGGGAAATTAAAATTAGAAAGTATATGTACATTTTCCCATAAGTTATTTACTCACAGTCCAGTGAATAAATTCCACTTTGTTACAAAACTTTTCAGAGCAGAGGACAATATAAGACTGGAATTATCGGGTTACGGTCGTTCCCCGACATGTCCGCTGTTAATGACTGTTACCATGGCAGGCAGGTCTTGAGTGAGTGGCACTGCTCGAATGTACTGCTACTCCACAGAACTGACTTTCCTTTCGCCAATAAACCAACTTCTGGACTGCAAACTTCCGTGGATTTTGAAATTCCGTGGATTCTGAAATTCCGTGGATTTTGAATGCTAAAAATCAAGTCATGCCCAGTAAATCATGCCAGTTACCAAAGCCAAATTTTGAGTTTTATTCTTTGATTATAAGCAGAAATGTATTGATTTTTCATGTTCTATGGAATGACTCTGTGCACGCATTTTATCGGCAACAAAAGTTTTCCCGTGTGCTGCTGTGAGTTGGCTGATTTCTACGACCATACCTTTCAAGTCCACAATTTTGTATGCCGCATGGACTTTTATCTGAAAAGGGAATTATATCGCCTGAATCCATCCTTACTTTTTCTATCTTTCAGCAATTGGCCATCCTCCCGCAAGCTGTTACTGAATGCTATTTTCATGACTTTTTTGTATAATTTGTGTTATTGATACCATATTTTAGGATTATAACGTGATTTCTTATCATGCAGTGATGGATTCATTTGTACTCATTTCTTGTCCACCCTCATCCATTGTGATACAAGTTATGCTTCAGAATAACGTTGCTCTCTAATTCCACAGTTGGTGTCACCCGTAAGCAGTGTTTTAACTTGCGTTTATGGATGGTGTGACGAACTTTGTTTACTGACAATGGCGTACAGAAGTGTGCGTGAGTCCATGCAATGATTTCCACGGCAGAATTCTGTTTTTAATGGAGTGCTGCCTGAGGACCTGAAAATCACAGCCATTCACAACTGGATTTTGGCCTTGTCCCATGCATGCAGAGATTTTTCTGGATTTTCTGAATCTTTTTATGATATTAAGTACCAGGAAGGATAAAATCTTCAAATTCTTTGCAGTTTTTAAGTTGAAAACGTTAAATTGTTGAACTATTTCCCCAAGCAACCTTTCATAGAGTGGTTAAACCCTCACCATATTTACCTATGAAAGACTTTTTATGATCAGTCATGTTACTGACCTGTTGCCAAATAATCTAATTAGCTGTGAGATGTTCTGATAGTTGTCTATTTTTAGCGTCATGCAATTTCCAGTCTTTAATTGTCCTGTCCCAACTTTTTTAAAACATGTTGCTGTCATCAAATTCAGAATGAGCAGATATTTTTCAAAAAACGATAAATTTATCAGTTGCAACTTTTTATACATTGCCCGTATCCTATTTTAAATTAATTATAGAGTTTTAATTTATTTGCACATCAGTGCATTGCTTTATTTATATTTAACGTTGTCCCAAATTTTTTGGAAATGGGGTCGTAGAAGTACGTCTTCTTTGATAGGTTTACATCTTGCGTGTTTTCCCCTCTACGTATGGCTGTGTCTCATTTCATTGTTTCTTCCTCACGTACCTGAGACATCTATTTCAACCCCATGCTTTGAGTTGCAAGCAGCTGGAATGTAATTTGCTAATCGTGCTTCGAACCAGTCAGAATTTGTTGTAAAAATCATCAGCTTTATTAAGTGTAACATGACCTCTGATGACAGCGCTGCGCAGAGGCTTTCCTCTTTACTCAAACATGCCTCCAAGCCTACTCAGGGTCTAGGATTGGGACTGCATTCAGTTTACCCAGTTCAAGTCCACTCCTTTAATAGGAACAAGCTCCCAAGCTTTATTCAGGGTCCACGATTGGAACCACATTCTTGTCAACCCTTCCAAGTATGTTCTTCTGTACATTTTATTAGGAACTAGCACTCGATCCGTCCACAGTCGTCAGGATTGGAACCAAGTTTTCCTTAAGTTACTCCATCTTCCTGTGGGACAGATCGGCTCTGGTGAAGTGTGCAAAATGAGCAGATATTTTTCAAAAAAACAATACAATTTCTCAGTATCAACTTTGTTGTCTTTGTACTATTTTCAATGAATTATACAGTTTAAATAATTTGCAAATCATTAAATTTTTAACACACCTGCCTAATAGGTCGATAAGCTATTGTTGTGGTTTGGCGTCCCTTGTCCATCATCAGGAACATTTTTTATTTTTTTTTTTTTTTTGCCTGATAAATTTTCCTGTTTACCATAATACCCCATCACACCAAGATAGTTCTCAGTACGTTCTCAAAAATTTGACAGAACGGGCTAAAACTGAGTGGGAACTGAATGGACGTTTTAGACACTTATTACGATCTGAGTCAGAACGTCATTGACGGGCATGGACGGGAAGGGTGCTCCAGAACGTTGAGCGTGTCCAAAAATTTCTCCTGGCCATCCCGTCTAAAATAAGACAGAGTGAGGTCTTACTGCAAACGAGATTACCGTACTGCGAACGGAGTTGCCGTACTTCGATTGTAGTAGAAACGTATCGAGAACGAACAAAACACGGCAAGGTCGGGGGAAAATTTGAAGTACTTTGGAACACCAACTTCGTACGATTCTACCTAGTCTTTCCCGTTCCCAGACAGTCTTAACTTGACTACGTCAGGTCCTTACTGCGTCCTTATTCCGCCCGAATAGCTTTGTACAAACATTAAAAGTTTTGATTGGGTTTGAAATACGTTTCTACACCATTCTAACAGTTCTTATGCCATTTTTAGTGAGATCAACTCGTTTCTAGTACGTTCATGACATTCTTACCCAGTTATTACTATGTCCACTCCGTTTGCAGTCAGATCAGCAAAGTTTACAGTACAAATAGTGCCGATCAAGGCAAACTCTCACGTGGTAGCAAAATTTCTCTATTAATAGATAACTCTATTCTTAGTTCGTTCTCAAGCAATACGCACATAATAAATAGTATAACCTCTATATATAGTAACAGAGCCGTCGCAAGGGCTGTGCGAAGTGTGCGACCGCACAGGGCCTCGCGCGCTTTAGGGCCTCATGGCTGGTGTGTTTTTTTTTTTTTTTTAATAAATTAATAGCCTACATATTTTACATCACTGCACTTGACTCATCATGCTCCTTAAATGACAATTCTCTGTGTCAGTTTTATTATCTACCATTTCATCTCGATAAAAGCTCACCCCGATTTTTTTTTTTTTTTTTTTTTATGTCGTCATACGTAACATGCTCTGTCTCCCTGCTAACTCGCCTTTCTTAACTGTAAGATTGCTCTCAGGGTCTTATTGACGATATCAATAATTGGCATCGGGGTAGCGAAGCTTTTCAAAGTTATTACTCGGGCCGGGCCACGAGTCTTATGCTGCGTTCCATTTACCTCGGAAGTCGGAGGTCGGAGCTGGGAATGATGTCACAGCCGAGTTATCAGCGTTCCAGTTACAAAGTCGGAAAAACGTTGCCAACCGCCATAAACCGGAAGAAGAGTAGTAAAACAAGATGGCCACGCTTTTGAAAAGCTATTTCGCGTTTGCCTTGTCCGAATATAAGAAACTTCTGGACAAATATGGTACTTCTGCAACCTTCAAACACGGTGGATTTCCATATATATACGTCGAACAATGTATACGGCTGATTTAGTGCGACAAACACGAGTCAGAAGTAATAAACGGAATATTACTGGAGCTTCTAGTTACTGTTTTACACCTAGAGCAGCCATCTTTGAATGTTAACTCGGGGTAGTGAAGATTCTCCATTTCGAAGTCGGAAACCGACCGGGGGCATTCCAGTTGAAACTTCCAACTCGAACTCGGAAATTCCGACTTCCGAGTAAAATGGAACGCAGACTTAGTTTCGGCTCCGGATCTTCTTTTTTTTTTCCCCGGGTCGCGATTGTCCTGCTCATCATGCCCGCGGGTCTCGCTTTTTGGCCCACAGACATACATATACAACACTACATTGCTGATAGGGTACGCTCAAGTGAAGCATCTGTCCCAGGAGCGCATACACCGGGAAGTTAAATTCGCACGTACACTCTCATTCATTTTCGCCTACTGTAAAATTATATTTTCAAAAACACTTGCGTGCGAGTCGGGTACATTTTGGTATCGCTGTGCAGACCAACATTTTCTCTCCCTAAATATGTGCTTTTTTGGAGGATGGAAAGCGGCACACATACTAAAGGGAAGATCGAAATGTGACGTATACGTTATCAAATTACTCTCTGGTTTCCTCACTTCACTGTACCCTGATTGAGCATATCTGACGTTGACCGAATTGTTCATACTGAATCATATGGCTAATGCCAACGTTGTTAAAAGGAAGCGCTAGTTAACTCTGGCTACTCCTTTACTAAGCGTCATCTTTGCCCCTGTCCCATTATAACACTGCTCTCAAAAAATAATCGCTGCACAGCACGGATCGAGGGGATAGAGAAAGTTTTTTCTCCTGATTTCTAACAGCCAAGCCTTTCTCCCCTCCATGTCTTTTGGAACTCTGTGTAAACTGGCAAAGTGACTTGTCCATTGTTTTAAATATTGTGCAGGTAAGAAATATTGTCCTTGAACGTCAATTACAAGTAGCTACCCAGATAGCAAGCACCCCCGCTCCGGATCTGCTCCGGCTCTGAGCCGGATCAGCTGGAGTCGGCACAAAGCCGGGGCAGATCCGGAGCGGAGGTGCTTGCTATCTGGGTAGCTAGTTAGCCTTGTTAATTTTATTAACTGCTAAGTCAATGCAGTCCCCGCGACGGTAAGGGTATCAAGGTAGCTCGCTGGAGACCGTTATCGATCGCTAGCGTTTCCTTTAGTCGGCGGTCTATTTAAGTCAATGGGACGGCTAATTATCTAGCTTAGCAAGCGAACGCGATTTTTTCTATTAAAGTGACAAATTTGCGTTTCTACGTTAACTTACGCATGAAACGTTTTATTGTAGCCCTTCAAATGACTATTGCTGCAAAAGGCAGCCGCACATCTCGGCATTTTAATGCTTATATTGACTTATTTGAAATTGGCCTCATAGGAAACCATTCATTTTTATGAAGAAGTTGGGTGTATCAATATGGCGGCAGGGTGCTTCACTTTGGATAATGTAAATATGACACCATCAGCAATCTACTGTTCTAAATGTATATATCTATGGATTGGCCCAGGCCTACACCCGGCCCGAGTACAGGCTCTGAGGAGCCTATTTTTGGACCTCCTTGTCGCAGGAGAGACGATGAGGGCTCGCCCTTCTGTCTATCGAAAAAGACGTTGCATCCAGGCTGGATTATAAGGATTATTTAATTGCTGAGTTTGCGGCCCAAAAGGCAAGGAAAGTGACCATCACCTAATCAATGAATGGTGAGCGAGAATCTGATGTTTTAAAGTTATACTGCAGCAGAGTGTTTGTGACTGACTAGTATGAGAAAATATACTGCATCGTAATCAAATGTTAAACTGTCGCGTTTGTCAGCGGATCCTACGCCTTTGTTAATCTGAGATTTTTCCATTGAAATGAGTCAAAATAAGCGATTGTCACTAGTGAGTGTGAGCCATTAGGTATTAGTGTTTGTTGAATAGTAATTCGTGACGCACTGTCATACTTCGACATGCCAATATAAAGTGAAAGCTGAGCTGATTTGATGATAAAAGCCAATCGTTGTGCAGTTGATTTTTTTACCTTTGAAAGTTTATGATATCCGAAAAATCATAGTTGAAATTATTGCCACAATAATGCTGTTTTCGTCTAAAAATGCATGTCATTTCACCGGGTATAACTAGAACAGCTATGTGCTTGCAGCCTGACATGATTAATGCGCGTGCACGTGAGCAGGGCTTCGCGCATCAAGTCGGCACAGGGCCTCGCACCCCCCCTGCGACGGCCCTGTATAGTAACTTAGTCCCATTGAAAGATACACACAAGCAGACTATAAACTTAAAAAAGTTACTCAGAATAGAGTTAGAAACGTTACACAAAATAAATATTGAGAGGTTGATAGCCAGAAAAATTGTCATGTTAAGTAATCAAGAATGAATTTGAAATGTTATCCAAAAAACTAGATATCAGTCTACTCGCACAAATTTATGAAACAATTCTGATGATGTGTACAGCTGGAAGCAGTGAACTAGAAAGAGAACTGGCAAAAACACAGCGGTATTTATAGCCGTTCTGCGCAGACGCAATGGAAATGTCCTCTTCAACGAACTAGAGACGTGATGAGAACTTAGTGAGAACAGGCTGGACTGACTAAGAACTAGTTTGATCGCAATTGTTGGCTTAGGAACTGTGTAATGACAAGTTGGAATGGGGTTGAATGTGTTGAGAACGGGGTTGAACTTGCCATGAACAGATTAGAAACGAGATGAACGGCTACTTTCCCCTGTTTTAAACATTGTACAAACTAGCTATGAACGGGATGAAAACAAGATGGACTTGTCTCGAACTGTATCAGAACGAAGTAGTGTCATATTTGAAGCATTTTCTGGTCAAAGTTGCCCAATTTCACTCGTCCCCAGCCCGTTTCATCAAATTTTTAGGACGGGCTGGGACGTTCTGAAAACGAGCTTGGTGTGAAGGTAACCTAACATACTACTAGACCATATCTCCAAACATTTTTTTTTTTTGGATTTTGATTGAATAATTTCTGTCCGTTTTATGGGTGCTTGAAATTTTGGCCCCAATTTTAAAAGATAGGACTTAGAAATAGAAATTTCAAAAAATTATTTCTCCAAAACTGCCAAGTGAATTTTTTTTCAAGCAAAGTGTTGTTAGGAAGTAGACAGGTGAACACCAGATGCAGGAACTGAAGTGTTTATTTAAACACAAAACACTAGGAGAAAATTGGCACACAATTTTAAAACAAAACACCTTAGCACATGCACTGAACGATTGGGAAAAAACTAAGGTACACTGCAAAAGGCAGGGGCAAACAATTTTTTTCACTCAAAGAGTGGCTAAAACTAGAAAAAACAAAAACTGGACCTAACTAGACTGACGTACACACTGGGAGACTTAAGGGGCAGGCAAGACGTGGGCGCAGCAAAATACAAGACTCGGGAATCATACAAAGGAAATACTCGGAAGGCACAAGGAGCTGAGATTTCACCATGCAGAGCAGAGTCTAACAAAGTTCCATCTGACGCTTCTCTCCTGCCCACAGATATAGACACGGAAGGAGGCGGGACTCGGAAGGCAATCTCGAATGGAAACAGAAACACCTGGGATTAATGAAACAATTACACGAGAACCGGGTTAACAATAATGACTCGAGACAAAATGCTGAGACAATCAATCAAAAGACGGTTTAGATTGAGGTAATCTAAACGTGACAAGTATAAAGCACTTTTTGAGAAGCAAAGGAAAGCATAGCTTTAAATTAGTTAATCAGGGAAAGCTTGAAAGGCAGGAATTACTCCTAGAAACGAGGAACTAATGAGTTAATTAAGGTTAATATTGGTGACAAAATATTTATAATCACCCTCAAATAAGTGCTGGTTAGTACGGTTAGTAATTATCCTACCAGAGAATGCATTCACTCAGGGTTTAGCGAGACCCAGAATCAAGCACAGGTGGTAGCAATGAATGAAATACTACAGCCGAAACCGAAAGAGGAAACGTGATTGGACAACGAGACTCAGGCATGCTGAAGGCTGTCACACGACATCACTGGAGTATGGGCAAAGAGAGAATCGAACATCAAAGGGCGGGAATGAAAGCTGAAAAATAAAATGAAAGTAAAGCACAAATAAGCACAAAGACAACACACGAGGCAGAACCATAACAAGTGTTACAATTTTCACAGCCTTCATGGGTTGAAAATATTGAATATAGAGAGTATATGTGTATTGATCACTTCTCAGAAGTCATATATGAACTTACATTTGGTGACCTTGATCTTGACCTTCGAAGGTCAAACTTTACATAGTGAAGTTTCAGTGACGTGTATGACCAAAATTATTACAGATAGAGCTTAGGTTTCTATTAGAGACATATAGAAAGTCATATATGATCTTTCATTTGGTGACCTTCATATTGACCTTTGAGGGTCAAACGCGACCTCGTGAAAATTCAATGACTTGTACCACTAAAATGGCCACAGATGGAGCCTAGGTTTGTGTTACAGACATCTAGGAAGTCACATATGAACTTTCATTTGGTGAAATTCAACTTCACTAGAGCCCAGGTTCAGAGACATACAGGAAGTCATTTGTGAACTCTCATTTGGTGACCTTCATATTGGCCTTCGAAGGTCAAACTTAGCCTGTGAACAGGCCCTAGGCTGGATTGGGGCGAGAGAGGCAAAAGAGGGCCTGCACTGATCCTTTGAAGATTTGAGTTCTGCCCCCCATTCCACTTGAGTTGTCGTCAAAATGGAATCAACCAATCAGGACTGAGCAGAAGTAAGCTACTGCTCACTCAACCAAGACGCTGTCAAAGCACCGCAACTTTTGACTACACGTGCGGTTGTTTTGTTCGAAGTAGCTCAAAATAGCCCAACAAAATCTTACAAAAGCAAAGGAAGAAAACCCGTAAGCAATAAGAGCTCAGTAGATGAATTTTGTAGAATTTGTAAATGTACTTTAAGAACAAAATACTGCAAAGACTTGGAAAATGGGGCTTTTCCCAATGCCAGTAGGCAGCACAGCTGTAACATCTCTGCAATTCATTAAACTATTAATTGCAATCCCTTGCTCTGCCTTCTATTGTGGGGCTCTTGCGCACCTTGTAGATATAATTCCTATTGCTTTTTTCAAACAATCCTTGTGATCAATAAATTCAGAGGATGCCATGTTTAATGGGCTCTACGCACGCATCAGTTTCGTGTTTGAGTTTAGGCCGCGCACTTACATTCGGTCCACCAGATTGTAAGGAAAAGAAACCGGCGTAATGGCTGTCGTTGCTGTTCAAGGACATCCCCATGTTCTTTTATATGCTTCTGTCTACACGATGGATCTCAGTTACCAATTACTCATTCTGTTAAGTATGATTTACGCACCGTGATGTTTTGTGTTGACTGCTCTATGTAGCAAAAAGATGTTCAGGCATCACACTCATTTGTATGAGCTAGAGGGACTGTCGCAATACGCTCCCCAACATAAGTTGGTCATTAGGTAGAATCAGATGGGCACGCTCGCATTCCTGTTCCGCTCTCTTTGGGACCAGTTACAATGCGTAACTTTCGCCCGCTCGATCACAGCAGCAGGTACAAAATGTGAATGGAAAGACTGTGGATCTAATCCATTCATTACGATGCAGTAGGTTAGCCCAGTTGGATAATTGACCGTCTTCGGACGCGAGAACTCCAGTTTGTGTTCAAGCTGAAAACACTGCGTCATATTCTTTCGCTAAATGGGTTTAGCTAGCGCAGTCATGTCGAACATTTATTTGATTCCTGTGCTCCTGGTGTAAGTCAGGTGTCTGTCTGAATGCTTTTAACTACAAATTCAAAACTGTGGATGCATAAGGTATGTTTGCTTTAGAGCCATGGGACTGACGTTAAAAAAAAGAAACTATAGTAGCATAAAGCTTCATAATACAGCAGGATTAAAGAGAAATATTCCAAAACCAAGCTCTCACCTGTTTGCCAGATTATTGACAGTCCAAAATGGTGTCACAATATTTGCGCCATTGTCTGTGGTTATGCATACTTGCGACTCTTCTTTAAGGGCGCTTTCACACTAGACACATTTGTCCCCCCTCCCCTGCTGGTCAGCTTTCACACTAGTAATATGTAACAGTGCCCGAGTACATTTGCAGATGTCCAAATTTTGATGCAGCGTGTTGCAGTATGCACCTAGGTGATTTGAAATGGGGTACGATTTTAAAAGGAGGCGCCAATATATTTAGGGGGTTTTATTATTGAGAAGGGGGTTTAGAATATTAATATTGAATAATAATATCGTAAATGCATATGCTGTGCGTGCAATAGCAACCCAGTGTGTCATCAGTAACATGGATTACCACGTTATAGCAGCACGAGAAATTAAATGCTAAATTTTCTTGACTGGATGCTTGATGTTTATACTCACCCGAATCTTCCTCTGGGTACCCAAACATCAAGGTAAGCCGAAAAAGAAAATAACTGATTACTTAAGATATTGGTGGAAGTTGAATATGGAATTCTTTCACCCTTGCGTTTTTGGCCGATTATGCTATCCACTGCCTTATACCATGAACATGTATCTTTCTCATAACTTGAGCTGCCAGACTTTCGCACCGCATTGAAATATCGCACCTGCATTTTCTTTAGTTTGTCAGGGCACTGTTCTATTGTTCTCTGATAACCACGCGAATGTAACTACTCACAAATTATTCCATAAATCTCCGAGTTTTTTTGCATGTAGTATCCAGTTGTGATTGCATGTTTTCGTCCACCGAAATTTTGAGCAAGCATTGAATTTCTTCGTTTGAATGGAAATATCTTTTCGCCGCTGCATTTGTTAGAACAAGAGAGCTGTAACACATAACAGTAATCTTCTGTGCACAAGTACGGTTGCTTTCACATTTGGTACGAGTAGCTGCGAATGAACTGTGCCCGAGTCCACCTCCTCCAACCTCATTTTGCAGATTATGTTTTTTCTGCTCACGATCGGACTCCTCAAATCCAACCCAAGTACATATGATAGACGTTGCACCGGTGTTTTTCACAAGCACCCCCTTCTCCGAACGCTCAATACTTTCAGCTATGCTCTCGGCCATTATCCAAATAAAGCAGGTGCAAGTTAATGACATCATCAACGAGCGCTATCGCGGTTGGCCAGTATAGTCAAAATCTCTACCTTTGGCCAAATTTATATCGTCTCTACCGTCTACCGTTTATACAGCCCACCCCTAGCGGCCATTCCTGAAACAGGGGAGTTTGCTGAACATTTTGCACCAGGTTTCATCCTGTAGCTCAATGAGCTGATCTAGCTGGGTTGGGCGTGTCTCATTTGTACCCCTCATTACGACACCCACCAGCTGGAGCCCGGCAGAAGTCCAGATCCTTCTATTGGGACCCACGCCTGACACTGTTATAGGGATTAGAATTGGTAACCTTCCCAGCTAGGCTGACCCCCCTGGGCTCTCAGTCTATGATGACTTTGGGGAAATAAACCCTGGCCTTCACCCTGGTGTGTTTGACGGACGCACTAACACGCGCAAGGGGAATTTTTGAGGAGCATTTTTTTTTAATGATGAGCCATAGGTGCTATGTTTCTGTGAGGCTCAATAGCTTTGAAACCCATTTAAACTGTAAGCAAATAGTTTTTGCAATTTGGGTTAAATTGGTAAAAATATCCAGCCAAGTACATGGCTACCTGAGGATGTGACGTTTGCCAAGCACTGAAATAAGTGGCCCCTGAATTTTAATTTTCTTTCCTTCATTCCGGGCTTCATTGATGGTGCTCTAACTATCTGTCCTGTCTCTTGAATATTTAAATTAAGGCCACCAAACAGCATTTACTGATTTACTCAAATAGGGCATAATTCATCATGTGATGGTTTTAATGAATTGCCATATTACACCTTAGCTGATTATGACTCTTATATATATATATATATATATATATATATAGCCAGGAAACGAGCCAAGGTCTCTTTTGGCGATGCACAAATTACTGGAGCACAAGATGAATAAAATCTCCGCTACAAATGAGCTTTTCCTTCCCTTCATGATGTTTTTGTTCAACAGAAAGTGAAAGTATTTAATATTGCTGCGCATGTTCATATCCAAACTAATGCTTTTAAAACTGATAGTCAATTGTCTAACTGCACATATCTGCATGGAGAATTCCAGCTGCTTGTAGCACATTTCTTTCATCCTGAGCAGAAAGACATCCTGTCCTGTTAAGAGGCACTGCAGGACACCATTTTGGACTGTCAATAATCTGGCAAACAGGTGAGAGCTTGGTTTTGGAATATTTCTCTTTAATCCTGCTGTATTATGAAGCTTTATGCTACTATAGTTTTTTTTTTTTAATGTCAGTCCCATGGCTCTAAAACAAACATAACTTACGCATCCACAGTTTTGAATTTGTAGTTAATTGTTATTAGTGAGGTACCTTGGGCTAGTTTTTGAAGCAGTTGATTGCCCTAGGACTGGATAGGAATTTAGAACACAGGTTTCAAAAAGAAATATGTTATATTAGAGCCTTTTCCATTTTCATTGCAAAAAATGAGGGCATACCTCTTGATCTTTCTTTTTCAGGTGCTGCAGTTCTCCCCTGTCCACAAGCATCATTTGTTTGTGTGCTATCAAGGAAACATCGTGCGGTTTTCTTAATAATTTTAAAGAGGACTGCTACCTGACAATTTAAAAATGGACACTAAGCCAAGGTAAAAAAAAAAAAAAAAGTATCCAAATGCAGATTGTATGGAAATTGAAAAATTTGTATGCAGCAATTAGTTCCGAATAAAGTCTACATTTTCAGAGCATTGTGAATGATAGCTTTGTAGCATTGATCGCATTTTTGTTTCTAGAATGATTTGTTTGGGCATTGGGAACTTCATATCAATGGCTAAGTGATATTATACAGTTAGGTCAAGAACTGTTGGAACCCTTCCTGAAACTGTGCAGAAATGATTGTGTAAAACAAGAGTATTTTTGACTCAAGCATTTGAGGAAGCCATAAACTTTTATTTAACAATAATAATAATAATAATAATCAGAGCAGTTTGAGACAAATCTTCCACCAGTTTCTGCGCAAAAATCCACTTGTATCACTGGGGCATTTTTGGATCGCGCGTGATCACCTGCTGATGACTTGACTTAACTTAACGTAACTTCTGTATTTCAGAGTAAGAGTGCACAGTATTTCTATGAGCGGATCTGTGTTTGAATAATCAGAGTAATGTGTGTTTTTTATCTTAGTATATTTTTGTGACACAGTGAGTGTTTTTGAGTGTTTAATTGGGAAGAGCACTCTGTATAAAGTTAGTCAATTAGTGATGCATGATTCAAAAAAGTGATTAACTATTATTGATTCCAACTCATCCATACTTATGATCCGTAAGCACACAAATTATATGTTTGTTACAAATCATTATTGTGAATACATTATTGTTCTTGGACAAATAAAGGTTTCATTTTAGTCTAAATCATAAAACAAAAGGTCAGATTGAGTATCAGGGGTCAAACTAGAGCAACAAGACAACCCGCACGTGTTCAAAGTCTCCAGTACTTCCCCAATCAACGTAGTTAGTTCCCTCATCTTTAAGGGAGCAGGTACTTCCCAAATCTACTGTTAGTTCCTTAATCATTAAAGGGTTAGTTCACTTTTTTTGAAGTGGGGTTGTATGAGCTACAAATTGCCACTACTTATATTAGATGCAGTAGAAAGCTCTCTGATCTCCTCCAGATAGCCGCACCAGCGCATAGTGCTGGATGGAAATTTCGGCGATACACTGTTGTGAATGGAAACACAGAAACAGTGTATTTTCGCGGCCTAAAAGAGGTCCTACCTGAAAATAATACACCATTTCAATTGTACGCTATATTTAAAAAAATTACAGCACTTTAGCTGCTCAGAAAAAAACACAGTTGCTCTTGAACTAACCAACTGACGTATTCCTCCGCGGGGCGCATCGTAGTTCACTGCGCACTATAGCGATCAGCTGTTTGGGTCAGACTCTGAGCGGTTTGCGGCAGAGACATAATTTTAATGGCATAGAATTATGTCTCAAATTTGAAAAAAAAAATTCCCTATAATAACCAGCACAGCAGATACACAGTCTGTGGCTGTGTAGACCCTATGCAATATCAATTTGTGCTGCAATGTTATTAGACTTTTTTCACAGGTGTTTCACCCTTTTACCTGATGCATGGGTACAGCAGTGCTCTTCAGCGTGCACCATTGAGATTTCCCTGAATGTAACCCCACGAAATTCTCTTTGGAAAAATGAATACTGCAAACACGGAGCTCTTTTAGGGTTACGGCTGGCGTATCAATATCTTTTTTTTTGAGGCAACTAGCCACAGCTACAAGTCCAATATCCCACAGAGGAACGCGTGGAAGTTGTAAGTGCACCAGGATACAGCTTTGCTTTCACGCCCAAGAAAGCAACACACATGGACCATTTTCAAATATTTGCACAAGTTAAACGACTGTCCGACCGCAAGAACCGCAGTAAAGCCGCTTGCACACTGGACTAATAAACACAATTTTTCAAGCGTTAATGCACAGATTACATTCAAAGTCAATGCAAAAGTTAAGATCCAGTGTGAATTACTGTGACCCAAACAGCAGATCGCTACAGCGCCGCAGTGAACTATGATCGCTTTGCGGAGGAATACGCCAGTTGGTTAGTTCAAGAGCAACTGTGTTTTTTTTCCAGCAGCTAAAGTGCTGAAATTTTTTTAAATACAGCGTACAATTGAAATGGTGTATTATTTTCAGGTAGGACCTCTTTTAGGCCGCAAAAATACACTGTTTCTGTGTTTCCATTCACAACAGTGCATCGCCGAAATTTCCACCCAGCACTATGCGCTGGTGCGGCTACCTGGAGGAGATCAGAGAGCTTTCTACTGCATCTAATGTAAGTTGTGGCAATTTGCAGCTCATACAACCCCACTTCAAAAAAGTGAACTATCCCTTTAAGGGAACACACTGGTCTTGACGGACAAACAAATCTTCCCTGTCGTTTCTTGGATAGTAAGAATGACCTGTGATGACCCCACTTTCAGGAAAACCACAAGACTAGAGCCCTAATCTGCCTCTACAACATCCATCAACCAAAGTCTAAAATAACTTCTCAACTAACTCTCCCTGTCTGAAAAAAAAAAAAAAAAGATTGAAGTTGCGCATTAAAATACATCCAAATAGCATACATGCGGCTCTTCAAAGAAATATATAGCAAAAAAGGCAATATCCACAGGTCACATTCCTACCCATTGCCTCGGGCTGTTGGTCAGCAGTTGTGACGTTATGCTAGATAAATGCGACTATGAAATTACAGCCACAACTCAGAGAAGATTTGGACAGTATAGAAAATACACATAGAAAAGTAGTGATTTATAAATTTATTTTCACATGTATTTCATTGTAGACAGCATGAAGACAAGATATTTCACCTTAGTTGAGTCAGCTTAATTTTATTTGTAAATATACATCAATTCCTGCCATTTAGACCAGCAGCAGATCCAAAAAAAAGTTGGTAACTTGGGTAAGTGAGGTTAGTAATGTGAAAAAACTGACATAATTTGAAACAGATGATGTCAGCAGGTAATTGTAAATTATGAGTTGGTACAAAAGCAGCATACAGGAAAGGCCTAGTTCTTTGGGAGCAAAGATGGGCCAAAGATCAATAATATACCAACGAACATTTTTAATGAAATGGTAAAATGTCTCACTTTCAGCATCCGATTTGTTGTCCATGTTCTATTGTGAATAAAATGTCAGTTTACGGGATTTGCAAATCATTGCATTCTGTTTTTATTCATATTTTACACAGCATCCCAACTTTTTTGGAATTTGGGTTGTAGAAAGCAAACTTCATTTCCGTTAGAGCTGTAATTGTAGCGAGTTCCCATTATGTAAGCACTGAGCTAACACCATCACTCCGTACTCCGTAAGTCACTGAGTCACGGACATTCACGGTTGAACTAGCCATAGTTTTTAAACTCGCAGTCAACTGAGTAGCTAGCTAGCTAACAAATTAATGTTACATCATTGTTTATGAAGAGGTTCTCCCTGCACACTGGCTAGCTAGCACAGAAATGATAACTTAGTTATGAGAGAGGTACTTAGCTGGCTTGCAACAACGCTAAGCCACACCGATTTAATGAAGTTAAGCTGGATTTATGGTTCTGCGTCGACTCCACATAAAGGGCACGCCATCGCCTCGACGCTGTTGTGGACCTTCGAAGTTCTGCGTTGAGGTTGTTTGCGTTGTGCTGTGCCACGAAGCAATTCACAAACAAACCGCTAGGTGGCGTCAGGTTTCCGAAGGACCTGTCGTGAAATCACGTGAGACTCGAGTAGAGTGGACCAATCAGTGCCCTTGCGGTCTTGCTTTGACGTGCAGTTAGAAAATTTTTGAGGTGTTGACGGCAGGCGCTTGAGAGGCTCTGCGGTGGGGGGTTCACATCGCAAAGAGAGGCTCTGTGGGGTTGACTGGCGCATCAGTTCGACGCAGAACCATAAATCCAGCTTTACACTTGCTATTCAGTTTGGCTAAATATTCAGAGCGTGATGTAACCTGGAGTGATTTTTTTTCCCTCCACGCTCTCAGCCAATGAAATTTTTGTGAAAGTGATACAAACTTATTACCCCAGGGTAATGTCAAAAATATGTCATGAGCTAGTCTATGGGAAAAGTACTGCAGTTATGTGGTAAACCACATTAAAAGAAATATCTGCCAGTTTTAGGGATTTCAAAAATTTAAAAAGGGGAGATGATTGTGCTCAAAAATGTGACTTAAATCATAATTGGATTGCCTTTTTCTGCAGTACAGTTAAGTGATTTAGATATGATTGACAGGCCATACCCCAGACTAGAGTACAGTAATTAAAGTGTGGTAATACTAATGATTGATACAAAATTTGCAAGGACTTCAGTGGCAAGAAATAATATAACTGAAATGACACCAATATTAATACAAGCTTTTTATGGCTTGTTCAATTAGATTTATCCAGGATAGCTTATCATCAACAATAACAACAAGAAAACTTAAATGCTGTACTCTTTCAAATACATCTCCAATTATAACAAGTTGGGTGTCATACAAAAAATTCCAATTCCTACAATAATCAAAAATCATCTACTTACTCTTAGACATATTAATTTGTAATCTATTTGCTTGTAACCACTGATAAATGAGGATCAATTCCTAATTTGTTTGTCTCATTAAACATTGAATATTATTATATGACAAAAATAAACTGGCATCATCAGCATAAAGAATAATGATAAAAGTTAACATGAATATACAATACCATTTATATATAATAAGAATAATACAGGTCCTAATTTACTACCTTGAAGAATGCCATTTTTGATTAAAAGAATATGGGATTTAACATCTAGAAAATTAGTATACTGTCCACATGAAGAAAGATAACTATGAAACCGATTCAATGGAGTACCTCTAATGCCGTAATAGTTAAGCTTGTACAAAAGAATATTGTCATTTACTGTCAAAAGGTTTAATTACATCAATATAAATACCCAAAGCAAGTTCATTCTTAGAAAAAAACGAGTATATCATGAGTTAGAAGACTATTTTATTTAAAAATTGAACAAGCTGTTTATGCATTAATCGTTCAAGAACCAGAAATATCAATGTAAACTGAGTGATTCAATCAGATGTTAAGTGAGGAATATGAGTCATTATTATTATTATTGATTATTTCATATAGTAATTCTTGCTCAGTTTAATCCTTCAACCCCAAAATTCTACAGAGGGCTGTCTACTATTCCCTAAAACCCCAAATTGTTTGGAAAATTCAAACAATCAAATAATTGATTCAACATATCAGGTTACATTTAATGGGATTGAAATGATTTTCTTCAAACAATGAGATATGACCAGCATCTACAGAGGTACTTGGTCCTGGTAACGATAAAATGATGCTAGAATATCTTGTTTTATTTGTCAAAAATTCTTGAGTTTGCTGTTACTATTCCATAAAAAAAAGTGGTTTATCCAATTGTGGACAGTTGTAATCAGAAATGTTTTCTTCAAATATGAGATACTACTGCATCTGGGTACTTGTCCTGGTAACGATAAAATGATATCAAAACTTGTTTTATTTCTCAATCTTTTAGTTGCTTCGCAAAAAAAGAAGGTCTATCCAAGTGGACAGATGTAATCAGCAACAGCAAGCAAATTATGACAGATCCCATTCAAAAATATCTGCTGAACACAGTAAAGAAAGAATTGGATGAAGATAAATTCGTCAGGAGATACACGTTTGGCATGAAAGGCCCAAAAACAAGGAAGAGGACGATCTTGTTAATTGGGGAAACAGGAACAGGAAAGTCTACATTTGTTAATAGGCTGGTCAATTACATGCTGGGTGTGAAATGGGAAGATGGCGTCAGGTTTGAAATCATCCCAGAAGAAGATAGAAAGCCCAAAACTGAATCTCAAACCACTGCAGTCACGGCCTATGATATTTTTGGACTGGAGGATCTGTCAGTTCCTTTTTCCCTCACAGTCATAGATACACCAGGATTTGGAGACACAAGAGAGAAAATCAAATTTAAAAAGACACCAGTGAGATGATCGATATACATGTGTCTCATAGTGTTATTAGATAGATGTGATCAGCTGATAGGACAGCTGATGTCTCAAGTGACTGCCCTTCAAGATGACTGCAGGAATTATGAATGAGCATGCATGAACGCAAATTGAATGAAAAATAAACTAATGGTTGAAGCATGTGAAAGGGTTTGCATCGACCTGCTGCTTTGTTTTCAGTTTGTCCTCATGTATCAAGATTTATCATAGCTCGTGAAAAGCTTTTAATCACGGACCTTGGTGTCTTATTTTCTAGTTCATTTGACTTATTTTAGTCAGAAAATCTGTAACAACACCCGCAACCACATAATGACAGTAAAATTTTTGATTGACGAGAAATGTCATCAAAGGCGGGGACAGTATGAATACAACCCCAATTCCAAAATAGTTGGGACAAGTGTAAATTGTGAATAAAATCAAAATGCAATGACTTTCAGATCACATGAGCCAATAAGTTAATAACAATAGAACATAGATAACATTTCAAATGTTGAAACAGAGACATTTTACATTTTTATCCACAAAATGAGCTCATTTCAAATTTTCTGGCTGCAACAGGTCTCAAAAAAGTTGGGACACAGGCAAAAAAGGACATCAGGTGTGTAACATGATTGGCTATAAAAGGGATGTCTTAGAGAGGCTGAGTCTCTCAGAAGTAAAGATGGCCAGAGGGTCTCCAACGCATGAAGGCTTGCATAAAAAAAAGTGTGGAATACTTTGAAAACAATGTTCCATAATGTCAAATTGCAAATACTTTGAAGGACTCATCATCGACAGTGCATAACATCAACAAAAGATTCAGAGAAACTGGAAAAATCTCTGTGCATAAGAGACAAGGCCGAAGACCTTTACTGGATGCCCATGATCTTCGGGTCCTCAGACGCCACTGCATCACTCACCGGCATGATTCTGTCATTGACATTACTAAATGGGCCCAGGAATACTTCAAGAAACCACTGTCTGTAAACACAGTCTGCCGTGCCATCCACAGATGCCACCTAAAACTCTATCATGCAAAAAGGAAGTCATTGTTGAGCATGATCCAGAAGCCCCACCGTGTTCTGTGGGCCAAGCCAATTTAAAATGGACTGTAGCAAAGTGGCAAAGTGTCCTGTGGTCAGACGAGTCCAAATTTGACATTCTTGTTGGAAATCTGGGCGCCGTGGTTCTCCGGCTAAAGAGGAGAAAAGACCATCCTCTCCTGTTATCAGCTGCTCAGTTCAAAAGCCAGCATCTCTGATGGTATGGGGATGCATTAGTGCATATGGTGTGGGACACTTGCATTTTTTAAAAAGCACCATGAATGCTGAAAGGTATATAAAGGTTTAAGAGCAACATATGCTCCCCTCCAGGCAACATCTATTCCAAGGAAGGCCTTGTCTATTTCAGCAGGACAATGCAAAACCACATACTGCAGCCATATAACAGCATGGTGGCTTCAGAGTAGAAGAGTCCGGTGGTGCTGAACTGGCCTGCCTGCAGTCCTTATCTTTCACCGATTGAGAAAATTTGGTGCATAATTGAACAAAAAGTCCATCAAAGGAGACCCAAAACTCTCAAGCAGCTGGTAGCCTGCATTAAAGAACAGTGGGATCAAATTCCAATGGCTAAACTCAAGAAACTTGTCTCCTCAATGCCCAGATGCCTCCACTCTGTGTTAAAAAGAAGAGGGGATGCTACACCATGGTCAACAGGCCCCTGTGCCAACTTTTTTGAGACCTGTAGCAGCTATCAAATTTGAAATGGGCTCATTTTGTGGATAAAATTGTAAAATTTCTAAGTTTCAACATTTGCTGTGTTATCTCTGTTCTATTGTGAATAAAATACTGCCTGGTGTGATTTGAAAGTCATTGTGTCTTGATTTTATTCACAATTTACACTTTGTCCCAACTATTTCGCAATTGGGGTTGTGAACAAATCATGAATACTGTGTAATAGGAACATGAGACATCCATACCTAATGGAGCGCAGAGTGATTTAATATGCTGTTGCTAAGCTAAGTACCAGCGGAACATCACAAGGCCCCTTGTTTTCCCTGAAGCCCTGCAAAGAGGCATTGGGGAACAGAGCTGTAATTTCTGGTGCTTGACTAATGTCATCTGGAACAAGTTTTTGAAATACTAGCTGCTCAACCTTTACCTATAGAGTAAAATTGGGATGTAAAAATAAATGAACGCAGAATATAAGAGATCTTGATATTTTGCATAACAAAAATGCATGAGTATAGTTTAGTGGTAGCTAAAATTGAACTTATTGTACGAATTCTAGTTACAAAAAGGTAACCTGAGGTGTCAGAACTTGAGCTGAGTTGTTCTTTAATGAGTTAGCCTCTGAATGCTGGCTTTGGGAACAGTTCTCAGACATACTTACAAAAATACCAAATACTCTTAATTTAATGAAAATCATTCATGAGAAAAATAATTGGCCTCATACCTTTGCCGGTGTTGTTGTTTGGTGCATACGATTTACGACTCAATCCCCGTCAAAGTAAGTCATACGCAGCTCTACATTCAAAAACTATGAATTATAAATCCTAGTGTTTCATTTCTGATTATCCTTTTTGCTTACCACACTGTGTCTAAAAAGGCCAGTTTCCAAAAAAAAAAGAAAATGGTGGCAATTTTTACAAATTAAGTTTTTGTGTTTCATGTTGCTCAACTGCCCATTAGAGGTCTGCAAAAAAAAAAAAAAGGCTGGTTTAGGGTGCTTCCACTGTAATGTCCATATCTCTGTCCCTGACAATGTTGCAATCCATTCGCACGCTTTTTGGGTGGATCTCTGGAATTGTGGAATTCATAAGTAGACGGCATTTACATTAGGATTATAATGAAATTATAACGAAATTTAAATGAAATTACTCATAAGAAAATGTAGAGCCTGTTGGTCAAACCCACTCATCACTGTGACAAGAACTATTTTGGCGGATGTGATAGATTTGTCATGTGGAAGCCTTGTATATTGACCTTGGCAGGCCCGAACGAGTGCAATGCACCACATGAAAACGTGCATAATTTCACCAAATCTGAAAAACATGCCGTGAATAGCTTCACCTACAAGTTTTAGAGCGTTCAGAGATGATGCATAATAAACCCTCTCACCTTTTGAATGGATGGAAAAAGTGAGGGGAACTTCATGCATACACGGCAACATGAAAGTGGCGGTTGTGCATGACATCACAAAGATAATGGTGCAGTACACAAACACACCAACAGGTAGCAGCTGTGATGTGCAAAATGGCTCGTGACGGAAATGATGCTAGAGAAGCGGGACAACAAAGTTTTCAACAAGTGAGGGTGACTTTTCAAAAACTGATGAAAGCTTATCCATTTAAAACATGTTTACTGAGCTAAATCTGACTAAAAGGGCAGAGTTCTCTTGTGAACTAAGTTTTTTCAATTGTAATTAAAAATTAAGAGCCAGGCCAGAGGGGCACCACATTTTGGTGGGTCTGACCAGCAGGCTCCACATTTTCTTATTAGTAATGTTTAAATTTCATTGTAATTTCATTATAATCCTAATTCAAAGGTCGTCTACTTATGAATTCCACAATTTTTCATCAGAGGTCCACCCAAAGCGCATGCGAATGGACTGCAAAATTGTCAGGGACAGAAATATGGACTTAACTGTGGAATCACCCTGTAATGATTTTACCGCAGCACCATGAGCAGAAATTAGTCCTGGTAAATTCAAAAAAGATGTTTCAAAAGTAATAGTAAATTTGATGTAAGTCTCATACATGTGATTGCAGGCTAAAATTATCCTTTATTTTATTTGTACCCAAGTAAAAGTCGCATATTAGGAGCTCAAGGGCAAGTGTACCAGGGTGAGTAACTAAAGGTGCGTTAGATTGGAATTTAAATGTTTACCAGCTGGAGCCTGTCTCCACCCAGAGAGATGGAGGCTGCAGCCTGCCTGGGTGATCCCTTCAATTACTCCACCAATCCAAAGTGGTGGTAAATAAAACACTGCCACTAGTCCATTCATACATTATTTTAAAAAAGCTGGGAACATAAAATATCCACTACCTAATTTTGCTTTCTAACTTGTCAGGAACTGATTGCCACCAAAAGCTCCTTCAATGAGATACATTGTCTTTACTTAAACAAGGACCTACACACACACACACACACACACACACAAATCAGTTCACCCTGTGTGAACGTGCATTAAAAGTACTATCAGGGTGAAAGCCAATGTGTACAATGAGATCATGAAATTATGAAATAAATATTTCATGCTGAAGGCTCAAGAACCAACCTGAAAGATGATTTTATATTCAAAAAACTTTACTTTCTTTGTTTGTCAATGGCCAGGTTTCATGTGTTGCAGCTTAAGATAAAGAAAATGCACGTATCCAATCACTTACACACGTATGGCTGCAGCCGGGAATCTGTATGAGATATATTCATATTCATCAGTCATTGATTATTCAATCAAGTGTTCTTCTTGCAATTAAATAATTAAAAAACGATACATCATAAACTGCATCAGTACAGCCAACAGTCAGTCCCCTCCCTTCCTCCCCAAGTTCCTGTCTTCAACATCCTCATTGTGTTGGGGTCACTTGAGAAACACTGGACTCCACATTTCTTTGGACGTTCTCGGTTGCCTTGCATTTGGATGCACAGTTAAAGTACATGGCCAACTTCTTGTTGGTGGCAATGACGAGCACAGGACTGATGGTGGAGTAGCAGGTGTGACGCTGAAAATATGGCAGACGGGTGACAGAGAGTGAGTAGAACCACATAATATTGTCTAAGCCAAACAATGCCACATATGTGCTCACAAGCAGCAGGACGGCACGAGACGCCTCCTCTGTCTTCTTGCCGGCTCCTCAGAAATGGAAACCTGCTTGATGTGCCGATGCAGGCAAGGAGAATCAATGCATATTCCCAGCTTAATACCATCAGGCCACAAATATAGAAGTCCTGATGATGAATGCCAAATTATCATTACATGTAAGATATGGCGCTGGGAAACAATTTCACAATGGCACCTGCTGAATCAGAACTCTGAATGGTTTACACCTGGTGCCTCACCATAGAGAATGCAATAGCGGGCGATTGTGATGCTTAGTCCACAGAGGAAGATAATGGTGTGCGGGAGGTGGCCTGGAAGCCAGCTGCTTTATCCAAAGGATGGAAAGCAGACCACACACACTGCAGGAGCTCAGTAGGGATGTAATGGCAATAGACATGGCACGGCCAACCCGGTATACAAAACAGATTGTTTTACAGACTTGCCCGCTGAACAGCGGGTTGATGCCGGAGGCATTAAGAGCCTGAGGAATACCCTGGCACAGCATCACCATCAGGTTGGCAAACGATAGCTGGCTGAGGATGAACTCGATATGCGGCATTTGGCCCTGAGCAATAAATACATGGCAGAAGAGCAGGAGGACTAACAGATTACTTGGGATTCCCACTGCAATCAGACTAATGAATCCAGCAGCTTTCAATGCTAGACGCACCTCCATCTGCCCCTCAGGTCTGTCTATGGAGAGAGAACAAAAGAACAATCACTGGAGAGTGGCAACTGAAAGAGAATGGTGCACCAGCTCAGGTCTAAAGCCTCAGAGAAAATCAACATGAAATAGCTGTATTACATGGGTATTACATAATATCTTTATAATACAGGAGTTATGTAATCTGCTCTTGAGACAAGATAAATCTCCAAAAGCAACACAAAGACATAGATGTCTGCTTGGAATTTTATTCATTTTCAGTGGGTGCATGTAACTTTATCTAATTCACTTGTTTTATTGTACTTGCCTTTTCTTCAGGAACCAATCAAAAAATGAATTTGTGTAATTTTTATGTCAAGACTTTTGTCCTCCATCATCAATGAGCAAATTATTAACATTTGCAGCAGAATTCCATGGCAGTTCCATTGGAGAGTTGTGCTGGTGGATACATATAAAGATATGCTAAATACCACTCACAGCCAAGACGTCTGAGACCTTTTTGTTGAGACCTTTCATTGCCACACAAGTAAAGAGTAATTCCTTACCTTATGCTGGTGATCAGACCGATGAATTCATTTCTGAAACAGTGGTTCCTAGATTTATCGTGTCAAGTCCATCTGCTCCAGCCCTACAGGGAGTAAATTAATGAATATAAATTTCATTATCAACGTGCAAAAGACCCATGGGTGCAGGGTGTGAAATACACGATGGCATTCAGGGAGCACTCCCTCCCTGGTGCTCATATGTCATTACGTAAATTATATTTTGTTATACCCCTGGGAAATCTTCAAAGCAAAAAAAAATTGAGAGATCTTACACTTTTCAACTGATATTACAAATTTTTAGTAGCATGAATGTACCTTTACTTTGCATTTTTTTAAAATCATGTTACGATCTTTGTGTATTGATATTCAATGTACAAACCCAATTCCGAAATAGTTGGGCCAAAGTGTAAATTGTGAATAAAATTAAAAAGCAATGACTTTCAAATCACACCAGCCAGTATTTTATTCGCAATAGAACAGAGATAACATAGCAAATGTTGAAACAGAAATTTTACAATTTTATCCATAAAATGAGCTCCTTTCCAATTTGATGGCTGTTGCTTATAAAGTCTCAAAAAGTTGGCACAAGGGCCTGTTTACTATGGCGGTGTAGCATCCTCTCTTCTTTGTAACACAGAGTGGAGGCGTGTGGGCATTGAGGAGACAAGTTTCTTGAGTTTAGCCGTTGGAATTTGATCCCACTCTTGTTTAATGAAGCTTAGTGGAAATTCAAGCAGGAAGACTTTCCCTTCGCGCATGCCCACTATGCCTTTGTATAGTTTCTGCTTGCCCTTTAAAAATTACAACGCAAAACTTATAAACCAATCAGAATCCTACTCCGAGTCTCTGGACCAATCATTCGCTAACTGCCTTTTATATGCTCTCCAACCCTCCTCCTCCCCACCACCATCCTCTGAGGTCCGCCAAGGCTCCTATTCAGCTCTCCTATCACTCTGGTCCCAGGACTCATCCCAGCAGCAGCCTCTCACCACCACCACCACCTCATCTCTACGAAGCATCTAATCCTCAGATTCTCTAAATGCTTTATTTGTTCAGTGCCGGGGTCTAACCGCCAAAGTTCTTGTTCATGTTCATAAATAAATATTTTGTTAAATTTCATATCTTCATCGTTTTCTAGTCTTTCCTGATTGATATACAGGTTTCCAGCTGCTGGAGAGTTTTGGGTCTCCTTTGACAGACTGTTCATTTAATTATGCACCAAATGTTCTCAATTGGTGAAAGATCAGGACTGCAGGCAGGCCAGTTCAGCACACGGATTCCTTCTACTACCAAGGCTTGCAGCTGTTGTAATAGCTGCAGACAGATTTTGCATTGTCCTGGGTTGAACACACAAGTGCCTTCCTTGAATATGTCGTTCCGAGGGGAGTATATGATGCTTTAAAACCTTTATACACCTTTCAGCATTCATGTTGCTTTTTAAAACATGCAAGTGTCCCACACCATATGCACTAATGCATCCCCATACCATCAGAGATGCTGGCTTTTGAACTTAACGCTGATAACAGGAGGGGTGGTCTTTCTCCTCTTTAGTGCGGAGGACACGACGCCCAAGATTTCCAACAGAATGTCACAATTTGGACTTGTCTTGACCGTGAGGACACTTTTGCCACTTTGCTACAGTCCATTTTAAATGAGCCTTGGCCCACAGAACACAGCGGCGCTTCTGGATCATGCTCAACAATGGCTTCCTTTTTGCATGATTGAGTTTTAGGTGGCATCTGTGGATGGCACGGTGGACTGTGTTTACAGACAGTGGTTTCTTGAAGCATTCCTGGGCCCATTTAGTAATGTCAATGACAGAATCATGCCGGTGAGTGATGCAGTGGCGTCTGAGGGCCCGCAGATCACGGGCATCTAGTAAAGGTCTTTAGCCTTGTCCCTTAGGGAGCTTGTCAATATTCTGAACAGTGAACGCATTCATTTTTGAATGAACGCCTGTTCATTTTTGGATGCATTCGAGGCTGCAAACCTGGTCACTGCGTTCAATAATGAGCACCCTTCTGTTCATTTTCTGATGCGTTCATTTCCCGATGCCTGCCTGATGCATTCATCTAAAACTGAACGCCAGGAGGCGCCCTGGTGGCTCATTGGTCTAAGCGCGCGTACCATAAAGGCTGTGTCCTTCCCGCAGCGACCTGGGTTCAACTCCAGCTCAGTTCATTTGCTGCATGTCTTCCCCCATTCTTCTCCCCAACTTTCCTGTCTCTCTACACTGTATAACCGTCAAATAAAGGAAAAATTCCCCAAAAAAAATCTTTAAAACTGAACGCCATTCATATAATACTTAACTCCGTTCATTATAAAATGTTCGCAGTCCAAGAATTTCTGTTTGTAGTCAACTGTTCTGAGTTTTTTGTTGCAGATTTTGTCGATGTATGTGACAGTTAATGTGGTTAACGCCATCTCCCCATTTTCTGTCATTTACTATAGATAGATTTTATAGATAGCAATTATCGGTGTTACAGCAGGAGTCTTCTCTCTGTTTTATGCATCAGTTATACCAAATATTGTTGTCACTCATTTCTTTTTCGGAAATGTAGGCCGACATTTGACTGGCGACGTGATACCAGAATTTGGAAAACGCGAAACGTGCATGTGTGTTTCCCTTTGCCCGCCGTCATCTTTGTGGTCTCGAGGTTGTGTTTTTCTGTATGTCTATCTGATTTTTTCTACGTCAGCTCAAGTTACATAATGTAATAAAAAATATCACCCAATGATAAAGATTTATAGCAAGATTTTAAGGGTGTGGAGAGCAATAATTTGCCATTATGACTGAAAATAATCAGCAATAGGGGAGACCGGTCTAGTTGTTACACTTTTTCTTTTAACGGCTGTAGAATTGACATTATCAGGTTTTTGTTACCAATATGCCCTGTACAGATAGAAAGTTTATTAGACTACATCAGTGTTTCCCAAACTTTTTTCTCACGCGGCACACTGTTTACCATGAAAAAATCTCACGGCACACCACTATGATATTAGAAGGCTTCAACAAGGCTACCTACACCGTAAGAGCGCAACCTAATGATTTAGACAACCACTTGGAGCTTTCCAACTATAGCTTCAGGCTTTTATGCAAATCATAAATAAATGTGACTAAAAAGACTCATTTTCATTTTGACAGAAATAATTTAATATCTATATTGCAAATACACAAATGCACATGGGCAAATATTCAAAATCGAATTTGAATCTTGTATGAATGTAAAAAGAATGCTGCAAATAGTAAAGCAATACGAACGCTGCATGTTTGTGAAGCCTTGTGTTTTTTGTTTGAGAATATTGTATACACCTGAACTTTGTACTTTTAACTTTTAATTCACTAGCACCATAGCTTCGTTCGCCAGCTTTTCGCCGCAAACAAGACACAGTGGTATTGGGGTAGCGGGAACTCCAGTGAATGTAAACCCAGAAGGCAGATATTCCTCACTGTGAAGTCTGCTCACCTCTTTGATTTTCTTTTTCTGACTAGTGCAACAAGAGTGAGGTGGG
Organism: Gymnothorax javanicus; assembly: GCA_029692085.1. Lineage (NCBI taxonomy): Eukaryota > Metazoa > Chordata > Actinopteri > Anguilliformes > Muraenidae > Gymnothorax > Gymnothorax javanicus. The sequence goes on from CM056197.1 coordinate 131,661,432, forward strand.
TCAGAGTCATGGCTGGACGGCTTTTTTCGGAGGTTTTGGTCAGAATTATCCATTGTCATTTTTTTTTCAACTAGCCTACATTGCTGTTCTAACTGAGTTTTACCGGGGAATGTTTATATTTTCGCTGTAGACGTTGTGTGATTGGCCAATCATGGGAAGGAATTGTGCAATAGAATACATGATGCTGAAATATCAAGAAGTAATTGCAAATAGGCAAAGGTGTTTCATGACCCCGATGAGGAGTGTTTTAAATACTGTCTACAAGGTGTTTCATGACTCCCGATGAGGAATGTTTCAATACTGTCTTCAAAGTGTTTCATGACCCCCCATGAGGAGTGTTCCATTACGCCACACAGTGTTTGCAAACTCAAATTGTGTTGTGTTTGCACACACTACTCTGTGTTTCAAGACATAACATGTTGAGTGCACTGGTTCTTTTGAAGTGGTGTTTCATGAACTCTGTTAGTGTGTGTTTCAGTAGTTTGTGTAGTGTTTTCAGACACTATAAAAAGAGCGTTCTGTTATACCTTTATTGGTGGCAGCTTAGTTGCCACCAATTTGGGGGTTTCAAAACACTTTCTTTTAACAGTGTACTATTATCCCTCGAAGCCACAGTAAGGAACCTCTTGAGTCATTCTCTAATGGCATTGCCACGTTTCATTATTCGTTTATAATTTCAAGGCATCTTTCTGAAATACAAGTCATTCAGTGAGGTAATGTGATCTTGCCAGTTGTTACAGGTTTTGGGGCAAGTTCTTACTGTAACAACGTGGGTGTATCAACTAGTCCATCAGCAACCCTTCGCCATTGTCCCGACATTTTGAAATGTTCCAGAGCAATCTTTACATGGGTGTGTAGTGACACAGTGGCTAATGTCTTCCTCTCTCATAGTCCAGAGAATCTTGGGTATGTATCAATTACACTTGATGTGAATCGAAATCTCCCAAACACCAAGAAAGTTACTTTTAAGCATTTTCTGAAACACTAACCTGCGACTTTCGACGTACATTCTTCTGTCACGTAAAGATGGGGGTCACCTTCGCGGAGCAGCAGGAAAAATTAGAGCGCCGTCTGTGTTTTATTATCGGAACTATTTAGAATGTAACAACTAGACCCGGTCTCCCCTATCGGTTGCGAGATTGAATAGGGAAATTAAAAACACGTTCCGACCATTGTTAAGATTCTTTCACGATAGATTGGTACGATGTGTTACATTCCCCTTTTGAATTTCGCAGCCGGTACCAGGATTATTTCCTTAATCTTCCTATTGAATCTCGCAACCAATACGAGAGAAAACGGGTACAATGAAGGGACTTGGGATACATTATCATACAGAGGTGTACATGTACTTCGTTACATCACTTAAAGCAATTCTTACCTTTCTGGCATGTCGCACAGCACTTAGTAAAATTTGAACATGAACAACTCTGCCTCCCTCCAATGTCCCACCCTCTTCCCCCCAATTCCCAGACTTCTCCTACAAAAAAAAAAATAGCTAATATATGGCGGTTATCAGACTACAAAAGGTAACTAAACTTTGAGGCATTTTATTATATACATATAAATTGAATATTATGTCGTACACCGTTGGTTAGTTTTTCACTTACCGGTGCCTCTGAATCTGACTCCATTGACCCGCTTCACTCGCTGCTCACTTCCTCGCGCCAAGACGCTATATTTTTTTCATAGGAGAGTGAAACGGGTCAATGGAGTCAGATTCAGAGGTACCGGTAAGTGAAAACTAACCAACAGTAATTACATAATATTCAATTGTATATGTGGTATAAAATAAAATGCCCACGTAACGTTTAGTTACCTTTGTAGTCTGAAGAACTACCACTAACGTTTTATCGTAATTATAGCATTTCAGCGCCCGTTTGTTTACAGTCAACTGCGTCGTTTTCTTTTTTCTGCAAGAGAGGCGCGCGACTAGCAAGCGGTGACGGCGGTAGGCCCGCAGTATACTTGCTGCTAAGGACGCGTACGCATCATGGCCGTCACGCATATTCTGCGTTCGTTTGACGGACACACATTTCGACGCAAGGTAACGCAACACGTACGTGAGATGCAATATTGACATGACCGCTAGAGGCGCTCATGCGAATGGACACGGTGACAATTCTCAAAGTCGCGGTGTCGTCACTTTCGGCTGGCCCAATTAGGCACTCGGTGAAAACAATTAACCTTGTGTGTTCGTCTTCGTGTTATCTCATCAACAAATGTCACTTTCTAATCCACCTTATTAGTATTTGTATCTGCGATTTTTCTTTTTTGCGAGTAAATACAGAGTGTAGGAGTTATTATAAGGTACTAGAGATGTCATTTGACTATTTTGATCATCATTGTGTCACAGACACTAAATATTGCAGGTACTTAGAGTTGTAAATTAAAAGCATGGCAGCAAATGGCAAAAGTAATTCCCAGTTAATTCCCAGCTAACGAAATATTTAGCTATTTACTATTTCACCTCTGATAAAATGCTTCCCACACAGCTCTGCACGAGCTGACGGTTCCCACTTGCTGCCGCATACATGCCAACTCTACCGCTTTTGGGGCGTTTTTTTCAGAATGAAACGCCCCGAAAGCGGTAGTCTACTGTCAAAAGCGGTAGAGTTGGCATGTATGCATCAGGGTTCTGTCTTTTGACAGCTTGTATCCATGCTTCACGCCGCTTACTTTCCTTTGGAAATGAAATTTTCTCTCCCTGTTTCATGTTGTGATTCGAACAACCAAACACTACATACGACTTGGGCATGTTTTTTGATGGATTATTTCTTCGTTCGCATCACTTTGAATTTGGTTTCATGGGCCATGTGGGTTTTGTTTTCACCAAGTCACCCTGCACAGGAAGAGGGCCCGACTTTGTGAATTGCATGCACTTCCCGCCCGGCAATATGGGCAATACCAGCTTTTCACGATTACCGAGTTAATTTCTGTTGTCTGCCCCAAGTGGAGACTTCCAGTATTATGCGTTTTGGCCACGTACTGTTGCAGCAAGTATGTGCACATACACAGCGCGTTGTGTACGCGTATGTTTGATCAAGCGTTGAGTATACCGCGGCCCGTAGGCAACTGGAAGGGGCGCGGCGACGGATGACAGGCAGGAAGCTCGGCAAATCATTTTATTCGGACCGAAGAAAATGATTGGTCAGACTTTTATCAGAAATATATGAGAATTGAATATTGAAGAGTTTCAACACCTGGTGGATTTCTTTTACATTTTAGTGTGCCATACTCTTAGTAGGAGCATTTTAAGATCACAAAAGAAAAGTGTAAAAATGTCAGAAAGGTAAGAATTGCTTCAAGTAGTTTTTTTTTTTTGAGGATGTGTACTTTACTTGAGTTTTTTTTTTTTTTTTTTTGAACCGGGACTTTTACTTTTACTGTACTACATTTAAAAGATAAAAAGTATACTTTCACTTTGTTACTTTCACACTGGCCACTTCTTTACTCGTTACAAATTAAAATATGAATGTAATTCATCATTTAAGGATTATCTGGATTTGGCGTGTTCGAGAAGAACAACGGTGCTCGGGAGGGTATCTTTGTGCAGATGTGTCCGCAAGCGGACGTGGAGCTGCAAATTTATGCACGCAGTTACAATATTCTATCACTAGATGGCACACCAGGATCAGTTATTGAATATTCACAAGCAAGCCGAGCTTGCGGTTTAGAATATGGATGAGTTTACTCCAATCCCTGTTTTTCAGGAGTTACCTGAATAAAACTCCTCAGCTAAGCCTAATGTGCAAACTGCTCAATATACTTGACCATAGTGTCTATCCAGCAGTTCAAACAAAATTATCTCTTGCTACAGAAATAATAGTTGTCCTCTGCAGCAACCACTTCAGCTACAGTGAGCCAATGGTATCCCAATTAGTAGTAAAGAAAAATCAGTTTTCTGACACAAAAGTTCGACATGGTATTGATACTATGTAATTCTACTATTAATTATAGTCAATCATAGTGGTTTTTAAACTGCCAGTAAACTATTCAAATGTATAACATGCTTTTCATATGTTTTCCTTATTCAAGACCCCCCCCCACCTCCCACTCCCTCACACACTCTAACTCTCGCTCACTCCCTCACTCACACACTCTCACTCACACTCTCACTCTTGCACACTCCCACTCCCACACTCTCACTCTCCCACTTTCTCACTCTCACTCTCCCCACCCACACTCTTGCACTCTCACCACCCACTTTGTAAATAATTTATCAGCTCCAGCTCATTACTAAACTTGCACTTCATATAATTGCGTGAGCTTTGCCTCACTTACCACCCTTTTCTTGGGCCCCAATTCTCATACAGCACTTGGCAGCCCAGCCATATACTAGGTTGCACCTAGTCTTGTAATGTTTAGGTTTTAAAACTTGCATTTCCGTGCATTGGACAAGCAATTTGTGGGCAGAAATAACAGTTTTCTGTTTTCTCTTATCTCAGTAAGAGTGCTCTCGACCACTCGTCAAATTTTCTCTTACCTAAGAGAAGAGCAAAAATAAGAAAACATTGCTGCATCCCAGAAATCAATGGGTAAGAACAAAATAAGAAAAAATTCAGGATACCAACAAAAATAAGAGAAAATTTGTTCTTATATCACTTCGTGCATGCGGCCCATTGTTTAGTCTTGAGGGTGTAGGTCATGTAGCAAGTGGGCACAAAGCACAAGAAAGTGGCCGGTTTCCGTAACTAGCTTCAGTTTATTTGGAAGGTATGTTTCACTGGGGTGGGGGGGAAGAGTGAGGGTGGGGCACATAAAGCATAAGAAAGAGACAGGTTGCTGCAACTTACACTAAAGATGTTGTGTTTAGCCTAGAGGGGTGTTGTTCTTGTAGGGGCATCAGCACATAAGCATGAGAAAGGGATGGGGGTGGGGGTGTGTGGGTGTGTGGATGTGTGGTGTGGTGTGGGGGGGGTGAGAGTGTGTGGATGTGTGTATGGGGATGTTTTCCATCTGATGGATGAACATAATGTAGTCATGTCCGTTCATTTCTTATGGCGGTCATTTTTAACTGGGAACACCAAGGGTGTAACAAAGTTGAATAAATCTCTCAAAATTCAATGAAAATGGTGATCAGAAATTTTATATGTTCAGGTGCCTGGTGTGGAGGATATCATGAGGTTTTGAGGCAATAGGATGAAAAACGTATCATTTATGCTTCAGGAAAGCTGTAAAATCCGTCAGATCTGACCGAACACTGGAAGCATTCTAATGCTGATGGAACAGTCGCCGGGGTTAAAACATGCATTTTGGAATGTCTCAGTGCGCTGATAAAATTCACAGTCTCATTTATTTGGCCATAATCCAAGCATTGCTTCTTTTGTTCCAAGTTGCGGTCACGCGATAATTCCAGAATGGGATGGGCTGACCCCTCTTGAGGATAAATTTCTGGTCAGATCAGAAACCCACAAACAAATATTAGAGTTTATTTATTTATTTATTTTAGTCCTGAGTTTTAGAATGCCTGCTGGTGACTGGGGTTGTAGTCACTAATATTTAATTTGTAAATCCTTGGGTCCAAATCTCAAGGAGTAAGGCAGATTTCAGTCAACGGACTCGTCGAAAATCCCACGTTTGTACAATTAGCCACACGTTGTATTACTGTATGGCTAATCGTTATAGGTATTAGTGAAGTGGCTGTTGAACACACACTGTTAAAAGAAAAAGTTTCAACACACTGGTTTTGTGTCCTGAGGCACCAGATCTGGAGGCTGGTGAGTGAAGTCTGGTGTTTGGAGGGTGTTTGCTTTGAAACCAAATGTTGGTGTTTCGGCACACTCAAAATTAATTTTAAACACAAAAAACAGGTTTTCTTCCAACTCAGGAAGTTTACTGCTGTTCCTGTCGAAGTGCAACATACCATAAACTCTAAATCAATTAAAAGAATCTCCAGGGTATAATAACCAAAATATAGCCTATGACCAGAAATGATTTTTGCATTACATTTCGTTGTTGTTACGCAGTTAATAGAAATTTCAAATGGAATGTGTGAAATGTATTTCTATTGTTCATGCTGCCATGTCCCAGGCAATCTCGTCGCTGACTTGTAGGTTTCACACACTCACCGAGGAACACAACTCCTGTGCCTCACTGAGGGGAATGGGAAGTCTATCATTTTCAGCGTTGAACAGTGTCCAACGAGGATCGCCGCTCATTCGCTATCGTCCCACATTTATGTCAGTCAACATAAAAAAAATACAGATATGCAGGAAACCTATACAGAATTTTTTTTTTTTTAATATATAATTACAACTCACATACATGCAGGATCACATGACTACAGTGTAATTGTTAGAAATGGTTCATAATTATGAATGAATGACTTATCCAGTAGGCCTGCACTAAATGCTGTTTCCATACTAATGCCAACGGTTATTAACACAGGGCACAGCACAGTGGTTAAAGCACTAGGTTCAACATTAAAGACATTCATGTTCGCACCCATGCAAAAATGCAGTTCATGTGTGCGGTACTTGGCCTTTCCCAAAAGGCATTCCTACCTTGAGTATTTCAGTTTAAAAATACGTACATACGTATCTGATCGTTGTAAAGTACGGACGGCAGTCTCGGAGCAACTTTATTAGATTTAGGCACTGAAAGTACTTAGTAACATTTAAGGTTGGGAATAGAACTGGGGTCCGCCATAGACTGTGTAAAAAGATGGACCAAGCAACCATGATGTCACCCACTGATTTCAGCGTACCATTTAGAAGCCTGGATTTTGGCACTTTGTACTGCGCCATTTTGTCATTTTGAAACTGGATGTTATTCCTATTGGACAAGAGCGTGAATTGAAGACCCAGGGAGGAGCGAAGGGTTGATCAAAGGGTGGATCTGACCTTATCTGATGAGGACCAGAGGATATCCATGCTCCAAAAAGCACATCTGGCTTTTATCCTTTGTTTTAGTCTATTTGGGACTATAATTTACAAAATTGAACATCATGATATATTGAAGGAGACTTGAAACTTGCGATAGATACCATAAAATAATGTGGAAAATCATTATTCAAATAATAAATCAGGTGGGAAAAGTAGGGTCATTTCCTCATAGACATCTATAGCATTGAACTTCTTTCTGCAACTACCGACGCCGCCATCTGCTGGCCATTAAATAAAATGCAATGTTTAGAGATTTTCGATGGCTTCACTTTTCAGACCCAGGCGCTGCATCCAACCTTTTAGAAAGTCTATGGGTCAGGGTGAGGTTTAGGCAAAAAACTACTTGATTATGTTTAACTGCTTCGTTGTGTTCAGGGTTGGGTCAGGATTACGGTCAAGGTGAGGTTTAGGCATTGATATTACTTGTTTTGGTTCAGACACCAAAACTACTTGCTGAAGTTTGGGAGTCAGACCGGTTCGCCATTACGGGTACAAAAAAAAAAAAAAAAAAAAAAAAAGAATTCCACTAGTGCTTGCGCTTAATTGCCGAGAGGAAACGCAGTAGTTTGAGCGACTGACCTGTGTTTGGAGAATATGGGTATAACAACCTGAAACAATTAGACCTATTTTCTAACCAGACAGACAAGTAACATTTAAGTTGACCCCAGGGTTTTTTTTGAATTTGGACATGAGCTGAAACTTGTTGGAGACACTTCGTTCTTTAACCATACCCACTTTAGAATGACCAATGCTATACATCGTTCAGCATAATTTAAAACCAGATATTTAACTGTCTAATTTTTTAGAGGTCACTTAAATTAACTTCTTCATTCATGTCATTTGGTTGCAATCACATCTGGAAAGCCCTAAGACCTCTGCATTTGCTTGGCTAGTTAATGTTCCCCCTCTGGGGCCAATGTTGGTATTTTGTTCATTCCTATAAAGCTAAAAAGAAATATGGAATCACTTTTTTTTTTTTTTGGTTATAAGACTGTCTGCATGGCTTCTTGTATGTTCCTCTTGAGTTCTGCAGAATGCTCTTCTGAATGGCTGTTTTATAACAGAAGCAGTGAGGAAATTGTTACAAAATGAATTAAAGAAACACAAAACTCTGCAGACTCACAGCACTCTTTTAAATGGACCCTGATTTTGTCCAAAGTATATTTTGCCACAAAGACAACGTGACATATGCAACCCACTTAGTAGTCAATTAGCAGTAGTCAGATTTCTATTTTATTCAATTAATTGAACAATTGAGCATTTTTTTTGTCCAAATTGGCAATTAATGCAATTTGCAAATTTGAAATGACCTACAGGTGAGCAGTGATCTGGAGTGTTTCATGTGAATCTCTGCGAAGGATCAGGTCTTTATAAAATGTTTTCCTTCAGGTTTGCCGAGAACGTCAAAGGTATAACTATCTACCTTCTTTGCAAAATGTTGACTTGTCCATTATGTTGCATTGCCCAATGCAGAAACATAGCAAGATTGATGACCTGTCTGGAATTCATAGTAATGAGCCAAATTTCACAGTGTCTTGTAACCTTCCCTATGTTGAAGGGGAGTATTGCAGCAAAATATTCTCAAGCATTGGATATTGTACAAAGCACATGTGTAGAATTCATAGAAATATGCTCTCTGATAAATTCCTTGATACTAGTATTTGAAACCTTGAGATTAGATGTCCAACATGTGATCACAAAGTGGAGAATTTGAGAGCACTGACCTCACATTATGATGCACACAGCAGAAAGTCAATTTATTGTTTGTGTGATGAAACACAGTAATGTAACTTTTGAAGTATACCCTTCATACACTTTTCATATAAGCAGACATTACAGATGTCTCCTCATTAAAAGATGAACTGAAAGAGAATATTGAAACAGATTTGCCAAACACTGCTCATGATGTACAATGCAGTGGCTGTAATGAGAGTGATGACTATGGAGCAAGACGCATAAAGGTATGATGTTACACAAAAGCTTGACAATCACTTTTCTGAAGTAGCAGGAAGTTAGTATGCTTGGTTCTAGCTCAATACAAACCATAATTGAGGATTGCACCAATTCTGTTGATGTGTCTGATGAACACACACTGACTGAAGTAATAAAGACTTGTGAAAAACATGAAATTGACAGTGCAGTTTTGGGGGAAATTTGTGAATCACTGCAACATAATATTTTACGACAAAGCTTGAAAGAACTGTCACGCTGGGAAAAGAAACAAATGCTATCAAACTATTTTCTCCTGTTTAGCCTATTGAGTACAAATTTGGAGTTGCGATGAAAAACAGAACATTTATATACAGTGGGCTCAAAAACTACTGGCACCCTTGACTGGTAATGCACAAACAATAATAATTTAAAAAAAAAGAATAATTATTGAGAAACGGAATATACCAACATGAGTGAAATACTTTGTTTCAGTGGAAACAACCAAAATCGTAACCATTTCATGCAAAATAAATTTCAACAAAATCAAGGTTTCTTAATAATTGGCGCCCTTCAGTTTGTACTTCTGGGAAGTACAGTTAATACAACTGCCTCAGGGCAAGGATAACAGCATGGAGTCATTTTTTTTTTGTCACGGAACCATTTCTGTGTGGATCTTGAGGTATGCTTTGGGTTATTGTCTTGCTAGAAAGTCCACCTGTGGAAAAGTCCCAGCCTTCTGGCAGAGGCAACCAGATTGTCAGCCAAAATATCCTGATAATTGATGGAGTTTATTATGTCATTAATCTTTACCAGTGCCCCTGGACCTCTTGAATTAAAACACCTCAAAACATGACTGATCCAGCATCATATTTCACCATAGGTATGAGGTGCTTCTCTTTGTATGCCTGTCCCTGTTTCCGTATCTGGACGAAACGCGTCTAATTTTGGTCTCATCTGACCAAAGCACCTTGTTCCAGTCATAATTTAAATGACGTCTGGCGAACTCCAAGCGCTTGCTTCTGTGTCTTTTGGTCAGAAAAGGCTTTCTTCTGGCAACCCTTCCAAAGAGCTGGTGGTTGTGGAGGTGGCACCTGATGGTGCTTTTTGAAACCTGGTGACCCCAAGATGCCACCAAGGCCTGCGATCCCTTCACAGTGATTCTTTGGGATTTTGTTACTTCTCTCACCATCTTTTGTAGTATCCTGGGGGGAAAATTGCTTTTGTGTCCACTATGTTTGAGGTTTTCAACAGTTCCATATCTTTGGAACTGTATGATAATTGCCCTGACAGTGCTCAGTGGTATATTCAATTGTTTGTGAATTTTCTTATAACCATTACTAGATTTATTAATGTTTATGACCAACTCACAGTTGTTTTGTTTTCTTCAAGGTGTTGGATGACAATGGGACTTTGTATCTGTGTTATGTCATTTTTATACCTGAGTAAACAGGAAGGGATGTAATGGCTCAATATAGTTCCTTAAAACATAAGAAGCGTAGACCTAATAGTGCAGATTTTTAGGATATCATGAATTAAAAGAATGAAATGGTCGCACACTCAAATACCATGCAGTTTAATATTACCAACATTTCACCGGACAGGCTGGCTTCATCAGGGTTTGTGGCCAAGGCGAACAATGTGCAAAAGATTTAATGAAAGGTTGTGATCATCCAGGTGTTCTTAATCAGTTTTTAATCAGCCATAGTCACATCCATCAATCAGTGTAGTTCAAACAGATACCAATTTCCACATCCTATACTAAAAGAAAACAAAAAAAAATTTACACATTAACACTGTCATGATCTTTTTTTCTGTATGTTCTGGCTTTATGTTTAATTAGCTCCCGCCGCGGGAGCTATGGCATCGGGCTCTGTCCGTGTGTGCGTCCGTCAACAAAAACTTTTATATTTTGCTTTGGCGGGAGATTCTGGGGCCGCCAGTGCCCTATATTTCCACTTGGTTTATTAGTTTATTGATTCTGTTGAATTTTGTATTATCTGCCACATAATTGCTGTTTACCAGTTCCGTGCACATTGTTCTGCCTGTGATGTCTTGCCTTTCTTTTTGTTTTCTGCCAGTGCATGCCCCTGTCTGCGAGCTGTCACATTTTGGTGATTTCGGAAGTTTTCCGGTGTTTCACAAGTTCCCTCACGTCTTGTTTGCTTCCTTCAACACTAATTACTAATTAAGTACAAATACCCCTGACACTCCATGTGTTTGTCTAGTTTATCTGCTAATCCATATTAATATACTAATCCTGTAAATAACTGTCATAGTAACTTGCACTATTTGGGTACTATTATTATCGCACAAACTACTAACTTTACTGATCGGATCTCTCCACTTTCCACACTAATCTATAACTCTGCCCGCTTAGCTCAACCAGTCCTTTGCCTTAGTTGCAAAGTATTTGCAGAAACTCTCTATTACTAATCTGTTTCTCCCATCTTTCCCCACTTAGGCACTCCTTGAATGGAGCTGTTATTGTTTAAGGATGTCTCGTGAAACTAGGCTTTGTCATTGTTTCCCATTTTGTATTGTTAATTACCTCTTGTATTTTCCCCTCTCAGTAAATGTTTAGATTATCCCTCACACCTGTTGCCCCGCCTCACTCATTACTTCCCTTGTGTTTAAGAGTTCCTCACTTCTGCTCATTCTTTGTCAGAATGTTGATCGACTTTTCTTGTGTTGAGCTACCTGTGTGCTAGTGATACCCTTCTGTCCGATTCCGATACCTGTCTGTGCCTGCCTGGATTTGTTTGCCTCCTGTTACTGACCCATTTCTGTACAACCATGATTTCTGTCATTTGCTGCCTTGGCTTATGACCTCAGATTTCAGACTATCGACTATCCCCCTGGTTTGCAATTTTGTGCTGTGGTCTGTCCCTTTTTGGTTTTTTTGATCTTCTGCCTGTTTATAGACCCTGTTTTGGATTACCCTTCTGTACTGTGTCACTGTAATTTTTAGGGATGATACAAATTTTTTGGAAAACACTGAATTACACCTAACTCATCAAACAGGGGACAAAATGGCTTCATTTTAGCACCAAAAGCATCTCTTTAGCCAAATCATTAAAGATTTTTATGGCCAATTTTGTAACAGAATATTGATACCTTTTGAGTTGGGTGGGTGTGGTGGTTTTTTTAACATTAGGTGGAAGCAAAAGCCGTGATCTAATGTACTCATAAAATACTTTGACTGAAAATGTCATAATTTTTCATAAAATGTTTTGTTTAAAAAAAAACTTATGACGCGTGAAGAGTTTTGGGTCTTGTAATTATGGCGTTAGAACACTGCCAAAAATCGCGCGCGCATATGAGACCTGCGCACAACATCCGCGTGCGCGCAAATCAAACATCCTAGGAGAAATACATGCTCGCAAAACCTCTTGCGAGTGCTTTCAAAGCACTCGTGAGCTATATTGTATCCTGCATCTTTGTTCCCTCGAGCAATATTTTAGCCTGCGAGGAGAAATACATGCTTGCAAAACGTTCATCTGCTCGCGCGCGAGTGGGGTGTTTTTTTTTTTTTTTTTGTTTTTTTTTGGTGGCTGATTTGAGAGTGGGTTTTTTTCGGTGGCTGATTTTTGTCAGTGAGGAGGCGGTTATTGTCAGTAAGCAGGCGGGCCTGAGAGCGTGCCAACCCCCGAATATAATTGTTTGAGGGACTTCGCCAGTGGGACAGCAAGGTACGGCACACCACTAGGACAAATGGAACAAACCACACAGCCCTGAATAATTTGTATTGTGAAAGTTGTTCTCGTTCCGCCTGTTCCTTCAGTAGCCAAAGCATGACCGACCGCAAAGAGGTAACGTTAATTTTGTTTGTAGGAAAATGTATAATTACTATTCAGTGCATAATTGTTGTAACATAGCTTGCCTTATAATTTCCTGTGCTTGACAGGCAATACAGATATTTTAATACTTTACACTGCTGATTTGCGTTTATTGCCACGTGTCCGCAGACTTCGAAACAACTATCTGTCTGCAACAGGGTGTCTCGAAAACACAGACCTCAAAATATTGAAATATGAATATATGTGTCTCGTTTTCGCCTCGGAAATTTTTAAGTATGTATCTTATTTATTACAATTTATTGGCCAGTGATAACACAAAAACTATATTGATAATTTAAGTCTGTATCGTGTTACCCATATGATTATTGAAAGCTAACCGTAAACAGGCTATTCAGAGCTATTCAGGATAACCGGAGTGCTATTCAGGCACCTTTTTTTTTTTAGGATTTGTGAACCTTGTTCATGAAAAATAGTATAATAACAATAATCGACTGTCCGACATGGAGTTATATTGAAACCAGCCGACTGTCGGACACGGAGTTATTTTAAAACCCCTGTCTGATTTTTGGACACGAGACACTGCGATATATTTTTTGGAGAACGCTTATCCAAGTCACTGAACATGATCTTTATGGCATAATGGCGTTCGCCTATTTATAATTAAGTGAAGCTTGCTGACTTCGCAAACCGCTCGTTCAGAAAATGAGTACTACGAAAAAAAAATAATCGAGGAATTTCGAAGTGTCCAACTGACCAGCAGCGGGTCAAGGTTTTAAATAGAAAACATGACCGGCAATCAAAGTTTTTGTAGTTTAGCCCAAAAAGCACTATTAGCCTAAATAGCGCTCCGGTTATGCCTGTGATCCACTTAGGCTTTTAAGGCTTCCGCACGCAAGCAATCGTGGCCATCCGAAACTCGCGCAAACAATCATAGAAAGTCAGAGTGATTGGGGAAAAATTTTATCCCATGATCCACTAACGCGAGCATTTCCGATTGATTTTTGCCAACGCCAACAATAAAGATGGCGGTTGCTTTTGTAAACGGTTTCTAATTGGCTAATTGCAGAGGAAATATTCGCCACCTAGTTTGCACTTTGATTTAACCGATACTCCCGCATCCTTCCGACAACTCGCCCTCCGACAAAATCAAACTGGTTTGATTTTTGTCGAAGAGGGATCCACGTGATCTGATCCAGTCGGAACCTGTCTTATTCACGCGGAAGGGTCAGAACAGGTCGGAAGTCATGATCCACCTATGGCTTACGCCAGAACAGAAATTTCCACTCATAATCGCTTTCGAACTGGTTGGAAGGGAGAATCGGGACAATCGGAAACCTTGAAGCGTAAGTGGATCACGGGCTTCAGACTGAATAGCATTGAATAGACTGTTTACGGTTAGCTTTCAATAATGGTAAGGGTAACATGATGCAGACTTAAATTATCTATAGTTTTTGTGTTATCACTGGCCATTAAATTGTAATAAATGAATAAGAGACGTACTTAAAAATTTCCGGGACGAAAACGGGACACATAGCCTATATTCATATTCCAATATTTTGAGGTCTGCGTCTTGAGGTCTGCGGTCTGCGTTTTCGAGGTCTGTGTTTTCTAGACACCCTGTTGCAGACAGATAGCTGTTTCAAAGTCTGCGGACACGTGGCTATAAACACAAATCGTGGAGTGTAAGGTATTAAAATATCTGCATTGCCTGTCAAGCACAGGAAATAAGGCAAGTTATGTTACAAAAATAATGCACTGAATAGTAATTATACATTTTCTTACATACAAAATGAACGTTACCTCTTTGTGGTCGGTCATGCTTTGGCTACTGAAGGAACAGGCGAAACGTGAACAACTTTCACGGTACAAGTTATTCAGGGCTGTGTGGTTTGTTCCGTTTGTCCTAGTGGTGTGCCGTACCTTGCTGTCCAACTGGCGAAGACGCTCAACCAATTATATTCGGGGGTTGGCACGCCCTCAGGGCCGCCTCCTTACTGACAATAACCGCCTTCTCACAGACAAAAATCAGCCACCGAAAAAAACCCACTCACAAGCGAGCAGTGGAAAGTCTTGTGCGCGAGCAGGTGAACATTTTGCGAGCATCTATTTCTCCTCGCAGGCTAAAATTTTGCTCGAGGGAGCAAAGATGCAGGATACAATATAGCTCCCGAGTGCTTTGAAAGCGCCGCAAAAAGTTTTGCGCGAGCATGTATTTCTCCTCTCGATGTTTGATTTGCGCTGCGATGTTGTGCACGGGTCTCATATGAGTGCGCGATTTTTTTTCAGTGTTCTAACGCCATATGTAATGCTGAACTTCCTCTGTATTATGTTTGGTAATAGTACAGCGAGGTGTATTGTGGTTGCAGTAACTCTGTTCCGCGCAATTAATTTAATCCTGCAATTGAAGATATAAACCTGAAAGACGGAAGCCTGTGTTTATAAAATGTAAATTTTGGTGTGATTTTGACTAAAAAGCTGCGCTCGAAAGTGCCTTATAAAGGACTGTCAACCCTCCAGTTTTTTCCGGATTCTCCCGCATTTTACTCCTCTTTCCTGCTATCTTCCCGTTCGAATATTTTTCCGTATTTTTATTTCTCAATCAAATCACCCCTTAGTCTCCTTTTCCTAAGAGTAAAGAGATTAAGGATCTTCAGCCTCTTCTCATAGCTTTCATGTTTTATACCTGGAATTAGCTTAGTGGCTCTTCTCTGAACTTTCTCTAGAGCCTCTAAATCTTTCTTAAAGTATGGTCCCCAGAACTGCACACAATACTCAGATGTGGTCTGACAAATGTGTTGTACAAAAAGAAGCATGACCTCCTTAGATTTGTACTCAATACTTTTGGCAATGTATCCCAGCATCCAGTTGGCTTTTTAACTGCTACGGCACAATGGCTAGAGCCTCAAGAGGGTTTGGTCAACAATCACTCCCAGATCTTTCTCATGTGGAGCAGATTCCAGTTTTAAACCTCCCATGAAGTAATCCCGTCTAATGTTTTTATTACCTACATGTACAACTTTACATTTCACTACATTAAATTTCATTTGCCACATTTTTGCCCAATTCTGGATTCTATCCAAATCATCCTGAATCACTTTAGTGGACTCTAAACTATTTGCCAAACCCCCCGGACTATTTGCCAAACTGTAATCAACAAATCAACCTGAACATCATTCTGATTTTTTTTTTGTCAGGCACTGTTCACATTTGTAAGATTGCACAGTAAAAATTTGAGAGCGATGAATAACTGGTGACATGGTAATTTTTTTTGCCCCAAAAAAGGGCATTTTAGGGCAAAACTGGAAAAATTTACTTAGAAATTATTTCATTAAAAAAACTTCTACAAATGATATTACTTGGATTGCTGCATTTTTACAGAGAGATATATCATAAAATAATAAAAAATGAATTCTAGCCTTTTATCTTACTTGGTTTCTGAGTTACAGGTCATAAAATGTGGTCTCATTTTTGGGCGTTTTGTGTTTTCGGCTGATTTTGAGGCTTTAGGTCCAATTCCAAAACGCTCCCTCACCACTAGTACTTCACTACTGAGTGTCACTCTGTGTGAAGTCTCCCTCACAGCTACGGAGGGAGCTTCATAAAGGCGGAGGGTGTAAAAACATGTATAAACTTTGGGATGCCCTTGCCCTTTATCCGATGAGAAGTGATTTTTACTGTGCTATCTCTCTGGAGTGCATGTGAGGCCAGGACAGCATTGTTCTAAACCAATGGAAAAATTCACTTAGATAAGGTAAATGAAGGTCATTGGTGATATTCATGAAGGTTTTCCTGTGGCACCTGCCTGGAGAAATTGACTACGCTGAAATGCCTGACAGCGCCCCCCTCCTGGCATAGCAAAGAACTCCACCTTAATGCCATAACAAATTCTTATTTTTTCTCATCAGTCCAGTTAATATATGACGTTTCCAAAGGTTTTACTGTGGCACATCGATGGAGATGCTGTAAAGTAAGGTACAGACGAAAGCGCCACCTAGTGGCAGTTTTAGCTGAGATTGCACATCAAATATCTGGCTTACCATATAGAGTGCCATAATAATTCCACCTTTTCTTGAATCTACATGGTAGAGTCTGACGATATTCAAATTTCAAATATCTATCTAGCTGGAGTAAATTTTATGGACTCCTAAAGATGGTCCCAAATCAGCCGAGAAGGTCGATTGGCAACTTTGACAGGGGGCAGCACTAAAATACTTAGGAGTGCCATAGAAATTTTTAGCACCTTTCATACACCATTTAAGAAGGTATAAATCAACCTACTCATTAACTCCATTCTTGTCTGGAGTATTGAAATATCTGACCTCAAAATAGGGCCAAAACAGCTGAAGTTCACTTTTCAAGGCCAAATATCCCAAAACTCGAGCAAGATACCGGAGGTGTTCTCACATTATGCTATTTCATGTTCATAGACGTTTACAATAAAGTATAGTTTCTCAAGGCATGTCGCTGGAGTAAAACAAAAATAAAGTCCAAATTGTGGATTTTCATTTTTTTTTTCCCAAACTGTGAGCCCCTGCCACACAATTCTTCAAGTTACCACTTGGTGGCAACTGATACACGGGAAAGTTCAAGTACTTAAATATACATATCCATCAGAAATAGTTTGCCAGATTTAACCGATTTCCCATTATACTGCATCTCATAAGACTGGTTTTTTCCTATTTTGGCCCTGAATTTTCAGTTTCCAGGTGGCGCTGCAACCAAACGAAGCGACCAATGGCAAAATAATTTGGGGATTTTCTGTGATACATGTGTATGTACTTACATGCAAAGTTATACTGCGGATATTTGTATATGTTGTAATGTTGACTTTGGTAAACACATTGCAGAATTTTTTCTCTTTTTTGTTGTCAGAACACAATTTTTCAAGTAATAGAGTCATAGAAATTATTTAAAAAGTTTCTTTTTTTGTTTGCATGAAGACCTGTAACTGTTTTGCAATACCTGTGTGATCTATGTGTGTGAGCCTAACAAATAATATTCACAGTGTTTCAAAAGCCCAGATGAATTTCCATACCTCTACAAGCAGCGTTTCATGACTCCTGAGGAGTGTTCCAACACTGTCTACAAGGTGTTTTCATGACTCGATGAGGAGTGTTTTAATACTGTCTACAAGGTGTTTCATGACTCCCGATGAGGAGTGTTTTAATACTGTCCACAAGGTGTTTCATGACTCCCGATGAGGAGTGTTTTAATACTGTCTACAAGGTGTTTCATGACTCCCGATGAGGAGTGTTTTAATACTGTCCTCAAGGTGTTTCATGACTCCCCAATGAGGAGCGCTTTTAATATTGTCCACAAGGTGTTTCATGACTCCCGATGAGGAGTGTTTTAATACTGTCTACAAGGTGTTTCATGACTCCCGATGAGGAGTGTTTCAATACTGTCTACAGGGTGTTTCATGACTCCCGATGAGGAGTGTTTTAATATTGTCTACAAGGTGTTTCATGACTCCCGATGAGGATTGTTTTAATACTGTCTACAAGGTGTTTCATGACTCCCGATGAGGAGTGTTTTAATACTGTCCACAAGGTGTTTCATGACCCCCCATGAGGAGTGTTTTAATATTGTCTACAAGGTGTTTCATGACTCCCGATGAGGAGTGTTTTAATATTGTCTACAAGGTGTTTCATGACTCCCGATGAGGAGTGTTTTAATACTGTCTACAAGGTGTTTCATGACCCCCCATGAGGAGTGTTTTAATACTGTCCACAAGGTGTTTCACGACCCCTCATGAGGAGTGTTCCGTTACTCCACTCTGTTTCAAGAAATAACATGTTGAGTGCACTGGTTCTTTTGAAGTGGTGTTTCATGAACTCTGTTAGTGAGTGTTTCAGTAGTTTGTTTAGTGTTTTCAGACACTATAAAAAGAGCGCTCTGTAACACCTTTATTGGTGGCAGCTTAGTTGCCACCAATTTGGGGGTTTCAAAACACTTTCTTTTAACAGTGCACTAGGGTGGATGACTAATTCATAATTTGATGGAGACCTGATCTACATGAAAAATTTATTTAGTGCATCATTGATTTGAGATAAATTACAATGATAATTAAGTTCCTGAGCGTGCGAAAACCATATGTTGTCTGAAATATTTTGTTTTTTATCAAAATTTCAAAATATGTACCGTACAGAGCATATGTCATGAAAATGGCAAAAAAGAATAAAAGTAACACCAGCAACTAAACATCTTTTCCCATTTTTCGCAGGACGCCCCTGCTGCTGGTCGTATAGCAGGATCTGCAATGTCAAAATAGTGCCACTAGAGGGCGACAGACTCAGTCGCGCATTGTTTCCCGGCACCAGTACAGTACGCGGGCATTCTAATATTGCGGACCATAATCTAACGCGGAGAACCACTTTAAGGAAAATAATCTGCGCTGATGACCAGCACGAATTTACACTTTATGGTTGCACTTGAATATAGCTCCGCATATAAATGGAACATCAAGGAAGATGTTGAAAACGTGGCGTTCATTCGACCCATGAACTCACAGCTGGCTTATTTTACCAATTGTTATCACATTCTCAGTAAAGAATTGTGCTACTTAGCGAGTCCTGGTGGTTCTGAACAAAATTCTGAGGAATAATTTTTTACTTTCCGAACCTGGTTTGTACCCCTTTGGGAACAGACACTTTCAGAGGTGAGAGCTGCGTTAGTTACTCTGCGGCGAGGGGGGGGTGCCGTGAAAAAAGTGTTTTTGTGAGACGCTGAACTTGCGAAGCTCCGATTTCCTGCTGATTCTCACTTTCTTGTTGAAGGTGAGGATCCTTGCAAATAGGAGTATTTGCTCCTGAAAATTTGATCTGTGATAGCTGGAATTATAATTTTGGAGCATCAACGAATTGGGATGCATCGGTGCTCACCCAAACTTCATAACTTCGGATCAAGAGGAACTTTGAAAAAATGTTAACGTCCCAACCAGGTGTGTTCCCCCAACTCTGGCAATCTCTTGGCTGTACCATGTTCCATGCCAGGTTATGCTTAATAAAAATAATAATAATAATTTTGACAAAAATGGAAAATACATGAAAATTTGGTAGGGCTGTGCTGTTTGATAAGTCAGGGTCCATCAAGCATCAAGGTTAAAACAGTTAAAAGTAGACCACCCCAGAATTTGTTTTTCTCATGAAGAGCCTGAAGCTGAATTAATGAGGCATGATGATGTTTTTGATCAGTTGTGTTACAGAAGTGAGGAATCTAAAACATGTAGAGCACTGGCTCTCCGGGAGTAGAGTTCCCTACCTGTAAAGGTTGCAGTTCTGATCATCCAGGTAGGGCACTGCCATTGTCTGCTGAATTAAATAACAAAACCAGAATGATCTGCTATGAGGACCCTCAAATCAAATCAAACTGAGAGCCCCTGAATGGCTAGAGTCAGCACTGAGCCTGGAGGTCATCTCAAGCACAAGATTTTTCCATAAAAATTAAGATCACAGAAAGTGCTGCATAAGTTCCAGCTTACACTGTTTTGCATCTTCTGTCTGAGTTTATAAACAAGTAGCAAAGCTGTGTAATCCCCTCAGATCCTTCTTGGTTTACAGATTAGATTTTGGCAGAACCTTCAGCAATACCTCTACTTCACCCTCCCCAAAATCTCACTGTCATTCGCCTTTCCATGTACAGCTCAGCGCAGTCTCAAAGTATTTGAAATCGGCACAATTAATACTTACATGTACACTGGGCTCCAAAATTAGTTGCACTCCAGGCTGGCAAAGCAGAAACAATACTTTAAAAATTCTAGAAATATATATATTCATAGAGAAACTCAAAATGACAAATTGTGAGAAATACTGTATTATATTAATGTTCCACTGGAACCAACCAAAATTATTTACTGATTAAATCAGAAGTCTGTTTCCTCCAAAGTAAGGTTTCACAATAATGGCACCCTTAACGATTATTGTGAGTACCATCTTCCAAAATTTAACCAGGAATTAAATTCCACTTATTTAAGTTTTATCTAAGGGTTAAGGAACTATATTGAGCCATTACATCACTTTCTGTTTCACTATGGCATAAAAATGAGGTAAAACACATTCAATATCCCTTTGTCATCCAACACCATGAAGAAAATAAAACATCTGTCAGCTCAAAAGAGGCAGATAGTCATAGACTTTCATTAATCTGGTAATGGCCACAAGCCAATTCACAAACAATTGAATATGCCACTGAGCACTGTCGGGCAAAAAAAAAAATCTAGAGATATGGAACTGTTGAAAACCTCAAGGGTAGAGAATGCAACTGCATTTTGCCCCCCAGGATACTGAGGAGGATGGTGAGAGAAGCAACAAAATCCCTAAGGAATCACTGTGAATGAACTGCAGGCCTTGGTGGCATCTTGGGGTCACCAGGTTTCAAAAAGCACCATCTGGTGCCACCTCCACAACCACCAGCTCTTTGGAAGGGTTGACAGAAAAAGCCTTTTCTGACCAAAGACACAGAAGCAAGCGCTTGGAGTTTGCCAAACATTTTCCTTATGACTGGAACAAGGTGCTTTGGTCAGATGAGACCAAAATTGCACGTTTTGGCCAAATACAGCATCAGCATGTTTAGTGTTGAAACAGAGATGCGTAAAAGAAGAAGCACCTCATGCCCACGGTGAAATATGATGGTGGGTCAATCATGTTTTGGGGCTGTTTTAATTCAAGAGGTTCAGGGGTAGTGGTTAAGATTAATGGCATAATGAATTCCACCAAGTATCAAGATATTTTGGCTGACAATCTGGTTGCCTTTGGCAGGAGGCTGGGACTTGGCTGTAGGTGGACTTTCCAACAAGACAGTGATGCAAAGCATACCTCAAGATCCACACAGAAATGGTTCTGTGGCAACAAAATCAGTGTTCTGCACTGACCATCTCAGTCGCCAGACCTAAATCCAATTGAAAGCCTGCGGGCTGATTTGTAGAGGGCAGTTAATACACACAAACCCAAGAATCTGAAGGATCTTGAAAGGATCTGCTCAGAGGAATGGTCCAAAATCCCCCAAATGTGTGCCTTAGCCTTGTCAAAAACTACAGGAAAAGACTCCATGCTGTTGTCCTTGCCAGAGGTGGTTGCACTAAGTACTAAGTGAAGGGTGCCAATAATTATGAAACCTTGATTTTGTTGATTTTTGTTTTGTATGAAATGATTGTTAATTTTACATTTTTCCATCGGAACATTAATAATGTATTTCACACACGTTGGTATATTCTGTTTCTCTATAATTATATTGTTTATATTTTTTATATGGTTTGTGCATGGCCAGTCAAGGGTGCCAGTAATTTGGAGCCCACTGTAAATATTCACATTTTAAAATGAAAATCTTGACTTTAGTCCC
Organism: Gymnothorax javanicus; assembly: GCA_029692085.1. Classification (NCBI taxonomy): domain Eukaryota; kingdom Metazoa; phylum Chordata; class Actinopteri; order Anguilliformes; family Muraenidae; genus Gymnothorax; species Gymnothorax javanicus. The sequence continues at coordinate 131,683,381 of CM056197.1, forward strand.
TTATTGTTTGTTTTTAAATCAAATGCTCTGGGGGGCAGAGTGAAAAAGCCAAAAAAAAAAAAAAAGTGTCCAAATGCAAACACACAAAAACTGCAGTGTGTACGCAAAATCCATCCATCCATTATCGACAACGCTTCTTCCTCACTAGGGTCACGGGGGGCTGGAGCCTAATCCCAACTGACTATGGGCGAAAGGCAAGGATACACCCTGCGCAATTTGCCAATCCATCACCATTATCTCACACTCATGCTTACAGGCAATTTAGAGTCTTCAATTAGCCTGACATACCTGTCTTTGGACTGAGGTATGAAACCGGTGTACCTGAAGGAAACCCTTGCCAACACCGGGAGAACACACAGAATGGCCTCGGGCCGGATTTGAACACACAGAATGGCCTCGGGCCGGATTTGAACACACAAACACCGGGAGAACACACAGAATGGCCTCGGGCCGGATTTGAACACACAACCTTCGTCCTATAAGGTGGCCGTGGGATCAGAAGGAAGGTAATATTTGATTAGGACCAAAGATGAGTTCCTGTTGTAATCCCAGTACAAACATGGCTTGATTTGCCATCCTGCAATGCCCCCTATAGTTCACATACAGTTCATCTGAACCTCCATATTATCAAAGACGGATAGACATGAATAATGCGTGTGTGTGTGTGTGTGTGTGTGTGTGTGTTGTGTCTGTTGTGTGTGTTTGTGTGTGTGTGTGTGTGTGTGTGTGTGTGTGTTTTTGTGCATGTTTGTGTGTGTGTGTGTGTGTGTATGTGTGTCTGTTAGTGTATTTGTGAGTGTGTGTGTGTGTGTGTCTGTTAGTGTATTTGTGTGTGTGTGTGTGTGTGTGTTTTGTGCTGTTAGTGTGTGTGTTTGTGTGTGTTTGTGCGTGTGTTGTGTGTGTGTGTGTGTGTCCCTTAGTGCATGTGTGTGTGTGTGTGTGTCCCTTAGTGCAAGTGTGTTAGTTATATTGAAGAATTGTCTTGTTTTGATTGCTATCCCCTGGTTTATGTGTATTAGTATCTGTGATTGTATAATTACAGTCCTGCTCTGTGCACTAACTTCCTGCTCCATGTTCTCTGTCTCAAGTGTTCCCTGACATACCTACTGTAGGTCTGATGACACCTTCAATGTTACACAACCTAGAAAGACTGTATATGGTATAGAATTTTCCCCAGAAAATTGTTCATTAGGGAAAAATATAATAATTTTTGAAGTTTGCTTACTATTGTGGCACACTAGGTCAAGAACTAACCAATTTCATGTTTTGACTGGTTTCTGGATGCAACTTGGCAGAACTGACATGGTTTATCAAATCAGTTGTGTCTGTAACAAACAGCCTTGACCATTACTTCCACTGCATCATTTATTCAGGTAGGTTGCAGCCCAGCTGTTTGGCTGATCGGCTGTGACAGGTTTTTTTATTTTTTTTTTGATCGCAACAGACGTATTTTATAAATCTAATGGGTCTTAAGTCAATACAACATACACCCTCATTTTAATGAACATAATCGGGGTCTGAGGCAGTTACTTTACTACCGAGTTTTTTTTTTTTTTTTTTGACAATTTTCTAAGACCCCATTAATTTTCATTCATGCTTTGTTAAATGTTATTTTTTTATGTTAATACTAATAGTTGAATGTAAGGGAAAACATACTTCAAATCATTGTAATTTTATGTTGTTTCTGGTTCTTTAGTGTTTTCTGGAGACAGTATAAATCAGGGGTTCCTAAACATGGTCCTGGGGACTCACTGTGTCTGTGGGTTTTTGTTCCAGCCTTAACTGCAATCCCAGAACTTTAGTTAGTTCCACATTTTCTTACCTATGCTACCCATACTCATGGATTATTTACATTGTTAAGCCACATTATGACAGAAAAAGCTATTTGTGCTATTACTGAAGTGGAGCTGGAGAGTTGCATATTAAAATGATACTATATTACCAATTACTTAGTTGTATTAAAGAGAGAGGAAAATTCTGGCTCTTGAAATTGAAGAATAAATTGAGTTTTAATTGTTGAAACTGTGGACATGTGGCCAGGACAAACGGTTTATAAGGGAATTAAGATTTCAAAGAGAGAACAAATTATGAGTCAAACCTGTTTGGTGTTAATTTTGTTGTTGGTTTTAGGAAAACCATTTGAAAAGAACTTGAACACCTGTGTTCAGGAGCCATATTAGCAGCTTATTGATTCAGCACAGTCTTCATTTTGATAATTTAAAATTTATCGCTACCTTGGCTTGCCTTTCTTACTGGGAATGTCACAAAATAAGCACCATATAAACGCTGGGCCTTTAAACATAATGGAATGCATAGCCATTTTTGTCAAAGTAACTTAGGAGGATGAGACATCTCTCTGGCCTGAAAAGCAATTAATAATGAGAAAAAAAATAACAGCTTATAAATCCAGCATACACAGTGGGTCCCTATGACTGAATTTGGGAACCCCTGGTATAAAGCAATAACCAGTGTCTCCTCACATAATTTATGACATTAGGCTGCAATATGATCAATAAATGTTAACTTAAAACATATTGTGGAGAATGCATGTTGTATTGAAGGTTTGTTTGGTGATTTCACTCCATACAATGAAGTCAATCAAACCATTAGATCATGGATATTAAAAGGGTTTGTTGACTGGTGTTAACTTTTGTTCATCCATGGTTTCATAAACTGTCAGCACCCCACATTATTTTTTGAGTGTTAATCCATTAGCCCAAACAATGTGAACTTGGCTAAATCAAAATAGAAATAATTGTCACTAATGTGACTGTGTCCCCCGTTGCATGTACGTGTTGGTGCTAAATATGAGCAAAATTGGTCAAATAGTTTTTGAGATATTGCGTAAACAAGGCTTACAAAGGCTAAATCTATGAAATTGCCCTGTGGCCTTAGAAAATGACCTCAAGGCCACAAAAATGGACTCCCGGGACCCCTCCCAAGTACATGTTGGTGGTAAATATGAGCAAAATCTGTCTTCTAGTTGTTCAGATATCGCGTTAACACCAACGGGACGGACATATGCACGTACGAATGGACGGAGCTGAATACTATGTCCCCTGCTCCGCGCTTTGCGGTCGTCGGGGGTCAAAAAATAGAATAGTATAAGCTTGAAAGTTGAGATCTCCCACGTTGCAAGCAGCCAGTGAACCACTGTTGGTCCACTTGGGGCAGGCATTTTGCTGGCACTTTGCTCATCAGTTCAAGAGTGGTCCATGGGGGGATTGCTGACAAAAAGCCTGCAGTTTTGCCAATTTGATCAAAACACCTTAATCATTAATTTATACCTCTTAATTCATTTTAATAACAAATAATGTTATTCTTTTAATATTCAGGTAAGGTTAAAAAATTATGGTGCCTGGTGATCAGACTGTCGGCCAGAAGTGGTGGTCTAATATCTGGAAATTGGTATCTGGGCTTTACAATTTGTCCTCCCACTCCCACTCCCACTCCTTGCCCCACTGTGAAAATACCTCCTGCGCCCCTGTTCTCAACCGTTCAACTGGAGCAATTTTAGGAGCAATGCAAAGGCCTCGCCATGGAAACTTGAGCTCGTTGAGCAACGAAGTTGACGTCATCATTGTGTTTTTAGAACATTTTTCGAGCGGGTTCCTATTTTAAAATCCCTGGCTGGCAAGATTCCAGTAAAGCGATTAATAGGTCCATAAGCTGAGTAATTCTGAATTAAGTGCATTATGATGGTGATCGAAATTAACGCAGCTGATGTGCACTGTCTGTATGTTGTACTCAGCGCCATTGGTTTGCGTAGACTTGCCAACCGTTCATGCCGATCGTTCACTGAGCACTTGTCAAATGCTGCTGTTTTGCCCTCTGAGAACACAGAGGACATGATGGCTGTGATGGTAAATATCCGGTGATTGTGGTCAATTTCCCCCCGCAAATGATTTATTCCCTGAAATAGGAGGGGCACTGTTGTATATTGCGAGGGTTGCGGGGGGTGCTGATGATCTAACTTCCGCAGGACCAAAGTGATAAGTGTTGGTTGAGTATTATCCCTTGTTTTTATTATTGTAGGCATGTAGCTACATCTATTTAAATCTATCAAAACGCATACCTGTCAACTCTCATGCATTCAGTGTGAGTTTAAGATGCATATTTACGTTCCTCTGCTGTAGCCAGCAATTATTCAATCAACGCGTATGTAAGAGATTCTCGTGCGGAATTGAAGTCCTTGTGCACTGGAGGGGTTGGAAGCAATGGAATTGCATAAAGACGTTTCAAATGATCTTATTTCATTTAAGCGATCATGAAACACATGCATTGCTTCCAATCCCTGAAAAAAGAAAAGCGTGAGAAGTCCTGAGTCGTAATCGGTATGCGTTATAAATGAAAACCGGCCACATCGGATAATGTTGAGAGTTATCGGAGTTTCTGTGATGGTAATTTAAATGAATGATTGAAAATAGGTCGTGACCAATCATTAATTTTAAGGGATTGTTTTGAACCTCCCCTATTGCCAGTTCACCAGCTGCCACTGATGTACATATATGAAGAATAGTCTTGTGTATGTTTTGTGGAACAGTCTTGAAAATTCTATGTATTTCTTATATTTCTATATATTTCCAGAAAGAACTGCTTAACTTCAGAATCATGGCTGTTTCTCTTGAGGGAATGAACAAGGTACATTAGTGTTTCCATGAGAGGGATGGAGTTCTGGTGAGAAAATGGAGACCACCTGATGTGCCAGCTGATGACGAATGGAGAGTTTATCATCAGATTGTGGTACCAAAGGTATTTAGAAAGCACATTCTCCAGCTCATGAAACACATTGGCAGGTCACTGAAGAGTAAACAAGACTGCTGAGAAGATTTTTTCTTCTGGCTGAATCTGAGACATGATGTCGCTGAATTTTGTAAAACATGTCATGCATGTCAACTTGTTGGGAAACCAAATCAAAAGATCCCTCCTGCTCCATAAACACCCATTCCTGCTTTTGAAGAGCCTTTCAACAGAGTCATGACTAATTGAAGACCTGTATGCAAGAAGTACCAAATACATTTTTGAAAAAATTCAGCCGGCACCAGTTCTGGAATCTGTACTGATAAAAAAAAAAAAAAAAAAATCATTTGATACCAAAATTTGGAAAAAAAAAAAAAAAAAAAAGAACTTCACCCCTGTTTATTGTTATATGGTGTTTTCGGAATCCACTAAAATTTTCTGCAAGATGTAATCAAGTCCATAAAATTTGTGCAATAAGTGCCGAAGTTCATGACCGGCAAATCAAAATGCCAGAATGAGTCACTTGACAAGCACAGAAAATAGCAACTGTGGAGGCTATCCAGGGCGCGTTTCCCAGTTAGTTGCTAACTTAGTTAGCAACTTCGTCCCATTCACAGTCAATGGGCCCAACTACGCAAGTTAGCATCTGTGATTTTGGGAAACGCACCCCAGAATGGTTTGAATCTCTGTGGTTTGAATGGTTTCTACATTTTGAATGTTTGTTTCTGATTTGTCTACTTGACTGGATTTTACCAAGTTATACTGTGTTGAACAAGTAGTTCTGCCTACCATAGAAGGCACAAAAGCAAGGAAGCTTAGCTAAAATAACATGTTTGTATTGAAAACTGAGCAATAAAGGGTTTTGGTGTTAAAAATCTGTGATTTTTCCACAAAAAGTAACTAAGTCCAGCCATTTTGTTTCAAATTGTGCCTAAGTCCAAAACTACTTTCCTCGATTTTTGGGTAATAAAGGAGAATCATTCCACAAAAAATGGTGACTAATACATGTTTAGCCCCTAGAACTAGCACACAAGTCCATAATAAGCTAAAAAAAAAAAAAAAAAAAGTAACTGCAGCATGTTTTGCAAACTTTGACCATCAATATCTCAAAACTGACATTTTGTGACTTAAGTACTTCTTGCACGCAGGTCTTTGATTGTGTCAGACCATTTTCAAAGATGAAGTCTAGTAATCAGTATCTCCTGACGATCAACTGCAAGATTTCCTGAAGCTGTCCCTCTTTGAATGATTACAGCTCCAGTTATTGTGAAAGCACTGAAAAAATTTTTCACTCTGGATGGTTTGCCTCAAGTTGTTCAGTCGGATCAAGGGTCCAACTTTATGTCAGGTTCATTTCAACTGGCCATGTATGAGCTAGGCATTCGCAAATGAAATCCAGTGCTTAGCATCCTGATTCTCAAGGAGCTTAAGAAAGATTTCACTCAACTTTGAAGAACATGATCATGGTTCATTATTTTGAAACTGAAAAGATTGGGATGAAGGCATGCATTTTTTTACCCCTGTATTAGCGAAGCTTAGGAAGGAGTGTTGTGATGAGACTTGAGCATTACTCACTAATCAATCAATCAATCAATTTATTTGCCTTTAGCATGACCATGGGCGATAAGATAAATATGATATTGATCTATGATCTATGTCCCTAATTCACAAACAGCTTATCCAGGAGTTAACGAGAGTGTCACTTTGATTTTTCCTATTTGCTGCGAGAGGATCAGTTCAGGAATCTCTGTGGTTTAGTCCCTTTGAACTTGTTAGTAGTCATTCAGTGCATGGGCTACTAAAACATTTAAAGGAGCAATGGATGCATGAGAAGTGAAATCAACTTGTTGGAATATGTTTGAACTTTTGAAATAAACTGTCAAAAGCCAGTGAATGCATTTTTCGCGCTATATGTCACTCAGACTCCTGGCTGTCGAAAGCAAAAAAGGCTGTACCATGTCAACAAGATAAAACCATATAATGAAAGTGTTTCCAGTGAACAGATGCAAGGTGTGGCAACTTCCATCTCTAATGTGGATTGTGGTGACTGTGGCATTGAAGAATATTATGTTAATCGTGAAATTTGATGATGTTGATGACCATGATTCAACAAAGTTATAGAATTATGAAGTGTTGGCAATTTGGACCAATCTAACAAAAATAGCAAAAAACGAAAAACATGCTCTGTAATCAGAACTGTTAAACATAACAGGGAATTTTCTCATTTGTTTCCTGATGGACCTGGTTGAACGAATTTAATTAGTCATGATGTGGATGTTGTGAATCCTGTGAAACATGAAGCACTTCAACAGGAGATTCGATATATGCTTGATAATGATATCATTGAGCCAAGTGACAGTCCATGGAGTTCATGTTGTGTGCTTGCACCTAAAGCTGATGGAAACTGGTACTGATGCATTATCAAGAGTTTGCATGTGAATAAACAAAATGTACAGTTCCAGCAATTCAGTAAGTTTGTTTTTTATGTTTTTGTACTTGTTAGGAAAACAAGATGACTTATTCATTGTACAAACCCCAATTCCAATGAAGTTGGGGCGTTGTGTAAAACATGAATAAAAACAAAATAATGATTTGCAAATCCTTTTTGACCTATATTCAATTGGGTGCACTACAAAGACAAGATATTTACTGTTCAATCTGATTAACTTTATTGGTTTTTTTTTTTTTGGAAATATATACTCATTTTGAATTTGATGCCTGCAACACGTTCCAAAAAAGCTGGGACAGGGGCATGTTTACCACTGTTACATCACCTTTCCTTTTAACAACAATCAATAAGCCTTTGGGAACTGAGGACACTAACTGTAGAAGCTTTGTAGGTGGAATTCTTTCCCATTCTTGCTTGAGGTACAACGTCAGTTGCTCAGCAGCCCGGGGTGTCCGTTTTTGTATTTTGCGCATCATAATGCACCATACATTTTCAATGGGAGACAGGTCTGGACTGCAGGCAGACCAGTCTATTATCTGCACTCTTTTACTACGAAGCCATGCTGTTGTAACACATACAGAATGTGGCTTGGCATTGTCTTGCTGAAATAAGCAGGGACGTCCCTGAAAAAAGACGTTGCTTTGATGGCAGCATATGTTGCTCCAAAACCTGTATGTACCCTCCATTAATGGTGCCTTCACAGATGTGCAAGTTACCCATGCCATGGGCACTAGCACATCCCCATACCATCACATATGCTGGCTTTTGAACTTTGCGCTGATAACAATCTGGATGGTCCTTTTCCTTTTTAGCCCGGAGGACACGACGTTCATAATTTCCATAAACAATTTGAAATGTGGACTCGTCAGACCACTCTTTTCCACTTTGCGTCAGCCCATCTCCGATGAGCTTGGGCCCTGAGAAGCTGGTGGCATTCCTGGGTGTTGTTGATATATGGCTTTCATGGTAAAGTTTTAACTTGCTCTTGTAGATGTAGTAATGAGCTGTGTTAACGGACAATGGCTTTCCGAAGTGTTCCTGAGCCCAGATGATAATATTCTTTACAGAATGTTATCGGTTTTTAATGCAGTGCCGCCTGAGGGACCGACGGTCACGGGCATTCAATGTTGGTTTTCCGCCTTGCCACTTATGTGTAGAGATTTCTCTGGATTCTCTGAATCTTTTGATGATATTATGGACTGAATCCCTAAATTCCTTGCAAGCACGAGAAATGTTGTTGTAAGGGTTGAGCCTGCCGGATGCCTCACAGCTGTCTGGTGGACTCTAAAACTCGGAACTAGATTGAGGACTCATGTGCAAGACTGGGGAGTGATGATAAGTTTAATAAATGAAGAGTGAAAAACACAAAACAAAAGGGGAACAAGTTCCTAACAGAAAACATTACTAATATAAAGAAATGTCAAACTAAAGTAAAACCAAAGAAATACACAGAGTGGCAGCTAAAACCCTACTGACCCGCAGTGGGGAGACAACTGCAAGGCAATTAAGGCTGGGCAAGCCCAGCCTTAAATGCTGTTGCCTGCAGCTCATTGCCGATAAGCTGAAAGTGCCGCGAATTATTAGTGAAGGGAAAAGTGCAGGAGGAATGTGGCTAGGGAGAGGGCTGGAGGCACAGCCTCACAGTTGTTCTTAAACTGTTGGACTATTTGCTCACGCAGTTGTTTACTAAGTGGTGAACCTCGCCCCATCCTTGCTTGTGAACGACTGAGCCTTTCGGGGATGCTCCTTTTTTACCTAGTCATGACACTCATCTGTTTCCAATTAATCTGTTCACATGCACTCAAAAAAATGAAACCCCATGAAATGTTAGATTTACTTAATAATGTTATGTCAACAGTTTCCACACAATTGCTTTGCGTAACCTTTATTTGACTTCTAACATTTTTCGGCCAGTTTAATTAATTGCATTGAGTGGAATGTACTTAACTCAGTTTTGTGGATAACGTTGACATAACATTATTAAGTAAATCTAACATTTCAAGGGGTTTCATTTTTTTGAGTGTGTGGAATGTTCCAAACAGGTGTTTTTTGAGCATTCCTCAACTTTCCCAGTCTTTTGTTGCCCCTGTCCCAGCTTTTTTGGAACGGGTTGCAGGCATCAAATTCAAAATGAGTGAATATTTTAAAAAAAAAACATAAAGTTTAACAGTTTGAACATTAAATATCTTGTCTTTGTAGTGTACTCAATTGAATATAGGTCAGAAAGGATTTGCAAATCCTTGAATTCTGTTTTTATTTATGTTTTACACAATGTCCCAACTTCATTGGAATTGGGGTTTGTATATATTGTTAATATTGTTACACGTTTTTATTTCATGGTTGTTCGAGAAAGTTTTCTTGTTCCTGAAAACTTTCTTTCTTTGAAGGGTTAGAGTGTTTTATGTATGCACATGTTGGTAAAATAGTCTACTGTATGTTTTGTGAAACAGTGTCAAAAATTTTATATATTTCTCAACTATTCCGGAAAGTTCTGTTTACAACTGGAGTATACTGACACAAGACTAGGAGTGATTATGTACTGTATGTATGGAGAGTTCTCAAGCAAGACACAGATATCAAGACTGTGGGTATATACTTTTGAGGCAGGTGATCTTAGATTTAGCAGTTCTTGCACACATTACAACATTTATTCAGCAATTCAGTCAAACCTGTGTTTTCTTCCTCTACATTCTTACAGTTTTCCTTCTCAATTACATCAATGGGTGCAAAAATCCTTGTGCTTCTTGGAAATTCTTAGACTTTCTTAGATGTCTCCTTTGGGACCATTCCATCATCGTATTGGGACATTTATTAGGATTAACTTGGACATGGTACCTCGCAATTGGGGGACATTCATGGATTTTTATAGAGCTAGAATGGATGCAGTACGCTGCCGTTAATTCAATAAACCGGTTTTTCATGCATGTGCCTCGAAGCCGCTTCGAACTCATTTGCTCGGAATGACAGCGCGAATATCCCACGCATGCGTAAAACAAACCGTACTATTTTGTCACGAGAATCCCCAACCCACTCGGGTCAGTTGCTACACTGCTCAAGCGCGGCTATTCCCATGGGCTGTTCCACGTTCTGTCCTTTTGCCAAACGGAACGCGACATAATTGCACCGCTAGAGGGCGCTAAGAACACAACAACACATTTGCTAACTTGCTTTTAGCCAAGAAAGATAATGTTATTGAACCAGGAGCTGCGCAGAAAACAGTCTTTGTGTGTGTTTGCCCGTGTAAATGTATTGGAACAGTACATATTGCTCACATGTGCTCGCTTTGTTCCATAGGCTATCCCATGACGGGATCACTCGAGCTTGAAACTGGACTGCAGAAACGTTCATCTCTAATCCAAGCCACAAGAAATGTAGTGTTAATTGGCATTTCATGCATCGAAAAAATTCTGTGGAGGCAGGTTCCCCCGCCCTCCTTTACACACACACACACACACACACACACACACCCCATGCACACGCACGCACACACACACACGCATACACAATCAACATTTTCCGAATGAGAATACCCATTGGCGGGCCACCCAGTCCAGAATGTGACCAATATTAAATGTGAGAGGCGCCTGCACTCCCAAGCTTGAGTTTCACAATGAATGTCTCATTATTAGCCGAGTTAACTAACGAAATAGATGCATAAATCTGCATTTAATCAATTAACCATTTGTTCATAAATTCCAGCTATTTCGGACTTATTTAAATTCAAACGCCATTTTAGTATATTGATGCATTTAAACAAGTGCAAAAGCTATACGATTTAGATTTTGCTTACACCATTACTATGTTTATGACTTTTTTGTTGTTGTTGTTTTTGCTCACAATAAAGAATTTTTAACGTATACTCGGAGCCATTAAAAACTCATGGGTGAGGTATGTAAGAATTGAAGACTCAATCGATTTTATTGCTTTTCCGGTGAGATAGGAGGGGGAATAAAGACTAGCGGCTCTAGAGAGCCTGAATCCCTCACCTGGATTTGTATGAAAATTAACTAATTCTTAAAATTACAGAAACATAATCTACTGCAGCAGACAAGTAACAAGGTACACAATCTTAATGAACTACCAAAAAACATGATTATGATTCCGACCTCGTCCCATAATTTTGCAAAATCGATTTTTAAATGGAAAAGAAATAAATACAGTATCTCATAAAAGTGAGTACACCCCTCACATTTCGACAATTAATTTATTATATTTTTTCAAGGGACAACGTTACAGAAATGAAACCTGAATATATTCTTGAGTAGTCATTGTACAATTTGTATTGCAGTGTAGATTTACTGTACTATCCAAATAACTGAACAGACAGTCACTATTTCCAAAATGGGTGGCAACAAAAGTAAGTACACACCCCAACTGGTAATGGTCAACCAAGCAATGAAACGTGTCTTATTCATCAGGTTCATGCTTTTGTCTGTTCAACTGGGCCATGACGTTGTGTAACGTGTTGAAGGTTTAAATTGTGGTGCTTTGGGTGCAATGCTCTCATTCTGGTCACTGGATGGTCAACATGGCATCTCATGGGAAAGAACTCTCTGAGGATCTGAAAAACAGAATTGTTGCTCTCCACAAAGATGGTCTAAGCTACAAGAAGATCTGTGCAGCCATGAAACTGAGCTACAGCACGGTGGCCAAGGTTATCCAGAGTTTTTCCAAGACGGGTTCTTCTCAGAACAGGCCTCGTCAGGGTCGACTGAAGAGGTTGAGTCCTCGTGCTCTGCGTCAGGTGCACAAGTTGGCTTCGGAAAACAGATGCAGGAGCACTGGCAGCATTGCTAACAAGGTTGCAGCAGTGGGAGAACAGCCTGTCAGTGCTCAGACCGTACGCCGTGCACTGCACCAAGTCAGTCTTCATGGCCGTCGGCCAAGACGGAAGCCTCTTCTTAAGCTAGCCCACAAGAAAGCCCGAAAACAGTTTGCTGAAGACAACCAGTCAAAGAACATGAACTACTGGAACCATATTCTGTGGTCTGACGAGACTGAGATAAACTTTTTTTTTTTTTTTTAAACCCCTTAAGCCCTGAGTCCTTTTTCGAAAATGGCAAGCTCAAAATGAAATGAGTATATCTCGGCAACTATTTGATCCATTTGAATAATCTTGGTATCATAATAAAGGTAAAACCATTTGGGATTTCTGCCACGGTGTAAAAATCAGAGTATATGTCACTTAGAGTAAATGAAGATGGAACACAGTATAAATCAAAGACCTCATTTTGCACCAAACAAAGTTTTACTTCGATCCCTTGTAAAATTAATCAGTTGCAGTCTGAAACCTCTAAAAATTTACAGCACAGAATCTCACTATTATCTGTGCCAAAGTTTATTCCAATCAAGTAAATCAGAACACAATTAGAGAGGAATGTCTAGGTGGCTTCTCCAAATTGGCAATTCAGGTACCTTGTGTGCCAAATCAGATTTCTCAGATATTATACTCTAAAACTCATCTAATTTCACTTATATGTCACTACAGGCATACATTCCACCCAAATACAGGCAGTTTTTAATTTTTTGAATTCAGAAATATTTTTTAAATTATTATCTCTGCCAGTCCTATAGCCTACACCATTCCATTCAAAGACAATAAATACAAAGAAAATGAAATTTGGCTCCGCTGGAGCAGATTTATTTATTTATTTATATTTTTAAAAAAGCAAATGAATAAGATTATGAATACAACGGAAAGGTTAAAAATGGGGAAAAAAGTAAAAAGAACAAAAACCTCATCAATTATTTGTACTTGAAAAAACGCTATGTACATCCTCTCTGATCGGGGATCGAATCCTGGCTGTCTGCGTCGCAGTACGCTGCTTCAACCTTTATACTACATCAACTGACACAAAAATTGCTGCTCAAATTGCAAATATAAAGAATGAGACGAGAAAACAATCTACTCACTTTGTTTGTGCTGTTGTGCCCTCAGTATTCACGCGTTTCTGTCAGAAAACGACTTTCAAAACGACAGTTGAATATTTAGCGAATAATTATACCGAAAATACCACAAACAAACCTGTTAAGCGTTTATATTGTCGCGCTATTTAAGTACATTCGAATGGCCCATGGACTCGGTTTGACGCACTGGGAACACATGGCTGTAGCTTAGGCTAGCTTTGTGCTATAAAGCTGGTTCAGGGCTCGTTGGAAACGTAAGAAGCTATATAATCAAATGGCAAGCGGCAAAGTTTTACTGACAGCATCACAAGCCGATCACAGGGAGGAAAATACAATGCAAGCAGGCTGAATGCTGAGGAGCTGAGATTTTTGCAGCAATGCTCCAGAAGAAAAACATGCTTTCAGACTCGCAGATCTTGTTTCCTTGTAACACGGACACATTGGGCTAACAATAGCACGCGCAGATTACCCTCGAGCAGTTTTTTTATTACAAAATATCAAAGGTAAGAAATTTCTTTGCTCATCTCTGTAGACTGTAAAGTGCATGCCTGCTGTTCTTTTGAGTGTGGCGTCGGTTTAAAATGACAAGGCATACATCGTTGGATTCTGTGGACTTTCCTCTTTCATTTGAGGTATCGTTTGTATGCATAGCATTAATTCAGGAGAAATTTGAGCGACTCAGCACTGATATGATTTTATCCTATGTTTTGCTACATGCTTGTTTACTTGCTTGGTGCTTGAATTGCGTTCGGTTGAGGTAAAAATGGTCAACATGAGCTTTTTGCCTAGTTTCTTCGTGAAATGCGGATATGCAGCATTACAATGTTAGGATTTGGAAACATGCTGTATTTATTATGCGTAAGCACCGCCCCCGGTACCGGGAGCGTCAGGCTTAAGGGGTTAAACTATGCTTTTTTAAGATTTTATTTTTTTAGGGGGGATTTTTCCTTTGTTTGACAGTTGTACAGTGTAGGGAGACAGGAAGGCTGGGGAGAAGAATGGGGGAAGACATGCAGCAAATGACCTGAGCTGGAATTGAACCAGGTCGCTGCGAGAAAGACACAGCCTTTATCGTACGCGTGCTTAGATCGATGAGCCACCGGGGCACTCCCGGAGAGTGAGATAAACTTGTTCGGCTCACATCGTGTCCAGCATCTGTGGCAGCATCTTAGTGAGGAGTACTAAGACAAGTGTGTACTGCCTACAGTCTAACATGGTGGCGTGATGCCCTCCCTTCAGAAACTGGGCCGCACAACAGTTTTACAACATGATAACGACCCGAAACACACCTCCAAGATGACAACTGCGCTCCTGAAGAAGCTGAAGGCAAAGATGATGGCGTGGCCAAGTATGTCTCCAGACCTGAATCCCATTGAGCACCTGTGGGGCATCCTCAAGAGGAATGTGGAGGAGCAGCAGGTGTCCAACATCCACCAGTATCGTGATGTTGTCTTTTTTTTTTATTATTATGCTTAAGCAGATACAGGCTTATGACATCAAGTTCAGAGAGCCTATCACTGATCTGCAGCAACAGATAAAGCATTGGGGGATTACAGTCTCATGCTGAGGAGATACTTGTTCAGTCTCTTCTTGAAGGCATGAACGTTATGTGGTGTATTGTCTCCAACAACAGCAGGGGGAGGCTGTTTCAGGTTGTGATAACAGAGTGAAGAAGGCTCCTGTCAAGGCATTTGGTGTTGGACCTCGGGAGCGTCAGCGCATGGCTTGGTGGTACCCTCCGGGTGGTTCGGATCAGGTAATGAGGTGGGGGTAGGAGTGCTTTTAGGTCCTCCGGGCAATTGTAGGTGTGCATATTTTTTTTTTTAAGATTATTTTTTGGGAATTTTTCCTTTTATTTGACAGTTATACAGTGTAGAGAGACAGGAAGGTTGGGGAGAAGAATGGGGGAAGACATGCAGCAAATGACCTGAGCCGGAGTCGAACCCAGGTCGCTGCGGGAAGGACACAGCCTTTATGGTACGCGCGCTTAGACCGATGAGCCACTGGGGCACCCCCTGAGGTGTGCATCTTAAATAGTACGGTTGTAGCTGCGACTACTCTGCGATGGCTCAGCTTGTTGATGGCAAATTGCTTGAGGGCGCAGTCCTCGTCTACACCGATGATTTTCAGGGCCTTTTTCTGGATGATGTCTAACTGCCCAAGAGTGGTCTGAGAGGCATTCATCTAGGCAAGACAGGAGTACTCCATGATACTATGGGTCTTGTAGATGTCGGCTCAGCCTTTAGAATCAAGCTTGTTGGCCAACTTTCGCAGTGCTCTAAGATGTTGTCCAGCACGTTTGCAGATGTTTAACAGATGGTTCGTCCATGAGAGATTTTTGTCAAAGCAGAGATCCAGCACATCCATCTGCTCACTGAGCTTGATTTTAGCGGTCCCAAAGAAGAGGTCAGGGCAAGATGGAGACCTCTTTCTGGACAGGACCATGGCCTTTCATTTGCCTAGCTCGAACGTGACTTTCCAGACGTCAGCCCACCTGCAGATGTTTTCCAGGTCTTTATTCAGGGATGCAACCACTTCAGATCCATTCGATGATGATGTTACTGGGGCGAAGATGGTGGAATCGTCGGCGTAGAGAAAGATGTTGTTCACACATTGCTCCACTATATCATCTATGAAGATGGAAAATAGTAATGGCCTGAGAATGGATCCCTGAGGAACTGATGCATTTATGGGATGTGATGATGAGGACTGCCCAGACAGCACAACTTGGATGGATGTTCCTTGGAGGTAGTTCTGAAGCCAAAGGTATAATTGACCAGTTATGCCTTTCGACACAAGCTTTGCACAAAGGCCATTGTGCCAGACCTGGTCGAAAGCGCCTTTGATGTCTAATGCGACAGTATACACTTCGCCGCCTTTGTCCAGGATGTTGTTCCACGTTTGGGACAAAACTGTGAGGAGGTCGGCTGTGCTGTGGTTTGGTCTGAATCCATATTGTTTATTGGTGATTAGGTCATGGTCGAGGAGGTAACCCTGAAGTTGTTTGTGGACAGAGGATTCTGTCACTCTACTGATGACAGTGAGCAGGGATATGGGACGGTATTTAGATGGGTCTAATTTTGAGTCCCTTTTGTGAATAGAGATCACTCTAGCAGTTTTCCATTGTTTTGGGAATGAGCCTTGAGAGAAAAGGAGTTGAAAGAGACGGCTGTGTGGACTGGCCAGTTCTGCGGCGCACTCTCTGAGGACCCTTGTTGGGATTTCGTCAGGCCCTGATGCCCTTCCTGGGTCCAGGTTGTGCAGGATGTTCCTAATGTCTTTGGGTCTGAAGTGGACATGGCCGATAGATAGTTGATGGTAAAGGACACTGAGGCAGAGGTTGCTCAGAGGCACCTGGCAGTGTACCCTTTTCTGCAAAGATTTGGCAGAAGATATTGGCCTTTTCACTGGCTGTGTTGTGGGGGATGCCTTGGTATTCAATGTCATGGAGGAGTGGAGGAGGATCCCAGCAACAACCTGTGCAGCTCTGGTGAATTCCATGCTTAGGAGAATCAAGGCAGTGCTGGACAACAATGGTGGTCACTCTAAATATTGACACTATGGATACAATTTGGCATGTTGACAGTGAGGTGTACTCACTTTTGTTGCCACCCATTTTGGAAATAGTGACTGTTTGTTCAGTTATTTGGACAGTGCGGTTAATCTACACTGCTACACATATTGTACAATGACTACTCTAGAATGTATTCAGGTTTCATTTCTGTAATGTTGTCCTTTGAAAAGATATAATAAATTAATTGTTGAAATGTGAGGGGTGTACTCACTTTTGTGAGATACTGCATATCAGTTTGATTCAAACGGAAATTCCAGGGGATTCTGATTATCATTTCAAGAATCAAATAAGCAAATTGAATGTGATGGTGTATTCAGATGCTATAGTGAAACAACATAAATCATCATATTTGATGTTTAAGGGGAAAAACTCCTACAAAGAGCCAATGTACAGTTTCAGTGTAACGGAAACTTTTGTAGAGCTTTATTTGCTGATCATTTTAGCAATTCAAAGTTTTTCTCGATCTCTCATAGTTTTCATTATATAGGCCAAAAAAAGGCAAAATTGTAAAATTTGACATTTCAAGGCCAATGACTCCTACAAGGATGCATTGTATGATTTCCATCCTATGGAGACTTTTGTAGAGTTTCATCTGCTGATCATTTTGAGGTAATACTTTTTTCTCTAGCTGCTTTAGTTCCTGAGGTATAGCTGAGAATAGGTGGTTTTACCCCTATGTTCTATTTTTAGTAACAGCGGCCATGTTATTCAGACAGCGGGCAAAATCGACACAATATTTGTAGTAGACATCCTAATGATGCTTGTGGCTAATTTTAGTCTGGATCTGTTCTGTAGTTTCAGAGGAGAAGATTTTTGAAAAATGTTAACAACAGACGACGACGACGACGACGAAGACAGACGACGACGGACTCCAAGTGATGGCAATAGCTCACCTGAGCTAAAAAGTGCGTGGTATTATGATCAAGACTAGCGCCACATGGACGCACCGAGCACTTTAGTAATGATGAACATTGAGTTGTTTTTGATGTGTAGAGATGCTTGACTTGTTCTTTTTGGTGAGTTCAAAAGCTTGAAGCCAATAAAAATGCTAAGGCATTTAGCAAGAAACTAGCACGGCTTACAACTCGAGAGAGAAAAAGAGCCATTGGAATGTTACTGGCAGGTCTCAGCCACTGAGGACTAGCGCATCATTTGGACTGTCACTGGCCAGCAATCAGCCGATTGTTTGAGAACGGAAAACAGGCCCTGTCGCTGACCGTTCCCGCTTATGGCAGCCACCTATGGCTACTGTAGCTCAAGAGCGCCCCATCCGGTTACAGCATGCACGTTACAGATTCCGGACAGGGGTGCGTTTCCTAAAGAGTATAGTTGCTAACTAAGTTAGTAACTTGCATAGTTCGTCCATTCACAGTTAATGGGTCCAACAACGTACGTTAGCATTTGTAATTTAGGGAAGTGCACCCCTGGTTATGATATGAGGAGTCTTTTTTTTTTTTCTTTTGCTTTATGTAAGTGATTGAACACACTCGATAGTACAAGTCCAGCATCTGTGTTCACGTCAAAAACAACTCAATGTCCGTTATTACTGAGTGTTCAGCGCGTTCATGTGGTGCGCTTCTGTATTACAACACCACATACTTTTCTTTATTTCCACCCGTATCTCACTGGAAAAGCAATAAAAATCGATTGATTGTTCAATTCGCAGTAAATACAGTACATACCTCACCTGTGCGTTTTTAATGGCTCCGAGTACATTTGTTGCGTTAACCCCTTCGTGCAGATATAGACGCCTGCGGACATGGAGCTGCTCTATTTATGCACGCAGTTACACTATTCTTTCACTAGATGGCACACCCAGATCAGTTATTGAATATTCACTTGCAAGCCAAGCTCAAACGCGGCTTGGATTATGGACGAGTTATGTTCCATCCCTGTTTCCCAGGAGTTGCATGAATTAAACTCCTCAGCTAAGCCTGGTGTACAAACTGCTCAATATACTTGCCCATATTATCTATCCAGCAGTTAAAAAAAAAAAGATCTCTTGCAACAGAAAAAAAAATCGTTGTCCTTTGTAACAACTACTTCAGCTTTAGTGAGCTAATGGTGTCCCAATTAAGTAGTTTACAAATCAGTTTTCTGAAGCAAAAATTTGCCATGGTATTGATATTATGTCATCGACTATCAATTATAGTCATCGCATATTAAAAACGCATAATTTCCTACCGTGGATTTAAGCGTAAATTCGTCTGTCGAAGAATTCAGCTGTCTTTTGGCGCCTCATACAAGCTCGCACGAAAATACAATCACTTCAGTGGTTATTCAATGGTATCTGTGTAACAGCAAAGCTATAGTACATGCCCACGTGGAACTCCCGGTAATTACCTATCGATTGACGCGTTTTTATCCAATTCTAGACAGTGTTAGCTGTCCTCAGTAATTGAAAGACATTGATTGGACCTTCATAAACGTATTTAAAGACTCGCGTAATCAACTTTGCGCAGCTAAGGTGATTGCGTGGAAAAAAAAGACTTCCAGGACAGAGCCTGGAGTGCAGAGCTTATTTGCAGGGTGGAAATGTGATTCTGAGATGGAAAATGGCAGTTATTCTGAATGGAACAGACTGGAGGGCTGACAGCATTGATACTTTTGAGGAGCAGTTTGTTCATGGAGAGTTATTTCTCCTGAATTGTGAGTAAAACTCTCTTTGTATGGCTCTATCTTACTTCTAGCCAGCTAGCTAACTTGCCAGCTATTTCTTATTTTTGGTTTACCACCGTGATCACAGAGCTAGTTTGTCACATTGGGTAACAAAAGTAGGAGATACTGCAATGTGCTGGCATTTTGCTTTGCTTAATGTGGCGATCTGTTTTTGAATTTATACCACATTCAACAAAATGGAATGCCTTGGAATTTCGCACGTTTAAAATGCAAACAACTATTACTGTGTTGTGAGTTATACTTGCTCCTTGTAGGGTGTGAAAAGTGTTGTTACAAGCTTGCGTTTCGCTTGGATGGTCGGAATTGTAAACATCAAGCTTTCCGTCTGAGCGAACTTTCTGACCGTAAAATATGCAGTTCCTTTAAAGGTGCACCATGCAAGTTTGTTTACTTTCTGCGCGATTATATTTTTGTCTCAATTTGCCGACACCTCTCCACTAGCTGCCCACCCCTAAATTCACTGTAAAAAAAAAAACCCGGGCTCTGGAGGCGTCACAAACTGCAAATAAACACAAGGGGCACAGGCTGTGCCCCATAACGTAACAAACTGTCCCGGCCAATCACCGACAAGAGTTGACAGTTATGGAAACATGGGAAGGAGGGAAATATGGGAGGGAGGGGCGGGCTACCTCTGTTTTGTTTGAGTTTGAATGTCAACAGAAGTGAAAGTAAACAAACTTGCATAGTGCATCTTTAATGAGCGCCTGTGCTTGCTGATGCGGCTTTGCAGAAAAATGGGCGAAACTCTGAACTTTATCATGGAGAAAAGGCATGTTTTTGGTTTTGAGAGGTTACTGGTGACATTGATGTCCAGCTGCGCCTATATTGATAAAATCATGCTAAATTCAACAAAAAAACCTTAATTTATATTGAATTTCATGAGTCATAAGTTGATTTGTGTTAAAAGTATTATTATTTTATGATTTGACGGTGTGCCATTTTGAGGGCTGTGAGTGTTTGGCAAGCCACTTGGAGAGCTGTCTTATTTGGCTTCCTCTTTTGAAGCCAAATAAGGTTTAATGCTCAGGTGAAGAATACTTGTGGTCTAGGAGATTTGATCCCAGAAATTGTTTTAACCCCCAACCATTTTTCAATCCTCAGTATTATTTTTTAAATCATTTCAATGCAGAATTTTCATGAAGATTTTTTATGTTTGCTTAACATGGGGTCAGCTTTCCTTGGTCCATAGTCAGACCCACTGCCTCTCAACGTCGGTCCTGGGTCCCCTCTATATGGCCAATGTTGTGTTCCAACCACAATTTGCAGTTGTTGGATTTCAACAAACAGGTAGGCTAATCTGTCTTGATTCGGTGCAATGTAAGTTCACAGCGGTTATTTTCTGAATACTTATTTTATCAGGAAAATTCATGCATGCCACGAAGAGAGAAAAAAAAAATATTAACATGGCGATATGTTGACACAATCGCGTGAAAAAGCGGGGGAAACATGCACCGCTGAAATTCCGAATTGGCGAAACCGTGGACGCGTGGTCTTCAAAACTATCCATTCACAACCACCGGATGATGAGTCAAACGTATTGTGTCATGTTTAACTTATCATGTTCAGCAAGCATTTTCATAAAACTTAAAACACTTGTGTTCAGGAACTTAATTTTGAGCTTACTGATTTAATCAGTGTCCAATCGCATTGTTTTAAAATGTTGCGACCTGAAATTACTTGTAATGTTGAAAAATAAACGCAGAATGTTCAAGGGTCTTTTATTCTTCGTTGCATGTTCGGATATTTATGTCAAAATGTGACTTGTGAGTATATATTGACTACAAACATGAAATGTACACAATTAACTCATTAAAAGGACAAGTTAACAGCTTGTTAAAATCCTTTGATTCCAACTGGAGTTTGAACAAAAATCAGTGTACACAATGGTCCCCAAGGAGCGACATTGAGAACCTCGCTCTCACCTCATCGAATGGAAGCTGTAAGGCAGAACTGATTCAAGTGCCGTGGTTAAACAAACAAAAATGTCTGCAATTTGTGATGAGGAGTGGACTCAAAAATTGAGCTGCGTAATGCATATGCTTTTATCGTCAATGAGATGAGCAACATTGGGTGTTGTAATATGAACGTGAATAATCAGCTCTTTGTCAGGCGCTGTGATGTTTAACCACACAATTTGCAAACGACCGACCACTGTAATTTCACCACTGCATTTACACCGGGCTGCGTTTCTACGTGTTAATTTCCAATTATGCACCAATTAGTCACAAATCAGGGCAGTAAACGTCGCTCTGTATTAAGTGCTCCCGTAATGAGCACGTACGGGGGTCGTAAGTTAAGTATTTTTATGTTAAAACAATCAAGGCTGTTCATTTAATTAGCTTTGCGATCTGTCGTTCATCAGCATCTATGGGCGTATTCAACTTCATCAGACTTATTTATTTATTAGTTTATTTATTTATTTATAAACAAAATAGATAGGCCCTCGGATATCGAGAAGCAGTGCATCAGCACCTTTTTTTGGTGGGAGACGCAACTTTTTCCATTTCTGAGGGGCTTACAATGCCGTGAAGATCCAACATTATTGTTCCTCAGGAATGTGCTCAGTTGCCCGGCGGAATGGCTTAGGAGATAATATGGCTGGCCACAATTTATCTGCCATTGGAGTGAGCTCGCCTTGCGCTGTCTGCACGGAGCGCATAACAACCCATTTAGTTCCCATCATTTCGTTGGTTCTTGTCCCCTCCCCTCTAGACACAGACAACAACACACACCTTAATAGGGGCGCGTCTCCGACACAGCCGCCGACCAATAACCCGTCTGCCTGGGCAGAGACCAAGGGGGATGAACGCTTGTCGGGGCCCAATCAGCGCTTTTGTATTGCCTGCCGGTGCCGGGGACTGGTCGTGAGGAGCTGCTGCAGCGCTTCAGGATCGGAAATTGAACCCGGAGCCAGTGGAACCTGAGGGGTAAAGGCTAGTCAGGTGAGTCCGAGGATTCGGCTGCGGCCTAGCCGTGATGGAATGGGGAATTTAAAAATTGCCACGGCGGGTTTTTGAGTGACTTTCATCTACTCGAGTTACTTCCTTACATGACAGTCTTTTGTGTTCAAGGCTACCAAGGGATTAGATACGGTTCGTGAAATTGTGGTGCAAAGCCAGACAATTGTTGTTCCAGTGTTGAAGCTGGCAACCAACAGCACCCCAGTTCAAAGTAGCCATGCTCATTAAAAAAAAAAAAAAAAAAACGGTCTCGGGATTCTTGGCGTCCAGCGAACGAGTGCTAGGTTAAGATGCTCAACTTTTCGACGACGTGAATTATTTTATTGGGGAAAATGGGCAAGTGTGTTGTGGAAATTGTGTCGTTTTTTGGGGTACCATATTCCCTTTCATTGTTTCATCACGCGTCTCCAGGGGTTAACCCAGATCGGGTTAAGAGCCCTTCGTCTTCACGGCAGTGTAAGTACAGTGGCGGCGGTAGTGCACACAATGCAAATCCGGTATACACTTATTGTGCATTTTTACGATCATAAAATGAAAAATATGCATTCGATTGTGAACTTATGTGACCGAGCGGCCCTTTTAGTCAAGAAAACGGGGGTGTTTTGACCGCGTTTGAGGGCGAAAAGTGTTGAGCGCGGAGGAGCTGATGGTTGTTCAATTAAAAAAAAAAAAATCCAAAAATGCATCAGCCATTTACGTAAGTGTA
The DNA here is from genome assembly GCA_029692085.1 of Gymnothorax javanicus. Classification (NCBI taxonomy): domain Eukaryota; kingdom Metazoa; phylum Chordata; class Actinopteri; order Anguilliformes; family Muraenidae; genus Gymnothorax; species Gymnothorax javanicus. Next base: position 131,706,396 of record CM056197.1, read on the forward strand.
GACGTTCTCTCGCTCAACTTGTTCAGTATGCACGCAAATGGCTTCCCTGCATTTGACATGCGTAAGACTGCGACTGAATGCAACGTGAATACAATGTATTGATCGCGACCAAATGAGGTCTGCAAATAAATCGGTGTAGATGACGTCGAGGATGAATCGTCGATCAATAATATATGCTGTCTAATATCTCAGTGCGGCAGACTTGGTAATGCTGAAACTGTGACTAATTCATGCACTGGACACCAAGGGGGTTGATCGAAATGTCTGCTGCTCCACGTACTTTGTGACATTTCTAAGCCTAGTTCTTCATGGATTGTCTGGCTCTTAGAAAGTTGCCTTGTGACCGTTGCACATTGTAGTAATTTATCGTGTAAATCTATTCACGCTTATTGTACACATTTTATTTTAGTATACGTTTTTAAAATATTTGATCATGTATAATCGGTAACCTTCCCTGAAGTCCTTTCGGTTCATTTTGCTACTGAAAGTGTCATTTACGCAAGGACTGGTCGATGCGCCAGTAGAAGTTGAGGATTCCGGATGACTAAGTTTTAACTTTAAATTTTTTTTTTTACTTAACTTGCTGTACTCTTGCTTTCCGACTTGCTTTATCTTAACTATCGCAAAACTCCTATTTCCCTGCTCGTTTTTGAAAGTGCAGGATATGTGGAAAAGCGGTTGTGAAAGACGTGCTGTTTCCTGCTCCTGCTGTCTCATAATTCTCGTTCCTCCCTCGTTAATGAATTATGACCATACAGAATCAAATGACGTTCTTAAACCATGTCATCCTCCAAGTCGCTGTAACTCTAACGTACCTATTTGCTTTATTCGCGTTCGGAGGCTGCCCGGGTTCTGGTACTTTTACACGTCTTGCATATATTATTGAAAGTCATCCTGAATGGACGTACTTTGACGACAAAGCCCAAGTTAAACTCCTACAACCAACAGTAAGTACATTAACCAGTGTTGTTGGGTTGATTCCGAAATCAAAAATATTATTATTATTTTTTTTTAATGGTTACCTCCAAATCATTTCCCTTGGTATTCATCATTGTTTTCTGATCCAATTAGATCTGTGTCTAAGGGTAATTATAAGGTCTAGCATTGGTCATTCTGTGTAATGAGCAGAGACTGGGCCACCGAGTGATCTTTAATGGGCTCTTTGGGTTTGTGCCTTAGAGTCAAGAATCGCTGTACTTGATCTTGGGCTGCTTTTCTTCTCCCCATAAAATGGGTATCCGGGTTTGACACAGTATGCTCAGTATGCAATGTCAAGATACGGATATACATTTTCTGTTCTCCGGGAGTCACATTTCCCAAATGTTTCCCAATTACGTTTTATTTGGGTACAAATAAGTCCTTTTTACAGGTGAAAACTATGACACAATTCTGGCCTAAGGCATAATTCTTGCCTAACTGTTCAGGTCCACCCCTGTTACAAGTCTATTAGGCACTTACTTCTGACTGCCTTGTCTTTCAAAGTTAGATTACCAAGGTGGATGTGTTGACCAGAATCACTTTTGTAAAAATATCTACATCCGTCTTCTCTTTGGAGGGCTGCATTGGATGCTGTGGTCCTTAAACTTTTCACTGTGAAGCCACAGGGTGTGCTGGGGACCCCAAACTTCAGTTGGTGAGCTCGAGGGTCTCTTGGAGTCCTTAAAAGTTCTCTTTGTAAAGGCAAAGGATGCGCTGGGTTTCCTTGTCACTTAACAGTCAGTAGATTAATTAAATCAGTCGATTAATTACAAAATGAACTCTCCGCACTTTGTTTCTTGGGTCTAAATTCATTCTGATGCTGTTAATGGAACTGAGAATTGAAACATCCTGCAGGTCCCTCAAATTAATCCTGGTGTCGCCAGCCATGTGGAACTTAATTATTAATTTATTTTTATGGAGCCTGCTCATTCTTAATTTTGGGTTTGGTTAGCCCTGCAGCCTCATGGCAAGAAGGTCATGACTTTGAGTTTGGTCTGGAGCCTTTCTGTGTGGTGTTTCTGTGTTTGACCCATGTTGGTGTGGCTCTGTTGGGTACTGTGTTATTCTACCACCGTCCTAAGACATGCTGAGTGGGTGATTTTTTTTTTTTTTTTTTTTTTAAAAGGATTTAAAAAAAGGAAATCCATGGGTCCCCAGTTCTCTTAAACAGGCAACCTTTTCCTTTCCTCTCCTCCTTGACCTCGCTAGAAAATGTCACACAAGTCAAGGGAAAGTTACTGGGAGATTTTTGAAGGTACCTTGGGACAAGTTAGAGGAAAAAGTGGATGTCTCTACTTCAGTGCTTCATAAGCTTGATGGCGATTGATAATGGCACAATGATCTGACTGGAAAACCACAAATTACACATCCATTTGCTGCAGCTGCAAAGGTTTGTGGCCCATAATGTATTACATCTTTCTCCAAGTTTGGTCATGTGCTTCTTTGCTGGATTGGAGCATCAAAGGAGATGACTTGACTCTATTCAGTTATGAAATGGACTGTTTTAATGCTCCTTGTCATGGCTTCCAGTCAAACTATTTCCGGGTTATGTGCTTTATATAGCCGGGGTGCTTGCCCTTTAGAGAATTCTGATGCACCCTGTGATCAATTGCATTGTAGCTACCTATACTATCCCAGTTTTATTCAGAAATATACACCATGCGGCAACTACAGCCACGTTCGGCCACACATTTACATGTCCGCTATTATTACCATGCTTGTCCTGGCAACAGTCTGCCCAGGCCTATCAGCAGGTCTTGGCGTACAGAAAAATAAACCCGGAAGGCAATCTCCTGACTGAGATTTGCTCCTGCCACCTTAGTTTTGGGTGTCGTTACGTGGAAAAAAATTAAAGCTATAAATGCTGGCCATTTACAGCGAGGCAAATCTGTGTAATTAGCTCTTAATCAGGAAAATGAAGTTTATTTAAAAATCCGCCAGAGTTAAAATCCTTTGAGGGAAGGCAGCGTGGGTAGCGAGCACGTGAAATTAATTGATATGTGATGCTAATGACTGAGCATGAATCCAGGTGATAAGCCTGAGTCTAATCTCTGCTACAATCCAAATGGTACAAAAAGCACAATTTCTGTCACTTTATGTGGGGTAAAAACTTCCTAGAAATGAATGCCACAATCTTTTCAGATGGTACATTAACTTGCATGTTACTACAGTCAGGGAGCTCGGTATTCCTACCACCATACTAATACTGGTTTGGCCTTCCTGTGCTCGAAGAACAGCTTCAGTTCATTATGGCATGGATTCCACAAGATGTTGAAGACATTCGTTTGAGATTCTGGTCTGTGATGACATGGATTGGGTCCATAATTTTTGCTTTGTCAGCTGCACATTCATGCTGCGAGTATCTTGTTCTACCAAAAAGTTTCATTGTGGTTTTACCTTGTTCATGAAACCAGTTTGAGATGTTTGCTTTGTGACAAGGCGCATTGTCTTGCAAGAAGAAGAAGATTGGTAAATTGTGGTCATAAAGGGATGCACATGGTCTCCAACGGTATTCAGTCTGTGGCAATCGACCGTTGATTGATGGGTGTTAAGGTGCCCAAAGTGCATGGAGAAAACCTTCCCCACACCATTACACTCCAACCTTCATCCCGATCTGTTGACACAACGCAGGTTGGGGCCAATTATTCATGCTGTTAATGCCAAATTTGGATTACCATCTGTGTGCCGCAGCTGAAATTGAGTCATCAGTCCTGGTTACATTTTTCCGATCTTGAACTGTCCAGTTTCATTGAGCCTGTGCCCACTACCGCCTCAGATTTCTGTTCTTGGCTGACCGGAGTGGAACCGGACGCGGTTCTCTGTTGTTGTAGCCCATCTGCCTCAAGATTTTATATGTAGTGCATTCTGAGATGCTTTTCTGCTCACTGCTGCAAAATGGTTATCTGCATTACCGTGGGCCTTTCCGTCTGCTCGAACCAGACTGGCCCCTCTCTTACCGTACCTCTCTCATAAACAAAGTGTTTTCATTTGCAGAACTGCTGCTTAGTGAATTTTTTTTGCACCACTATGAATAAACTCAAGGGACTTGTGCTTTGTGAAAATCAGCACTTTCAGAAATACTCAAGCCAACTTGACTGGCACCAACAACCAAGCCACGGACAAAGCCATTGTAATTCCCACCCCCATACTCTGATGTCTGTGAACATTAACTGAAGCTCCTGACCTGCATTACCTTGAGCATTGCTCTGCCAGCGACGTGATTGGCTGATTAGATAATTAGATGAATAAGCAAGCATGCAGGTGATTCTGATTAAGCGCTCTCTTCGTGCATGTGTCAGTATTCGCGATCTGTGTCATGAGCAAGTCACTCAGGATTTGGGGGACCTTTTTAAATGGTCTCTCTGACCAGAAGCACACAGATTGAAGTGTATCCTGTCGCCAGAAGAGGTCCCCATGTGCTGATACTGACCTAGGAAAGCCGCTCACTGGGAGCCGTGAAATGCAGCCGTCTTTCCATTTTGGTAACGTGTCTTCGAGTTCTTTGTGGCTTCCAGACGTGCTGCTCCTATTACCCTGTTTGCCGTCTCCCTGGGGGGTGGGGGTGGGGGGGTTCCAGTTGGCTGCAGGAGTTTCTTGCGTTGTATTGGGGAATAAAGGAAAATTTTATCACCCGTGTGTGCAGTTACTGGCTCCAAGGCGGCCAGCAGGGGAATAGGCTCCCTCTGTATATCCAGGGACCCCCTGGGGTTTCTTTCCCACCAAGGAGTTTTTTCTCACCACTGTTTGAGTGGGGTTTTTTTTTTTTTTTTTTTCCCCTGCTACGCCTACTTTTTTAAACCTATTTTTATTTTATGTATATTGTTTTATGGATGGGGACTTGTTTCTGTCCATGGTAGCCCGGTTTTCTGTATTTTTGTGCTGGCTTCTCTTTAGGAGTAAGGGCCTTCGGTGAATGTCCCCTGTCCTTTGAGTCTAGTGCAGTGCATTCTGGGTGAAGTCTTGTTGGATAAGTGGGAGTTGAGTTTAATTGAGGTACCACCCCCCCCCCCCCCAATCCCACCATCCTCTGGGCCTGAGTTTGACTGAATCAAGCCGTGCGTGTGTGTGTGTGTGTGTGTGTGTGTGTGTGTGGGGGGGGAGGAGGGAGGCTGTCATGTGCTGAAGCATTTTAGACATTTTTTAAAAAATAAATTAGCATCCTCATTCCCACCTGAACCAGGAATGTCCAGTCACAGAATGCTCATTCGCGACTCATACTGCCATCTTGGTAGAGTGCAGACGGCTCGCTTCTCTCCTCGGAAACTTGCGCCTGTCAGCCGCTGCTTCTTTTCCTCTCACACTCACAGTCCTAGCATGCGTGTAACGACAGCAGAGAGAACCTGGTTGAGTGCTTGCTCAGGCAGCTACCGGCAGGTGCCCAGTTGGCCAGTTGGAGGCACTCGAGAGACGAACAGCGCGAACACAAACTGACTGTAACCCTCCCATGCCCCTGAGCAGCGTGAAGCCAATTATGCACTGCTCCCATGAGGCTACGGTCGGCACTGGAACGGCTGGATTTGATCCGAGACGGTGGCGGTCACCCTAATAGAGTGTGCCTTGTCATGGTTGATGGGAGTGTTTCTTCATGGCCCGGCATCAAAAAGGAGGAACGAGCTCCCTTGTGTCTCCAATACTGCAGTAACATCTGGGACTCAGCTCCTGCAAAACCCCTTTCCACCTTTTAAACAAAGCACTGGAATATCCATGGAGCATCCAAACCTCGCTTGAGATTTCCTCACTTTTTACTTTTTTTTTTTTTTTTTTTTTTTTAAATATACTTCTGGGGATTTTCTCTGCATTTTGTACTTGCTGGGAGCTTGTTAGTGGTGGTTGAAATTCTCATTTTGCCTTTTTATTATTAAATCCTGGTTCCGCAGCATTGTTGTGGCTGCGTAGCATCATAAAATTTTATTTGTATCTAACTGAAGACTGACAAACCAGTCTGTTTTTGTGATTACCTAACGTGTGGACATGAACCTGGGAGCCAACTGCCGGGGCAAATTCTTCTGAGATGTCCTGTCCATCGTTGACATCGCGGTTTCCTGCTCATTGATATTACTGATCCATTTGCAGTGACATCCCCTGTCCAACTTCATTGAAATCACTGATTTCACCCCCAGCAACACTGTGGGCAGTTGATCAACCAATGTCTGGCTGTTTAGCACAAATGGCTGTTTGCTGTGGTAGCATTGTGGCATTTGCCATTGCAGCCTTTGTCTAACAATGTTCATTATGGGAATGTGTTCATTTATAGGACAGTGTGCTGTCTAGTATTGTGTCTATGTGACATTGGTACGTCAACTGGTCACAAAGATGTGACTGCAGATATGGTCTATGATGCACATTTTATGTTGAGTCCAAGAGTGTTTGTGTAAATCGGTGCATAGTATGCCGAACACATGCTAGCACACAGACATGTTCATTCACATGCACTCTCACACAATCTCTGGGATGTTAAGTATAGTAGATCCTCCAGTATTCAGTAAACCCATTTCTATGTGTTGGTACTGGGCTCAACAATAATAAAAGTAGAATTGTGTGCTGGGAATGCATGTCACTTAAAGCCTAATTAATTCTACCTCACCTGTACGTACGCAGCGGTGGATTGACGGCTACGTGACTGTGTGGCACTGCACGTCAGCAATAGAATGGAAGTATGGGAGCCAGCACTAGGAATCTCTACTCTCCACTTCTGACTCGGGTTTTGTGTATTCCAATCTTTACAAGCAACTCTGCCACCCCACCCCCCCATTCCTTTTCTGTGCTTCCTTAAAGGTCCCCTTATGTCACCAGGTGCAGAGCCAATTGGTTATGACAAGCCATTTCAAAATCTTTCCCCTCTTGACATTACATGGGGAAGTAGCCAACCAGAGGCGAGAAGAACTGATCAACTTCAGCCAAGCAGTCAATCAGATTTCATTATTTTCGGTGGTCACTCCCCCTTGTGATGTCAGGAAGGGGAGACTTTGAACTGACTCATAATGGCTAATTAGCTGTGAACCTGGTGGCATACTGGGGAACCTTTTTAAGGCCAGTCTTCTCGTAATCCCCTCCCTATGAAATACTCTTCAGCACTTCATCGGAGTTGATTTGCTCCCCCTATCACGTGTTGGCTTTGGCCATTGATGTTGCTCCCTTCTCAGCTCATTTGCTTTTTAGCTGCTGTGCAACAGGAGCATAGGTGTTAGGCCACGTTTACACATAGCCGGGTATTTACAGGAACGAATACCCCCCGTTTTCAATAATAACATCGTTTTCAAAAATGTTGTCATTTACATGAACCCGGATAAATACGCTGTCGAGCGCCATCATAACTATGCCAAACCTATGGGCGGCAGTGTAGGGAGAAGGATAAAGCCATTCCAGCCAACCAGAATCCTCAGAATTGACAACAACAACGAATAAGACGCGCAACTTCCTGTTCCTTTCAAAACAGTCAATATGGCGCAAGGTTCGTTTGTGTGGACTGATAGATCGCTCACATGACTTTAAGCATTTTCTGGCGCATGCTGTGACGTTTCAGAACCTAAAACCCCGTTTCACCCAGTTTACACGGTACCACATAAACGGCGTTATCAGAAATCTCCACTTTGGCTAGGGTTTTTACAAATGATCGTTTTCTGTGGAAAAAAACTCTGCGTGTAAAAGAGAGGCCAAACCGCATGAAAATATGCGCCTTTTTCCTACGTGTAAACAGGGTCCAAGTGTGTAGAGTGAGATTTTTGTGAGATTAGTCATATAATGTTCTCTCCGCTGAAGCCCACCTAACCCTCCGCCACCTGGTAAGATCAGGTTTTTGGTGGGATGCCGGCCCTGGTGGAAAATCCTGGGTCACTGAAGTAAAAGCCCTCACCATATATCATTCCAACTCCACCAGGAAACTGACCCAGTAAATGAAATCACTAGCTCTTGGGTGGAACAAGCACATGGCTGGATTAAACTACCTGACCCCTGCAGATATGGTTAGGTTTTGGTGAAGATATTGGTGGTCCTGGCACAGTCCTGTTTCAGTTGGTATAGTAGTCTGGTATAGTCATGTTTTGGTGAGTTCTACTGGTATGATGTGGTCAGGTTTGGGTAAGGACACTGTCTTAGTTTTGTCCGGTTCGGGTCAAAAAAACTGGACTGTTTTGTCAGTTTTGGGCTAGTTTGGTATGGTATGGTCTGGGCCAGGATACTGGTCTGGCATGGTCAGGTTTGGATCTGGATACTGACCTAGTATCGTCAGGGTTGGATCAGGAAACGTGACTGGCATGGTCAGGTTTTGGCCAGGATACTAGTCTGGCATGATAAGATTTAGGATCGGGATACTGCTCTGGCATGGATCTGATACGGTCAGGTATTGGTTGGTTTTACCGGTCTGCTCTGTGTTGGGTCGGGGTGCATGCCAGTCATGGTCACGTTTGGGTCAGGAATATGGTCTGGATTCTTTAGGGAGGGCTATGAGAGATGCACATCGTGTGACTGTGAAGGTCACTGCAGGGAAGAGCAGTGTGGAAAAAGGTCACTGGAGTTGGGATATACTCCCCCCCCTTTGCTCCATCCATTGTCCATTCCTCCCTTTTGTCTTTCTCTGTCCACATCTTTGACTGTTTCTCTCCCCATCCCTCCCTCCTATCATCCCCATCTGTTTCTTGTTCTCTCTCTCCCCCTCTCTCTCTCCCACTTTACCCCCTCTCTCTCTGACTGCAGTGCTGTTTGCTGTAGACCCATCTTTCCGTGGCTGACGGCCCCTGCTTTGTCCCTCTGGGCAGAACGAGGTGTGCTGCACACCTCTGGAAAACGCATCTCTCTCTCTCCCCCCCCTACTCTGGGTTTGCAGCGTAGCGACTGACCGTTGTTACAAGAAGTCGTTAACGCAGCATCACCTGCGGCAAATCTGCACCGTTGGCGAGTTTGTGTGTTAGCGACAGACCCTAAAGGCCCCTTTTGATGGGCACACCTCCCTGTAGTCAGCGCTTGTCACCACGCTACTAGTCTGACGGATGTGTGGCGGCCATTTTACAGTAGATCAACCACTGTGCTACAGCGGAAGAGCGGGGGAGGGGATTTATTTGGCTAATTAGGTGGAACTGAGGGTGGGGGGGTCTGGGCTATTGGGTACCCAGGCTCAGGAGGTGGCAGTCTGGGGTATACTTCATTTTCCTTCGTTGCTCACTGTAAAAAGACCATCTTCAGTTCTCACAATTGTGGCATAAACTTAGCAGGCATACACATACCTGAATACCCATGGACAGAATTTTTACATCGCCATTTGTGTCGGGGTTTGTATATGAGCTGGCCAAAATGTTCTCTGCATAGGGCCTTCGGGACCGCAAGATGTGTTAGGCAGGGCTATATAGCGATCTGGTGCCAAAATAAAAGTTGACAATGATGGCAAGAAAGGGTGCCCCACTACGGCTGGGCTCCTCCTGAGATTTCTTCACTTTTGGGAGTTTTTTTCTCACCACTGTTTGATGATTCTTCTCTTAGCTGACCTTCCTTTGAAGACCTTGAACCCTTGGAGGTTACAGAAGAACTAATTAACAATGCAGACTTCAGGACTTAGGGGTGACGGGGAGGTGGGGGGGGGGGGTCGGGGGGGTCGCAGTTGGTCGGGTTAGTTTTTACGTTTTACTTTCCAACAGCTGCTACTAGTGTAAGCCATGGAAAATCAGGTCAGTGACGTGTTGTTTAAGTGCTTTAGTGCTAAAAAGCGAAAGTCCCAGCAGAGCTCATGTGCCTGCAGGTAGCAGAAGCTCTGAGATATGTGGTCCAGGTGAAAGAGTGCCCTCTGTTGTGCCTGCAGGTAGCAGAAGCTCTGAGATATGTGGTCCAGGTGAAAGAGTGCCCTCTGTTGTGCCTGCAGGTAGCAGAAGCTCTGAGATATGTGGTCCAGGTGAAAGAGTGCCCTCTGTTGTGCCTGCAGGTAGCAGAAGCTTTGAGGTGCGTGGTCCAGGTGACAGGGTGCCCTCTGTTGTGCCTGCAGGTAGCAGAAGCTTTGAGGTGCGTGGTCCAGGTGACAGGGTGCCCCCTGCTGCCAAGGTGGAGAAGCAAGGGCAGCATGATGTGACCTCATGACATAAAAGTTCATTTCAAAGATATGCCAGTTTGGCTTATTGGAGACTCAAAATTTGTTGTACGTAGCGATCTTGCGATATAAGAGAAGATATCATCTGGGATTTTGGATGTCTTTGTCATATCGTGACATGACATAACTTGCCATTTCTGGTTTTAAAGGCGGTATTGCAGTAAAGGAATGCAGAACTCTGTCTGCACTTGTCAGACTGATCCAGTTGTTACCTGGACCTATATGACCATCAAATCATCATTACTAATGACCGTTCATCAAAAGTTGCATTGTGTAAATCTTCTGTGAATGCACCAGTGCTGTTTGTACAGTATCGATATCAAGATGTTCAGTCAAAAATCTTGTAATATTTGATTTTCTCCTGATCGTCCAGCCCTAGTTGCACATACAAGGTGTGCATGAATGGTGTCGTCTACCGTGTGACAGCTTGGCGGCTGGTTTCTGACCAAGTTGGTCGGAAACCAGCTGCCAAACTGTCACACGGGATAAGGGAATAAGGCTATCCCATATTCCCTGAAATGTTTGTACAGGGTTCTCAGTGAATCGATCATCACCTTGTGAACATTCTTTGAGAACTGCACTAATAACAGTGGGCCTGATTTGACCATGATAAATGCATGGAAAAGCCAAGTCATTATAATCCCAGAGCTGCTTGTTAAGAGCAATTATCATTATTTTTTATTATTATTATTATTATTATTATTATTTTTTTTTTTTTTTTTTTATTTATTTATTTTTTTTTTTGCAGTGTTGGATCAGGGAAGGCTTCACTTTGTTTGAGTCCAACTGTTCTGGGATCAGCCTGTCATTTTCTCCCTCTTTGAGTGGATGGTATCTTCACTGTGTCAGGAAACTGCCCTTTCTTCTGTTTTAAATATGAGCAGTTAAACCCTGCCTCCCTATCGCTGTCTCTCCTACCCTCATCCCCTGTTCACTATTTCCCTCTTTTCTCCTGCCTCCCTCATCCCTCTCTTCCATTCTCAGTCACTCCACCCCTCTCACTCTGCATCTTTCTCTCTGGCAGTTGCTCTGTCTCTCTCTCTCTCCCTCTCTAGCTTTTGCTCCTTCTCTTCCTTTCATCTCTCTCTCTCCCCCTCCCTCTCTATCTCTCTCTCTCCCCCTCTCCTTCTGTCTCTGTGTGATGTTCTGACCACTAACGGTTACATATTAAGAGATAATTCCTGACTGCGTGAGCTTGCAAACCGGTTCAGACCGGCTCTGGCCGTGTCGTCGATCACTCTGGGTTTACAAAAAAAAAAAAAAAAAAAAAAGAAGGCAGGGGAGAGAAGATTTGTGACCCCGCATTCGTTTAAAGGAGCAGGTATTCAGTTTCAGGGAGAGAGAATCCCTCTTTCCTGAAAAGGGGGATTGAGGGATGAAGTGGGAGTGGGGAAAGATGGAGAGGGGCAAAGGCAAAGAGATTGAGAGAGAAGGCAAGGGATGGAGGGAGATGGGATGGGAAGAGAGAGCTGGGAAAAGAAATGGAGGAGGAGGGCGCAAGGTTAATGTAGACTGAGATGCAGAGAGAGCAGGAGCGAGGGATGAGAATCTGAGAAGAGGACAAGTGAAAGAGTAGAAGCGGGAAAAGGGAGGGAGCTCAGAGCAGGAATCTCCATGAATGGTCGCCTTTTCTGAATGGAGCTGTGTGGAGACTCGCTTAAATCCCCTCTCCATCTGCGCGTGTGTGCATGTGTGTGCCTGAATAGCTATACTTGCGAGAACCAACTCTTGAGAAAGC